>JARYHS010006518.1:2693519-3056407 GCA_031002005.1 Vandiemenella viatica
CGATTGCTTACCTAAATACAATTATTATAAAATAAAATTCAATGTAATTCCTCGTGTCTTGCGCTGTAGCAAAAGGTTTCCATTTCCACTTCAATCCATGTTGCATTTCAACCTAACCACATACTACAATAAACTTGCCGCCAGAAGAAAAATACTTCAATCTCACGCATATTAATACATGTACTGTATCGCATTTTAGTGGCAATAATGCATCGCGATATAAATTTGACCAAAAATCTTCAAGGGTTTTTACACCGTTCTTTTTTGTTATCTGTGATTCAGACCGATATTACAACGTTTCAATCGATGACACAGTTACATGTTGCCGAAATAATAGCCCCAGTAATATTGCTCAGTGAAAGCAAAGGAAATTAAACATAAACTTACCTTATGCCACGTAATATTTGTTTTAATTGTGGTTTAGGCTGCATAGATTGCGATCAGTGTGGAACTACTTTCTTTCAAATGATTTAATCTACATATAGACGTGTGTTTTCCTATATTTCACTTTTCAGCCACTCCTACCTAGCACAGATCACTGGTGTTTGTGTGTGGAAGTAGCATGGAGTTTGCTGTCGTGCACAATGTTGGCCGAATGTCGATAGCTGTGGGGGTGTGAGAGATATGATGGTTAAAAGTGGTCGATGCAGGGCATTTTCATATTTCAACCAAAGACATGTGTCTCCGTATATGTCACTCTGCTGCCACAAATACATAGCATAGACCATTGGTGTTTGTGTGTGGTAGTAGCATCAAATCTCCTATCGTGTACTATGGTGGTTAGATGTTGGTAGCTATGGAGTTGTGGGAGATATGGTGGTTGAAAGTGGTCGACATGTGGCACTTTCATATTTCTACCAAAAACGTATGTGTCATGGTGTATCACTTTTCAGCCAAAATTCTCAAGCACAGATCACTGGTGTTTGTGTGTGGTAGTAGCACAGAGTCGCCCGTCGATAACAACGTTGGCCGAATTTTGGTAGCTGTGAGAGTGTAGGGGATATGTGTGATGTTTGTGTTTGGTGTTACCATAGAGTCTCCTATGCACTATGGTGGTCACATGTCGGTATCTGTCAACCAAAATTCTTTAAAAACACGAATGAAGTCGTGGCCACCAGCTAGTAATTTCAATAATAGGACACAGTTTTCATTATTTATTTTTTTTTTTTTAACTAAATTAGTCATTCCCTCTGCTGTAACATCAAATGCCAGTTGTAATTCTGATACATGCTTAGTAACAACCTAATCAAAACTTTCACTAACATTGATGCTTGAAAATTAAAGCTTTTATCTTACAATATCTATGGACAAATAATTTAAGGATTACTTCAATATATCAAAAGAATATTATGTAAATATGAGCATCTAATGATTGATATGTCGATTTAAATGCAATACACACTTTTATTTAAGTGTTCTGTCAAAAATGTATTCGCGGATGCTGAGAAATGTTATTAAAAAACGTGCATAACCTAGAAGTGTGGCATCATAGCACAACGTCATAGAGTGACGTCGTAACGAGAGAGATGATGTCATAAATGACCAAGAGTTTATTATAAGTATAGGTATTGTTATTTTGTTTTTAGTCGTCAATGCGCTGTATACAGGGTGGTTGTGTTTAGTCCTCACAGCGCTGTAAACAGGGTGGTTGTGTTTAGTCATCCTAGCACTGTATGCAGGGTGGTTGTTTTTAGTCATCCCAGCGCTGTATACAGGGTGCTTGTTGCAGGAGGTTTCGGCTGCCCATTTGCTGCGCACTCGCTCTCCTGGTCAAGCAGTCGCGAGAAGTCTCACGGAGGACTGATGTTCGCCAAGGTGTGGACTCCCGAGGACCCTCGAGCTTCCAAGAACACCAGCGCCGGCGGTGGCGGCAGTGGACACTACTGACGACGGGGGTGTAATCCCTCGATTATTTTTTTCCACTCGGTGTAAACAGTGAACAGTTTCAAGTTTCCACCAATACACAGGGTGTAAAGAACTCTCTACTCTAGACAGACGGTGTTTACAGATCTAGAGACGGAATACTTCTAGTCAGTGTATTATTCAGGATGGACAGAAAAGGGAATCTAGTCAAACCGAATGATTAGTACTCGACTATGCTATTATTGTTGTTGTCTGTGATGTGTGTCATGTTGATATCTGTACAAATAAAAGCTTCTTCGTTTTCTTTCTATATCTGGTTTCCTTTGTTGTGTCACGTATAAAATTTAATTCATTACAATGAAATTAAAAATCAGTAACGCGTTATTCTTAAATACAGCTCATTAAGCAATTTGAGAAATCGTCTTGGAAATAGTATATCTAAATCACACACACATAGAAAAAACCATCTGCCAAAAAAAAAAAATAATAATAATTGTAATAAATTATTTAAAAAAAAAGTGTTTTCTCAGGCTGTGTATTATCAGAGTTTATTAACACCAATCTTCAAACTCAGCTTATATAATCCTCACTTACAATAAGGATAAATAATCTTTGGTTACTATTATAGAAGGTGTCCTGTAACAATCGCAGGTAGGTCACATCCAGGGGCGTAGCTACTATGGGGCTAGGCGGTGCAGTGCACCGGGGCCCCTATGCTCAGGGGGCCCCCAAGTGCAGTTCAGAGGGCCCACGGACCCTCACCGCAAAATCTACCGTTGACTGAGGGCCCCCCCCCCCCCCGAGACACAGGAAGCACCTCACAGCTCAGGGGGCCCTTACCAGCAACACAAAGCAAAAAAAAAAGTCGCCCATCTGGCCTAGGGTCCAAAAATAGATTTTTTTGCACTGGGGCGCTTGTTGACCTAGCTACGCCACTGGTAACACCAACTCCTACTATAAGACAAAATTTTATTTTAGTAACAGCCTCACCATTTTCGAGATATTGATTTTTTAAAAAAAAAGATGTATCTTTGTTAAGTTTATTCCACGCCATTTCTACATTAAAGACTTTTTGCATACGAGCAAATGGTGGCCATTTTGAACAATTTTTATAATTAACAAAATAAAAAATATTGCTTCCTATTATTTGTATGCACACCATATCAAAAACCTTTTTTTTTTTTTAAACAATTATCATTTTTTTACCACATGTTTAAAACACACAGTGGTCTCTTTAGTAGACTGAACTATCATAAAATAATCATTTTAAAAGAAGTATAAAATAATTATACCATTTAAAATTCTTTATAAGGTTTTTAAAAGTTAAAAAAAAAAAAAAAAAAACATTTTCAATACATACATACTCAAATATCTTTGAGTAATTTTTTAAAAAAACTTAAAGACATAATTTGTAGAATCGCATGGAATAAACTGAACAAAGTCACAGGTTTCGAAAAAAATATTTAAAAAATCAATATCTCGAAAATGGTGAGACCTTTACAAAAATAAAATTTTGTCAGCAATGATTTTACCTATCTGCGGGTTGCAGGATTAACGTTTGATTTCTGCCCCCCCTCCCTTATACACCGAAGGGCCAAATGTCGTGGGATACCGCCTAATACTGTCCGGTAGTTCACTTTGCTTGGTCAAGCTTTTCAGCAGCAGGGTGAAATTTTAGAAACAGAATTTTCTATCGGGCCAGACACATTACTTTTTAAAAAAAACATACTTCAATATTTTAATGAAGAAAAAACACTAAAAGTGTAACATGCATATTTAATGAAGTATTAAAAATGTATATTTTAATGTGACTTTCTTTGGCAGAACTAAGTACAATGTTGATGTCGAAAGGAGTGTTGGTCTGCTCACAAAAAGTTCTCAAATGGACATCAATGATTCGTGTTCTATGTTGTGTCACGGTATTCTTCATCCGACTGCAACGTCGTTAACACACTAGTTTTTCCAAATAGCGAAATCCTCCCAAAGCTTGTTCGTAAAATGCGGAATATTTGTTCGTACACTGCTGGAGTTTTTACCAAATATGTCCAAATATTTTATTTTTTTTGCAAAAATTCTTCCAAACCAACCTGGATGAACTTCTCCTTAAAGTACATTTCCATTACTACAAATTTGTCCCGCAACATGTTGCGGGACAAGTGCCTGCACATGTGCTCGAAATTTGTTGAAATGGAAATGGTCTGCAACATGTTGCCGGGGACTGAAATGTGCCAAGCGACTGCGAGACACAACATGTGCCGCAACTTGTGCCACAGCCCACGGAAACAGACTGCGACAGGGACATGCACCGAGGGGCATTCGCAGCACACTCACTGCAAGCAAGTGTTTTCTTGTCTGTGGTAATCGTACTTTACTCAGAGCTAGTGTAGTGTTTGTTTCACGATGGAGTGGTCGAAGAACGATGTAACAAAGCTTATAGAACTTGTAACGGACCCTTCTATTGCTCCCTTTTATTTTATAGAGAACACTTGCGAGTGTTACTTTATCATACTTTTAAATTAATACTTTTGCTTATATTTCCTGCACCAGACCAGTACATAAGGATTTCCTTAATCCCTCTTTGCCCGTTGCTGGTTTTATTTCGATACTCACGCTGTAAATCAAATTATTATTAATCAAATTCTTACCATACAAACTTTAAATCGACTCCTTTGTTTATATCCATATTTCAATCTCAATATCAAATAAAACACTTTCTACTTATCTCATAATTCCTATATTTTCTATTCAACAAACAATTATCTTTTCAAAAGTCATATTACATTATCTTTATCAAAACTCTAAACCTTCTGCCCGCAGGCTAATATTTTCCTCTTCTTAATCCCGCCAGGATTCTTTGCGGCTTCCATCTAGCCATTCTGTTTCATCTCTTCTCCTAAAACATGTTCTTTCCAAAACCAACTCGTCCTTTTCCTTTCAAATCTTTTCTTCAACTCTCTCTCGACTGTTCTTTTTATTTTCCAGAGATCTCATTATATTCATCTTGACACGCTTTGAACTTGGAACTTAAAATTCAGAGTTAGTATACACAATTACAATTATTAAATAAAAAAATAGCTTTTTTAATGTCAAAATCACAAAATGTGAGGTTGCGAACTTCACAAACTCTATGAACAGGAGGCAGTGCTGAACATAATTGATGCGAACCACAAGAAGTCGAACAACAGAAATGATGCCATGCAACTAATTGCTGATATTCTGGACTGCAATATTGAAGAAATAGAAAAAAAAAATTACTCTCTGAGGTCCCAATATTTAAGGGAGACTTAGGTCTACCATCGACGAGTTATAAGGTCCTTCCAAATGTTGTTTAGCTATAAAACTTCTAATCCACCATCTTGGCGATTTTCATAGTATGCGTCTGCCATTACAACAAAAGCTGCAGTAGCCGAGTTGTCCATATCGCTCAAATATTTGAACCAACAAATCACTCCACTCAAGAAACTGGAAAACACTGTATTTGATTCCCTATACAGACTTCAACTGTAGTCTTGTTCTCGAGACCTCTCTACAAATGTTGCAGATGTGCCAGGCAATTGGAAACAGCTGAACAATTATGTGCCGGTGACAAGCTGCGCGACATGTGCCGGGAACTTGTCAGAAGGGAAACCTACTTTTACGCATTGCACCACAACTCGTTTCCATTTACAAATTTTCTGGCAATGAAATTACCTCTACAAAAACTAGTGACGAAAAAACACAAAAAAGAACAATACACCCTTAGTTCAAATGTTTGAGGAATTCTAGGAATTGACGGTGGTTCAACTCATTTGATCTAGTAAAGTTCACTATTTGATAACCATACTGCTAGGAGACCTATAACCGACACAAGAATCAGTTCAGCTTCAGACATGAGCTATACCTAGTGTTGTAAAAAAACATTTTTTTTTCTGGGACATTTTTTTTTCATAACTACTAAATTTCAAATTTTTAAGGCATTTTTCGTTTAATATGACTGTTTTAGAGTTTATACTATGTACTTATCTTAATTTTAAATTCACTATATCTCTCTGGTTCAGAAGAAAAAAAAAATACAAAAATATTGGCAACATTGACTGAAGTTTTATTTTACGAATGGGGACTTTCCAAAAAGGCTAGGTTGCGTGAGAAGGAATCCCCGTTCCCTGTTGCTTGGAGAATACATCACAGAAATTTTCCAAATATTGTCAGATTAGCTGTTCATGAATTTCAATAATAAAAATGAAATTAAGTAAGCTATTCATATTTACAGCCGTCTCAAAATACGGCGATGCGCTGTATAGAAACGATGACTGAAAACATAAACGAACAACTACAAAGAGATATCGTCCGCTGCGTTGCTTTTTCGTTACAACTTGACGAGTCAACAGATACTGTTACTGAACAATTACTTACCAGTATTTTTATTCGGATGGTCTTTGAAGATTTCTCGACGAAAGAAGAACTGTTAAGTACGATTTCCTTGAAAGGAAAAACTCGTGGTCTTGATATATTCACGAAAGCATATATTAGAAAGATTAACCTTTGTATAAATTTGTATCAATGACAACTGATGTGGCTCCTGCAATGACAGGTATTCATATTGTTTTATTTTCTTTGTCAGAAAGACGAAGAATTTTCAGACTTCATCAGCTACTACGGCATAATTCATCAATAAGTACTGGCTAGACAGAGACTAAACACAAATCGTGTAATGCATATTTCTATCAAAGTTGTAAATTCCATAGAAGAAAAATCTCTCCAAAGGCGGCTCTTTAAAAAGCAGTTAGATGAGAATGAACCAGATTTAAGATTGCACACTGACATAAGCAAGTTTTCACAAAGATTTCGACATCTATTGGACGAAATATTAAATAGGGGTGACGAGTATCAGCAACTGTCTTATTTAGACTGGCAATATGATTTAGCATTTTTATCAGATTTTACCGGAAAACTGAGCACATTAAATCTGGAACTACAAGCCAAGAATAAAACACGAGTTCTTTGCAGCATTCCAAAGTCAAACATCGTCTATAATAGTTGACGTCGAAAAGAAAAAATTTCAACAATTTGGAAACATCAAGTATCATATAGAAAAATATCCTACCTACAATTTCATTCCTGACAAGTACACGGCAGAAATTAAAGCAGCTATAGACTTTGAAATTCGCATTTAGTGATTTTAAAAAAAAAAAAAAAAAAAGAGAGAAGTTGGTGAAATTCATCACCTATCCATTTAATAATTCCATTAATCATAGTGATATCTATGAAATGGCTAGAAATTTGCAGATACATTTCAAATGTACCACATCATATTTCAAAACGAAATTATTACTCTGCGCTGCGACATATTTCTAAGAGCAAGGGCATCCTCGGGTCATTGGTTTCCAATGAGAAATATCCAAATTTGAAGAAATGTGTTGAACAACTTCATTCAGGTTTTGGTTCAACATATTTATGTGAATCAACATTTACCTTCTTAAATCAAACAAAAAATAAAAACCGTTTTCGCTTGACAGACGCTCATACATTGGATTCAGTAAAATGTTTTTTAACTGCTTTATGTCTCAACAGCTAGGTCTTTAGAGACGGGAAAGGATGGGGGCAAGGAATGGGAAGGAATTCGGCCATGGCCTTTTGAAGGAAGCATCCCGGCATTTGCCTGGAGTGATTTGGGAAACCAAATCTGGATGCCCGGACGGGGATTCTAACCGCCGTCCTCCCGAATGCGAGGCCAGTCAGTAAAGTTGACAATTTCCAACTACAAACCCGTTTTTGGTTAATCTAGCGGGAGATGCTCAGACGCAATGCTCACACTAATGTGAATAAGTAGTTACTAAGTATAATTTTCAGTTTAATGTTTCCCCTCTTAATAAAACGAAAATACAACAAAATTGTGTTCTGAACTGTACTGTCTCATTTAAAATTTCAAGAAGTATGCCGTTGGTCGATCGCACAGGGTTTCGACAGCAAACGGTAGATCTTGGGTCTGATAAAGTTGGCCAACCCTGCTATAGAAAATACATACAGAATACAATCAGAAACGTTGAATCAGTGTTTAATTCAGAATTTCAGCTCAACAAGAAGGCAGGGAAAAAATATGACTTGTGCTAAAGATCCGAACCCTTGTGAGCAGTAATTCAAATCCAGGACTTGCAGTTGGGCCAGTGTCCGCACCCCCCCTGCCTCGCCAATGTAAGCGTCCAATTGGGCCACAATGCATAGTGACGGTTATCGAGCAATGCTCTTATCCGTGTACCATTACACTCTGAGAATCTATATATTAATATGCTAACAAAAACTTATGTTACATTTTTAAGAATATTGGGCGCACGGAAAAGTGTGAGATTTGGCATAGTTAAAGATTATATGGAGAAGAAGTGAAGGAAGCTAAAATCTGTATATAATATGCGTTACAAATACATTAAATTAAGTAAAATAAAAAGCTCGCTCGCCTACGTAGTTCGCTCAGATGGCGCAGCTAGCGGCCTAACTTTGTCTTCTTTGGTGAAACAAAACAGTCGAAATTAATCTCCGAAATTATATAGAAGCAAGAAGAAACATTTCGAGGGCTGGTAGATAGCACAGCTAGCGGCCAGAATATTGGGCGAACAGAGGAACTTAAAGAAACACAGAAAGCTAAAATTATATATAATATATTTTACAAACCTTGGAATCGATATAAGCAGTCAGAGATAATCGATTGCTTCAGTTGTAAACAAATGCGCAGTTGTCTCTGGTTTGTGACATGGGCTGCGCAGGACGAATTTCCCGTAAACTTTTAACTCTTGGTCCAGGCCGAATTTCAACCTAACCATGATCACTATGACAAAAACGAACCTGTTTAGGTTGATATGATCCCCATACCGATAATTTTTGTGTCATTTTTACAGTGCTGCTAACATTTCGCGGTTGCGGAGCATCCCATATTTCGGCATTTTTAATTTAATTCGTGGTGACTTTTCCGGAAAAGGAGAGTGCTAAACGTGAAGAGGACACTATAAGGAAACAGTTAATCAAAATTTCAACAGGTCAGTAACAGTTTTTCACTGGTGGAGAATGTCTCCCCCCCCCCCCCCCCCACACAAAAAAAATATAATAAGCATAGTGAATACATGTTACAAATAGATTATTAAAATAAAAAAATAATTTGCGAACGTGTGTGTGCGCTTTGAAATAGGATCGGAGCCAACGTTCTTACATGAATTCCCCGCATTAAGACACTGTGGTCTTTGGTAAAACGAAAGACTCAGATAAAGTAGAGATTAATGTTTGAAGTTATGAAAGAAATACTTCGAAAAGGAATGTAGTGATTCTGCCAGATACTATATTGTCATTTGATTATTTAAAATGTTAAACTTTCGTTAAGTGTCTTTTGATTTTTTAATTTCAGTAATTTCATTACACAGAGAGAGAGAGAGACAAGAAATACTTATTTGCGTGAAATTCAAAATGATAATAGACCAAATTTAAATAGCGAACACACAAAATGACGAAATTATTTTGATAGATACATTTAAATTCGCATGTTTCATAAAGCTAAAGCAGTTTTCCGGCCTTAAGTCAAATGAACCATCGATAAATACATTTCATCATTTGCTATGGTTAGATTAGAAGCTAAAATTTAGCATATGGTCACGCGTGGAGTGTATCGTTTTAATTGTATAGGTAATGCAGAGAATCACTAGATTATTACTCTTTCATGAAAGAAACTAAACAACTTAATGAATTACGGTCGAATTTCAATCGCTGGGTGATCGCTAGTACATTGTAAATATACTTCCTTAAGCCAAACTTTGTCTGATTTCTAGTATAAGCTCCACAGAAGTGCTAAACCCTTTCAGGGTGCTACCCCTCTTGAATAACCATATTACAGTAAACCAATCTGATCTATTCACTCATCCTGCAACCACTCTGGGATCTCTGGTCTACGGTAGTTGGCTGGCTACTAGACTTGGAACGTTATTGAGGTGTGTCTTTTGGGGCTGGATCGCTACGGTTACCATATCGCCAGCCGGTGAGCGCTAAGCAAACCCGTCAAGTTGGCTTGGAACAGGACCACTACAAATAAATCAAGGCGACATCTGTACGAAGAGAGGTTTTTATTCGAGAATATTAATTTTACACATTACACTGTCATGGATGAACTAAACTAAAATCACATAAAACAACATAGTCTGAAAAATACACTCAAAATATACTGAAAAGCTATAATGTCATCAAAAACTACCATCAGTCTTTAAAAGCAAATGCATTTGCGGTACCTCGGACAAAGTTTTGTGCCTGGAGTGGTTTACAAACTTGCTCAACTTTCACGCACAAGTTACCATTATAAAAAAAAAAAAAAATACATAAACTCTGTATTTGTTTACGTGAATACATCTTCAGACTCTTATTCGTGTTAGTTATCACAAAACTCAACCATTATGTAAATGGCAAAAGACTTTGAAAGCCGATTATTCAATATTATCGGCAATTGACCCTCAAGTTAAGGTGAGGTGAGGTTTGTCTGCTGTGTTAAAAAGTTTACTTCTTACTATAACTGTCAAATGATCTGCTAGGTCAGAATCAACAGACTACATTCCTTATTTTCAGTCTTAGATGAAAGAGTAGGACAATATTTTTAACAATACTTCACAGATAATTCATGAAAACTTACAATTACAGGATTTCACATCACCTTGCCAAAAAATATGAGCAAAACATCATGTTGTAAAGACTTTCAAGATATGAAATAGACCCTGGTGGAAAAAAGTCATCCCAGATCATAAAAAACAGTAAGACGCTGCCTACAACTAAGATCTGCTAACAGTGAAATACCCATCAATTACCCCAGAAAAACACCAATCTGTAACTAGGTGTTAAACAGGTATAATGTTTACGGCTCCACGCAAATATTTGTCAGTTTAACTACATATTGTGATAAAAAACAATCTTAACCCTACCATTAAACCGAGGTACCAATTCATTTCTAGAAAATTACTACCGCAGTCTTTTTGCAGTTTTGCGATGGCAGTCGGATTGCATAAACAATGCAAGAACTCCCTGACATATAACTGAAAATATAAGCAATAAAAAAAGAAAAAATGGCCCACCGACTGATGTGGCTCAACATTCCGTTAAAACAATTAAAAACAGTAAAAATTAGCATCACCGTTAAAAAATCTTATCGGAAAGATAGATTAAAATATCACATACAAACATTTACATATATGTTTATAATATACAAATTTTATATATCACATTTATATATATATAAAAAACCTTGATAGATATTTATGTATATCAGTAATACTAAGGAAAAAAGGAAACAGCTTTTAGACAGTATAATTAAGAAAAGTTATGGGGAAAACCCATAGCTCACCAAAGTAGAAGGCTGTGAGAAGTATACGACACAGGAGACGAACACAAACGTACAATATTTCGGTTTAAAGGCTTATTCGTGTGGGAGGGATCGGGCCACTTTGTAAGGGAGTTACGCACACACCGAAGCAGCAACACCTTTGCTGATGATGTGTTGCGGATGGTGTTGGAAATGGCCTATGAAATTGAAGAGCCTGGCTACTGATGTGGAAAACCCACAATTAACAATCAGAAATACTCCAGCAGTTGAGAATCCAGTAGAACGTGCTACAGGGGAGATGCACTTTTGTTTTGAGCTGCAGCAGGCAGTTGAAGATTTGCGTGAAGTGATACTAGTGACGTCACCATACAGAGCGTCTACAATGTGGCAAAAGATATGAGCATGCTGGCACAAAAAAATAGCAAGCTGGCACGTGAGAAGAGTGAACTGGCGCAAGACGCGAGGCAGCCGGCACAAGACCAGGTGAGCTGGCACAAGAGAAGAGCGAACTGGCACGAGAGAAGAATAAATGCGCACAAGAGAATAACAAACTGCCACAAGAGAATAGGGAGTCGGCACAAGAAAAGAACGAACTGGCACGAGAGAACAGGGAGCTGACAAGAAAAGAACGAACTGGCACGAGAGAACAGCGAGCTGACAAGAAAAGAACAAACTGCCAGAAGAGAAAATGGAGCTGGCGCAAGAGAAGAGGGAACTATCACAAGAAGTTGGCACTAGGGAAGAAGAGAAAAGGAAGTTGGCACAAGAGAAGAGCAAACTGGCATAAGAGAAAACTAGCAAAAGAGAAGCTGGCACTAGGGAAGAACGTACTGGCCCAAGGAAAGAGCAAACTGGCAACAGAGAAAATGGAAATGGCACAAGAGAAGAGCAAACTGGTATAAGAGAGTAGGAGCTGGCACTAGAGAAAAGCAAACTTGCATAAGAGAATAGGTAGCTGGCACAAGAGAATAGGTAGCTGGCACTAGAGAAGAGCAAACTGGCATAAGAGAATTGGTACCTGGCACAAGAGAATAGGTAGCTGGCACTAGAGAAGAGCAAACTGGCAACAGAGAAAATGGAACTGGCACAAGAGAAGAGCAAACTGGTACAAGATATGAGAGAGGTGGCACACGGAAAGAGGGAGCTGGTAAAAGAGAAGAGCAAACTGGCACAAGAGAATAGGTAGCTGGCACAAGAGAATAGGTAGCTGGCACTAGAGAAGAGCAAACTGGCACAAGAGGATAGGGAGCTGGTACAAGAGAATAGGGAACAGGCACAAGAGAAGAGGGAGATGTCACAAGCGAACTGGGAGCTGAGAAGCCTTCTGGCACAGGAGGATGCGACTGTGGATGACCGGTTGAATCATCAGCGAAAACGCAGATTTGAAGAGGGAAGGTTGTTATCAAGGAAACGGCTGATAATAGTGCTTATTCACAGGGCCCACTTTTGCTTCATGCAGCTTACACCAGTTAGTATGGGAAGACTTCTGTAAATAGTGTACGGCAGATTTTGTTGAACTCTGTTTCGTTGTGTGTGGCTTTAGGGCGTGTCAATAATGTCATTGTTTCTTACCAAAGGATTTTTTAATCTTTTTTCTTAGGCAAAGGAAGACAGATCGGGATATATGAAGCAGATAATTGAGGGCATAGGGTGTAAGGGGTATGCAGAGATGAGGTTAGTGCAAGGTAGAAAGAGATCGAGCATTAGCATCAAACCATTCAAAAGACTAAGAATAATAATAATAAATAAAGGAATGGTTGTTGGAATTGTTAATCCATCATTTGTCCTGAAGTAGCAGATAATTTAGATGTGCTGGATAATGAAATTGTTATTTAATGGCAATGTAGGATTCATTGCTGTAAACAATGCAGTGTTCTAAATGATGATGGTGGTATTTTCGGGCACGTTCACGAGTTCATTAGCGATACTAAATGAGGCAACGTATTACTTTCGTTCATTGTGTATTTGTTAGTATTACTCAACGTTTGGGTATGTTTTTGTGTTTGTGTGGCCCTCGTGTCTTTCTCTGTGCTAAGTAGCAGGATATTTACCCTATGTTATTTTAAACTTTGTATCGTAAGGATAGTTTTTCACTATACAGTTTAATAAAAACTGTACTACGAAAAACCGCTGGAGTAATTTTGATTGCTAATTGTGGCTTTTCCACATCAATAGCAGGCTCTTTAATTTAATAGGTCTTTCCCCACGCCAAACGTAACATGTAATCTGCAAAGGTGTTGCTACTTCGGCGTATACTGGTCTCCCTCCTGCAAGAATAAGGTTTAAACCGAAATATTGTACATTTGTGTTCGTTTCCTGTGTTGTATATTTGTCACAGCCTTCTTACTTTGGCAAGTGTTGGGTTATTTTCCACATCATTTGTTATTTATGTACGTATATCAATATGTTTGAAGAAAATGGCAGAGCATAAAGCAGTGCCCGCCAAGGGCAAACACGCACGGACAGGAGTAAATATCTACCTGTGTAAGACCATCAGAAATTTTGAAGGCAGTAGTCATGCAATGAAGTTATATCAACTGGAAAGAGTAAATTGTATCTATCTGAATCTACACACACAGTTATAAACAGGAATGACCATCAGGGAAATGGAAAAGTTGTGTGGAATGGGTTTAGCTAATGGTAGCACCAAAAAGAAAAAAATGAACTTGAAAAGTAAATAAAAAAATGTTGTTAAGATATAAAGAAATATCTGGTGGATTTACGGAAAATGTGAAACATATATCTTTAATTAATAAGATAATAAGAGAGGGTGTATTAAACCTCATAATCATGAGCAATAAAAAAAATTTGAAACTTAAAATCACACCAAAATCAAAAATAAACTGCAGGACTTCAATTTCAGAGATAAAATGAAGATAATAAAAAAACTACAAAAACACATAAATTGGAAGAATCCAAACCTCAAGGAGAAATTAACGTTTGAAATGTTAAATAAATTAAAGCGGCTGTTTTCTGAAATGGGGGGAGGGGGGCCAAAATGGGTTCCGAGAAAGGGGCAGTGGTGGATGAGAGTTCTTCAGTGACATTTTTGTCAACCACAGAACAGGGGGAAAAAAAAAAAAAGAGTACTATGAAATAAAATACAGAAAATTAAGATGTATTCATTACAGTCTTCTGGGGCCTGCATCCTTGAAGATCTCTAAAGATTTTTAAAGGGATGAACAAGGCTAGAGCTAATAAGAAATAGGACAATGAGCGAGGTGTTGTATTAATGACACGATAGAGGAACATAGGAGAGACGATCTGTATTGAAGACATGATGCACGATTACCGTAAGTAATAAACCAATTCAGATCAAAATGTAGCAGTATACGTACACCACGGGAGATGGGAACAGGTCAACAGGTCTAATCCTCGAATGGGAAGAAGAAGAAAATACACAAAACTTACGACAAAAATCTACAGTATATATGAACACGTTATCAATTTCAACAGTACTGAAGCTGAAGTGACTGTGCTTTTCTCAAATACATTTAAAGAAATTCAGTAATGCAGCAGATACAATTTATCACCCACAAAAGGTGCTTCAGAATTAGAAAAAGAAAATAAAAATTGAGAAGTACATTATACTGGACTTTATCATCCTGATTGTATCCTGGTGTTAAAACTGAAGATGTAAAACTTGCTGCAGACAATTTTTTTTTCCTCTGTCCTCTTCTTTGAACCCAGAACGGACGCGGGAGGAGACCGTCCCCTCCTACTCTGCCCCGGCGGCGGCGGTCGGTTTCTCGGCAGTCGCGTCGCCCGTCGCGGCGCCGTTCAGCTCGCACTTGGCGTCCAGCACCTTGGTACCGTCGGAGCCGTCTGCAACACGAGTCGACACATCGTAAGGCGTGCGGGCTCGATTATAGAGCCGCGGGGAAAGTAAAACAGAGTAGAATCCTTCCAGCGCATTAGAGAATGCAGTAATTCAAATAAAGTGTATGAAGCTGATGTAAAAGTAGTTGGTATCGTGTTATGCAGTATGGCCAAAAGTCTAAAGCCGAACATCAGAGACATTGACAGTGGTACTATAATTAAAAACAAATATTTTGATGTAAGGATTGTAAGGGAGAAATTTTTTATTTAAAGCTTATTTATTTTTGTTTATGGGTTTACACCTTGCTGACATCATTAGAAGTTGGGAAAGGATTTGGGACAAGGAACAGGAAGCAATTTGGGGATGGCCTTTTGAAGGCATCATTCCAGCATTTGGCGAAACCAAGAAAAACCCATATCTATTGTTTCTTCTTTGTTTGTGTGTTGTTTTGTGTTGCTGCTGCCCTCCTCCCTTCAACTTTGGTGAGTGTTGGGTGTATTTTACCTGTCCTTTCCACATAAGTATTGCCTCGCGTCATTTCTTTACTTTCATTGTTACCGAAATATGTAATTAAATTGATTAACTGTAACAAGTATCAGGGAGCAAAATACATAATGAGAAGACAATTTTTCACATTACACAGGAATACTAATAGTAGAATACTATTTGTAACCCCATTCAGGGTATAATCACAGGTCAATAACAGTTTGCAGGAGATGAAGATTTTCTCATACAAAGGCTGAGAGTAAGTCAAACAAACAAGACTTTTATAAGGAAAAAAAATTAAAAAATAGATGTACCATAAAAAATAATCTGAGTACTTAATCTCCACTTTGAAAATTTTCCCATTGTCGTTAGCTTTTCAATGCTGCCACAGTACGAGGAAGGGGGTTAATAGCACAATAAGCATACGTCGCTTTGTCACCGTCAAACTGTTGGCCCTTCAGTACTTCTTTCAGTGGCCCAAAGAGATTAAAATCAAAGGTCAATAGGTCAGGGCTGTAGGGAGGATGATCAAGTTATACCTAATTCATTTTTTCTAATTTTACACAAGTGAAAGCTGCAATGTGGGGTCAAGCACTTTTATCAGAAGAATCACATTTCGTATCAGCTGGTCGTGTCTTTTGCGGTGATAAGCCAGCTTAACCTCACCCAAAAGGTTGCAGCAATATGCTGCATCGAGAATGTGTGACATCCATACAAAAAAAAAAAAAAAAAATTGTTGCTAGCACTTTGACAGCTGATGGCCGAATTTGGTATTTACTTCTTTCGCCACTCCATGCTTACTTGTTTTGACCCAACTTTCATCACAAGTTGTGAAGGGATTTAAAAATGCATCCCCTTCTGCAAAGTGCCGAGAGTTATTCACAAATCTCTCAATGTTCCAACTCCCGCTATCTCCACAGAATTCAAACTCTGGTGAATGGGCAATTTAATAATTAAAATTTGTGTAATTGATGATTATTGTGGGCTCAGCTGAAAGAGTCTCGTTTATATTTCACCCACCATTGTAGTAATAAATAGACAAATCTTAATGTTGTTTTGAACCAAAAATCAATTTCATAGACTCTAAAAGTGAACTAGAGTGTGTTTTTAAGGGCAAAAAAAATTTTTTGGATTGTGAGCACTCGATGCGATGCGACCTATTTCTCAAGTTTGTTCTCCGTTTCCTCTCTTAACGTGTATTCCAATGATTTCCAAGACAGTCCTCATCGAATCCCAGGAGTTTATTTTGACATGCTGCTCACAATGCCAGTGAGAATAAAATTTGTGCGTCAACTAAAAGTCGTCATCAATTCAGATATGCTGTTAAGTAATTTCAACTGTTCAATATAGACAAAGCACTTTATTCACAGATCTGTTATTTACATTTTGTTTATTCAAGACATAATTTTACTATCTGCAGATCTGAAACAAACTAGGTTATTTTATTTTTTTAAGAAAAATATGTAAAATGCTGAAAAATTGCTAAGATTTCTATTGTTTTTACCAACTATCAAAATGTCATTAGCTATAATTTTTGCAATAAACAAAAATTTCTACATTTCAATAAATGTCTGCACAAAAACTGTAAATTACTTTCCTCTCTCACCCTTTTCTTTTATTAGAATACAAAAATGCTCTACCAAAGTAATAAACACCGTGTCAGCTGTGAAAAACACATTTGGTGTTATAAAGTTTAGCAAAATCAAAATTAAACAGGAAGAGGTTTGTGGTAATAATAATAATAATTTGGCAAATGGTCTACAGCAGTGGTTCCCAAATGGAAGTCCGCGGAACCCTGGGGTTCCGTGGAAGAGTCTTAAGGGTTCCGTGTTCCATCCAAGATTTAAATAAAATATTTGTTGATAAGAGTCATAACCACATCGAGAGAAGGCTATCATGGTTCTGCTTCCATTTGTGACGACTTACTGGTGCGACACTGGTTTTTCAGCGTACACTAATAAAAAATGGGGATCTGTCGAAAAATGTATGATCAATTAGGATTCCGTGGCCAAAAAAAAATTGGGAACCGCTGGTCTACAGGACAAAAAAAGTTTGGGAAAATCTGGACAATTCAAACCAAAAATGCATTGTAAGCAGTCTGAAAGAAAAAAAAAAAAAATGAATTTTTATAATTGAAGGTGTGGCCTGATAAGACAAATAGAACCTGAACTGCAGAATCCAACTCATTATTACTGGAAAATCTTTTACCACAGTCATTTTTCAAAGTTTGGAAACAAAAATAATAGAAGGGGGCTCAATATAGTGAATACAGTGCATGAGGAATATTGATTTTTGGCCATCACAATAATGGATGTGTGAACTGGTGCATTATGTAGATCAGGGGTGGCCAACCCACAGCTCGCCTTAAACATTTTTGCGGCCCGCGACTTTTACAAAATATGTTTATTTTATAATGGTCAAAGTAGTGAGTACCAATGTATTAAAAAATACATAATTTGTTCATCCATATATACAAAAATTAACTGGCGAAATTATGATAAAAAATTAACTTTGTTTTTAAAATAATATTCTTATGTATATATGACAGTTAGTACATGTAAGATTAATATCAAACACAGTAATAAAAATTTATTATGTATGAATTTTTCACTCCAAAAAATGTCACTAATTGGTCTATATCTAATATGGGAATATCTCATTTTCTATGCGGCCCGCGGAGTTATGGCATTTCCAAAGTGGCCCACATGGTCCTTTGGGTTGGCCACCCCTGATCTAGATGAACAAAATTTTCCTTTTTGCCAAATGGGGTCTTTTTTCCCTTTCTTTCTTGATTTCATCATTCTAACACTGCAACTATAAGTTTTAAAACTGACCAAAACAATGAGCTATAATGATTTAAATTTGTGTGCGTGTTACTCGACTCGACTGAAATATGAAGTTGACAAATCTCTCCGATTCTCGGTGAAATTTCCGGTGAGTGAGTCAGAAGAATTAAACTAACATAACAACCAGCAGAATGACTTCTATAACCTTTTCTGAAAGAGGTAATAACAATCGGCTAATTGTAATCAAAGTGAGGATCAGTAATGTTTACAATACAATTTTTTTAGTGAAACATAGTGACAGAGCTGTTTGATTATACCTTATATGAAGCATGTAATTGAGGATACAGTTTGTAATGGCAAAAGATGGAGGGTTGCATGAAACCAGTTGTGAAGCATCCATAAAGTACGCGGCACTGTCTAGGAGGGAGGGAAGGGGTTGTGTAGAAGCTATGCTGGGCAATGTGGGTCACAGGCAAGCTACTTAGCTTTTCATTCATATTTTTCAGTTAAGGTACAGAACATAAAACAGCATGTGGATACTTATTTCAGTCATTTAATTATCTCCATGAGTGATTTAGATATCCTATATAATGACAGGGCTGTGCACGTGTGTGACTTGTAGTCATAGCGTTGGGTTGTGCACGCACACACACACACACACACACACACACACACGCACACGCACGCACGCGCGCGCGCGCGCGCGCGCGCGCACATGCTGTAATTAGACTCAAATTCGCTAACAGATGTCGCCCAAGATTCTTCAAGGCAGTGACAGTTCATGCAGTTTTGATGGTTTTTGAAATAAAGCCTTTTAATTAGGATCGCCTGTGCACACAGCTTGTTGATAAAATAGTTCTGATTTTGTTCTGTCAAGTGAATTTCAGAGCAACTGAAGGGATTTCAAGTTGAAAGTGCAGTGTGAAGCGACGTTTTAATTTACATGGTTCATCAAAAATGTTTTTCCAATCAGGTTTCACTATCCAATGAGTTATAGAAATC
Source organism: Vandiemenella viatica (assembly GCA_031002005.1). Classification (NCBI taxonomy): domain Eukaryota; kingdom Metazoa; phylum Arthropoda; class Insecta; order Orthoptera; family Morabidae; genus Vandiemenella; species Vandiemenella viatica. The sequence goes on from JARYHS010006518.1 coordinate 2,712,796, forward strand.
TTTTAAGCAGATCAAAGATAATGTAGAACGAAAGGTGACAGAACTGCAGCAAAAGAAAAAAAAAAAAAAAAATACATCTTTTTTTTTAAAGTAGCATATATAGTTTTTTTATTTTTATCAATTAACAAATGATGACAAATAAAAAGAAAGAATGTTTTTAGCAACACCTCAAGAATATTTTTAGGATCACCACAATAACTGTACCTAAGAAACGAGTTTCATTTGCAGGATTAGTTAGTGCCGACATTTCATTCAGAATATTTATAATCATTAAAAAAGCATATAACACAGATACGAGGGTTGCTATTTATATTTCTGGCCTAACGATGAAAGGAAAAAAAATATTTATGATCGAAATTCATTTTATTCTTTCTCAAAATATTCTCCGTGAAGATCAATACAATTTGCATGCGTTTGAACCAATTTTTGAAGCACTTTTTTCACTCTGATGGGGGTAACTCCAGAACAAGCGTCTTGAATGCATCAACCGCTTCTCCAGGTGTCGAAAATTGTTGACCACGTAATTTGTCTTTGATGTGCGGGAATAAAAAGAAGTCACTGGGTGCCAAATCAGGGCTGTACTGCAGACGACCCATCAATTCGATGTTTTGACTGGTCAAAAATTCCTTTGTTTTAGGTGATGTGCGACAGCTCGCATTGTTGTGATGAAGAATTATTCACCTCTTCTTCGACTTTTTCTGAATTTCTCCGAAGTCTTCTGGTAAACAAATGGTCGTGTACCATTCAGAGTTGACCGTCCTACGTTGCTCTAACGCCACTGTCACCATGAGACCGGTAATGCCGAAGAAACAGGCAACCATTGCTCTGGTGTGCTTCTTCCATGAACAACTTCTGTCGGATTTGGCTCGTCTTCGAAGACCCATACAGTCGATTGCCGTTTAGTTTTGGGCTCATATGCACAGATGCAAGATTTGCACCTGTGTAGATGTTATACACAGCCTTTGATGCACCTTGAATGTGTGTTTTTTTTTAACATTTCCTTGCACCAATCAAAACGAGCTTCCTTTTCAGCGTTTGTCAGATTATGCGGGACCCAACGCGAACATATCTTTTTTACGGCCAAATGATCATGCAATATTTTATTGATGCTTGTCATACTAATGCCCAAAGATGTCTCAATCTCACAGTATGTCACATGACGATCTTGCTTTCAGTTCACACACAGCATCAATATTTTCTGGCACAATAACTGATTTTGGACGACCCTGTTCAAACTTCGGCCATGATTAAATTCGTTATACCAGTTTTTTTTTTTTTTTTTTCAGTATTATATGATGGTGCTTTATCGCCATATAAAGAATTAAGTTCATCAATGCACTTGTCTCGATAATCCACGTCGAAAGTTGTGAAAAATAATCGCATGAAAATGTTCGCGAGTTAATTCCATTTTTCGCCCGTGATGAATTTTTGAAGTTACTGTAAACAACAAATCACACTCAAATGACACATTGTTATGAATAAGGCTATGTTCAACAATGTCAGTTTCCAAACAAACTGTGAGATGGCGACTGGCAACACTTGTTGCCAAGGCCAGAAATAGCCGACCCCGGCAGCGTCGGGGTACTGTGCTTGCTTCGCGTTGCAGGGATCGCCGGTTTGAGTCCGGCCGAGGGCATGGGTGATTTTAATTAAGTGTTGCGTTCGTCTTGTGTCGTCCTTACAAAAGAGAGAAAACAATCACACTTGGATGAAATCTACACACTGTAAAACGAAAAAACACATTGAGCTGGCTGAATGGCTAACATGGCCGAATGCCATATGTATATATTGTTAGGAAACAAAGGCGCTAAAAGCGGATATATTGAACATTGGATAGGATAAAAAAACCACCGCTTACCAAAGAAGGGGATTCCAGGGGCGTTGGTACACGAAAAAAACACGAACACACAAAGAATAAAATTTTCGAGCATGGCTCTTCCTTAGTAGAAGTGAGATGGCTGCACGCAAGCGCTGCCGGCAGCCAACTGCGTGAGCCACAATTTCGGTGGCTCATGGTGGGGGAAATACATCATGGCAGGAAGTGAGGGAGGGGGTAGAAGAGTACAGGCCGGAAAACGGAGATGAATTGCAAGTATAAAGCAAAACTGTACAAGGTCCTGAAGTGGAAGGGTAGTATACCTCAGTTAATCAAGTAATGGACACAAATGGGGGAAAAATAATAATAATAATAATTAAAAATTTTTAGTTGAAACTAAAACTAAAATTCGAAAACACCATTTATAAAGATAGGCTCTGGTGAGCGGTGGTTCTGTGAGGGAAGGTAGAAGTGAGGGGGATGGGTGGGAGGAAAATTGGTGCTATCTTAAATTTAGACCTGGAGATTGTCTGGTCCACAGTTGGTACGGATAGGCCAGTTCCCACCTTCTAAGTTCTGAAATACTGCTTTTATCTGGGAGGACTCTGATGGCGCGGACCGAGAAGCAGGTATTAAAATCGTTGGTGCCATGTATAGTGGCATGATGAGATACAGGGTGGTCAGGGTTCTTGGTATGTACTGATTGTCGGTGTCCATTCATTCTGATGGCTAGTGGATTGGTTGTGAGTCCGATGTAGGAGGCTGGGCAATGGTTACAAGTGAGTTAGTATATAAGGTGGGAGGATGTACGAGTGGCAAATCCTGTGATGGGAAAGCTACGGGGTTGGTAAAGGTGGTGGAAGGCGGGTGCATACTGCATAATTTGCAACGGGATCTGTTGCGCATATATATATATATATATATATATATTGAACATTGGATAGGATAAAAAACCACCGCTTACCAAAGAAGAGGATTCCAGCGGCGTTGGTACACGAAAAAACACACGAACACACAAAGAATAAAATTTCGAGCCTGGCTCTTCCTCAGTAGAAGTGAGATGGCTGCACGCAAGCGCTGCTGGCAGCCAACAGTTGGCTGCCAGCAGCGCTTGTGTGCAGCCATCTCACTTCTACTGAGGAAGAGCCAGGCTCGAAAATTTTATTCTTTGTGTGTTCGTGTTTTTTTCGTGTACCAACGCCGCTGGAATCCTCTTCTTTGGTAAGCGGTGGTTTTTTATCCTATCCAATGTTCAATATATCCGCTTTTAGCGCCTTTGTTTCCTAACAATCTATATATATATATATATATATATAACATCCCTCGTATAAGTTGTTTTACATGCAACAATTTTTAACGAGTCAGTTAACAGAAAACGGTACAAAATATCTTCTGGAATTAATAGGGAAAAAAAGCTACACAAGGGGAAAGGGGAATGTCAAGGCAAAAGCCATGTCAGGCTACACGGAGGGGAGGGTACAAAATAAGCCTAAATGGAGCGACTTATCTTATAGAAGAGACCGAGTGGTTACCTTCGGGCTGCAGGCCGAGCGCTGTGAGGATGCGATTGTTCTCCAGCACCTCCGCGGGCCTCTCCTGTCGGAACTGCAGCAGCAGCTCGGAGCCTCCCTTCCCGACCACCACCGCTCCCCCGTTCTGCAGACCGTCGCCCTTCAAGTCGCCACCCAGCTTCAGCGACCGACCCTGCGGACACGGGGGAGGCAGATCTCAACCTTCTTATCCTCTAACTGCCTATCTGTTGCGTTGTAATGGTTCATTTCTATTAAGTAGTCTACCTACACAATACGATCTAAACAGGTGAAGACTGAACAGTTGCAGAGTGATCTGGATAGAATATTGTAAGGTGACAAGGCCCCTTACATTTTTTGATGAATTACCTACGATTTGCCCCGCATTGAACCCCTATTTTTTGATATCTACAGTTTAATATTCAATCCGAATAATTGACGGTCCAGGCGTGACTCTTACGATCAAAATCAATTTTTTAAAATCTTTGCCTGCATAGAGATTTGAACCGGAGACCACGATCCAAACAGCAGTAAGCAAGCGCTCTAACCACTGAGCTACCAGACCTCTATATAGAAAGGCAGTACAGAGACCTACACATCCTATGCGTCTATCACCATTCAATAATTTTTCAAAATTATAAGACATGTATTATTTATACATAAAATTTTTCAACCAAATGTAGAGAGTACTTTTCTCCTTGTTTCAAAGGATAAGTGTGCAAACTTTCATCGAAATCTGATGAAAACTGGATTTGTATGAAGAAATTATTTTGTAGCACGCATCGATAGGCAACTCAGTAATTAACCGATTCGATCCATTGTCAATTTATGATGATTTCTTCTATTCACTTCATCCTCCAATTTAGACTGCTGCTGTCGATGATTACAGGGTTTTACCTTCCATCAAAGGTTACTGATTACTGCTGTTGTGACTGAATTAAATAGTTCTACCAGACGACAATACTGATGAATCACTTTTTCAATTAATATTTATTTTTTCCATGAGCTCTGAGATAACGTAAGGCACCAGACTTCTCTACAGATACAAAAGAACAAACATAGAAATATTCCCACAATTAAACTCCCAAACGACTGTAAAACTTTCAAAATCAACTGACTTACAACTAATTCTGTTCACCGCGCGTTTAAAAAAGTGCCAGAGAAACATCCGGAAAGCCCCCAAAAAAGCAGGTTGATGTTTCTTCGAAGGCAACTATACTGCCAATAATCAAAACCACATTAAAACAATCGAAATTACTACAAAATCATTAACAATCATCACGAAACACACTGAAATGAAAATTAAAGATATTTACAGGTATGTACCCACACAGTTATCAACATACACCAGTCTGAACAGTTGAGAATTGAATAAAATTTTCTCGGATAACTAGCAGAGTTAGTCGATCGATCAAACGTGACAGAAAAATACACCAGCTGGAAGAACTGGACCGCTTTGCCTTCCTTCCTTATGTGGGAATGACTACTGCTAAGATTGCCAGAATGTAGCATTAAAACCATTTACTGACCACTGGGGAAAATTAAGAACATACTGCAGTCACCCAAGGATAATATAAAGTTACAAACACCTGGCAGATATTGCATTCCTTGTGAATGCAGAAAGACTTAAATTGAGCAAACACGATGCATTAACCAAAGGTGCGCCGAACATGCTTGTAACGTCCACCTGGGCCAGATTGACAAGTCAGTGGCTACTGAGCACAGAATCGACGTGGGATACGGCTTTAATTTCAAGGCAACAAGAATTCTCGCATGTACGAGAGGTTATTGGGATAGTATTTTCTCGGAAGCTATAGTAATCCATATCTTGGATGACCTCGTTAACACAGATAATGGATTTCAGTTAAGTGAGGCCCGGAGTCCAGCAATCCAGAAAATGAGAGTGCAGCAGGATTTATGGAAAACGCGCACTTCTCTTGCGCGTCAGCAATCAACGGTACCTGACAGCAGCAATGGCTTCTACCAATAGAAAAACCTTCCCACTAGTGGCCAACGTTTCCAGTCACTAGCCATTGGCCGACTGGAAAAAGGATGACGTAGCAAGGACTTTACACAGCAGTCACTTGACAATGGCGGCAGAGATTGTGACAGCTGAAGAGTCGTGTTTGATGGATGGACTAACTCTGCTAGTTACCCGAGAAAATTTTATTCATTTACAGTGCCGAGAAAACCTCCAGGCTTATATAGTCGATAATTGTCCTCCAAACATTGCGGCTCACGTCAACACTTACAATAACAAACTTTTAATTAATATTCCATACGTAATATTGATCGTATTATACAGGGTGATTCAAAATAACGTGAACAAAATGGCAGCCGTACAATAACTATGCCGCCACAATTTGATGTTGATTTCTTATGTAACCCAACAAGACAAATCAAAAGCAAAGAATAAACTTTTTTGATATCTCATTTAGTTCTCCATATATACTGAATGTCAAAAATTAGTTATTGGTATAATACTTGTGCCTTTGGCTACGTTTTACTTCGGCTTCAGACTACATTTCAACCACTAGTGCCTTACAGTTTAGCGAAAAAATTCTCCTCAATTTTGCAATACAATATTTCGAAAATCAAGTAAAATATCAAAACTCCAATTTTTCTTGCCAATCTACATAAGAATCCATCATAAAATTGTCGTGCCACGGTTGTTGTAGAAGCCCCATGAGATCTTGCAGTCTGTGTATGTTGTTAATATTATTATAAGTCAGTTACCACCCTCCTTCCCTTTACAACAACTATGAACAATGAACTTTTACAACAAAACTATAAAGTAATTAAAGACATTATTACAAATGAGAAAGTGCAGAAAAACAGTAATTACATTCATCGACTTCAAAAAAGCATACGATTTAATAGACTGTGAAACCCTCTTTAAAATCATGGAAGAATTCGGGATTGACCGCAAGACTCGAAAAATAATAGAGCAGACACTTACAGGAACAACGTCCAAAGTGAAATTCATGGGCAATGTCTCGGAGCCCTCGAAATTAAAACTGTAGTCTGACAGGGGGATGGGCTATCCCCCATCCTCTTCAATATGGTTCTGGAAAAGATTATCAGAGAACGGGAACCTCATGTGAAAGGCATACAAATTGGTATCAAGAAAGAAAACCGAATTAGACTTAAGTGCCTTGCATTCGCAGACAATATTGCAATAATCACAGACAACAGAACTGAAGCAATTCACACAGTGGAAAAACTATATGAAATGGCACAAAAAGCCGGATTGCAAATATCTTAGGAAAAAACCCAGTATTTGGAAAGACAACCAGAAAATAAATCTCCCTTACGGCAAAATTGCTCAAGTCACCCATTTTAAATATCTGGGCGAAATTATACAATCTTCAGGACTAAACCGAATTCTCAATGAACAAAGAGTCACCAAACTTCAAAGGGTGTACAGGCTAACGTGGAACTACTACAACAAGAAATGCGTTTCAGTAGATGCAAAATTAAGGCATTATAAAACAGCGATTCTTCCAGGAGCTACCTATGCAGTCGAAACAATAGTAATTGATGGTCATTCCAAAATTAAAGAAAGAGAAAAACAGGAACGAAAAATTCTGAGGAAGATATATGGGGCAATAAATAGGAATGGCTTTTGGATGAAGAGGCCACGGAATGAACTCTATCAAAAGATCAACACAATAACAGAAGAAATCAGAAAGCGTCGAGCTAAGTTCTACACCCACATCTACAGGTTGGAAAACACTAAAATAGCAAAGAAATTACTTGACGTCATAACAAAGAGTAAATGCGGTACGGAATGGCTGAAAGAGCCTACAACGGATCAACATAGAAAATATCGAAGACCGCATTGAGTGTCATAAGAAGATCACAAATGCTAATTGGAGCAAAGAACAACAACACGACAACCTGGAAAGAAATAGACAGATAAATGGAAGAGAGAGAGGACTCCTAGAGGATGAAGATATTTTGGGAAGAAAAAGAGGAAAAACAGCTGAAGATGAAATCGTGATTTCAAGTTCAATCGCTCTCTTAAAGGGGAATAATCGCAAATAATAATGAAGTAATTCTATACATGATAGCAAATAAAATTAATATAAGTTTCCCTAGTTCTGCGACTTAATTCTTTACTATTTAATTTTGTTTCGCTTAGGGACAAGGGGAAACATTTTCGGCTGTAGCAGAAACACAACTTTACATTTCTGAAAGACAAACTTAAAAAATAAACACTCACCTTAGCAATGGCAGCCCTGGACTCGCTAGTGAGAAGAGCTGCCAATACACTGAAGAAAGAGAACCTCTTGAATGAGAGGAACTTGTACGTCTTCTTCTCCACGTCCACAAACAGCTCTGTAAAAAGAAACACAAAAGCCTGGAGAACATCCAACGATAAATACGCACTAATGAACAGTGTAACAGCCCTCAAACACAGATTTTAAATGAAATTGTATTTTATCAATTGTTTGTAGCAAGTTAGGGGTCTGTCTTGCAATTTATTGTAAATTGGTGTAAATGGACTTTGCTTTACAAACAGTGGTGTAGCTAGGTCAACAAGGTCCCCGGTGCAAAAACTTTATTTTAGGCCTTCAGGCCAGACGGGCGACTTTTTTGTTTTGTGTTGCTGGTAAGGGCCCCCTGAGCTGAGGATGGGGCCCTTGAGTTGTGCTAAGGGGCCCCCTGAGCAGTGAGAGGCTCCCTGTGTCTCAGGGGCCCCCTTAGACGACTGTAGAGCTAAAAAAAAAAGGTCGCCAAAAAGTTTGCCATGAAGGCTCATGGGCCTCTGAACTGCGCTTGGGGGCCCCCTGAGCGTAGAGGCCTCGGTGCACTGCACTGCCTAGCCCCATAGTAGCTACGCCCCTGTTTACGTAAAAAAAAATTATGTGAATACTATTTAATATGTTTAAGGACAGAACTAAGCAACAAAAATTGATTAAATGTTTGTAATTCCAAGTATTAAGGTGACCTACAACGTTTAGCGGACGATTTACAACAGCTTAAACTGATCTACGTAGATAATTCCATTTGTGAATATCTCTAATTATTGTTTCTGTGAATTTTGTAACAATTTAATTGATTTGAATTGTTTTAATATGTTTTTTAATTGTTTAAGTATTGTTACAGTTTGAGAAAAGTCTGTCAGAAGCCTTTGTAATATTCTGAAACTTGCTACGGAACTAACTTATATAAGCGAGCAACAGACGAGTTTGGGGGACGGGGGGCAGTTTTACGTGAACTGTAAGTAACAGTTTTTATGTAGCAAGGAGTCTTTTAGTTCAGTACTGTGAGAATGTATAGCAGTATTGTCTTTGAAAGTAGTATTGTGTGTAATCACTGGAGCTTGGGTAACCAGTATCTTTGGTGTCTGATGTCTTCTGGAAATAAACAAAGTTAAATCTGTGTCTTGGACTAATTATTTCATTTTAAAAACCACGAGATACCGTAAAATCTCAAAAATAAATATTGACAGAAGATTGCAACGAATGGAATTTTTATTGCGGAAGCCGTCAGTTTCAAAAAAAAGTTGCAAAAGCTGTTAACAGATGGTGCGGTAATCGTAATAAAGTCCCAACAAAATTTAGTTTGGCCTCTACATTTGCCCCATCTGAAACCTTGCGACTCCTTTTTGTGGGGCACATTGAAAGACACTGTCTACCGAAACCGTCCAACCATGCCGGAAGAGCTGGAATCGTTGACCTGTGTGGCTACTCAATCCATTTTCGATGAGAGATTGGGATGAAACGGCAAATTTCATTCGGCACTTGCGGCACCTCTGGACGTTTTTGGAAACATTGTGATGTGATTCATTCATTGCAAAGACTGCTTGTACAACACGAGTTTATTTGTGCGTTCTGATGCGAGCCGTACAGCGTACCATGCCATCTGTTAACAGCTTTTATATGTTCTTAATTAAACTTCTGTATGAAATGTTTACAGCTTTCACAATAAAAATACTATTTGTTGCATTATTCTGGTGATCTTTGTTTTTGGGATTTTACATTTTTAAATCGGGGACTACTTTCATGGCCAACCTGTATAACTCCGTTAATTTTTTTCCTAAACTGAAGAATTTTTTTTTTTTTTACTTATGGCTTTACAACTCGTCAAAATCATTAGAGACGGGATTAGACTGGGAACAAGGGACAGGAAGGAATTCGACCATGGCCTTTTGAAGGAAGCATCCCGGCATTCGCCTGGAGTGATCTGAAGAAACCATAGAAACCCAAATCTGGATGCCCGGACGGGGAATCGAAATAGTGTCCTCCCGAATGCGAGGCCTTAGCATTAACCGCTCACTCGCTGTAAGAAGAGTGTACCACCCAAATAAATAAATTTTATATAACTAAGAAAAAATTAATTTAAACTGTGCATCGCTGTTTTGTAGATGGTTAGAAGTGTTGCGACATATTTGTTGTGGTTAGTAATTATTAATCATTCGATTAACGAACTGCAAGTTTTAACTGTCAAAAATCATTTGACTGAGACTATGTGGAAGCTGGCTTGATCCTAGGTTGTAGCAACATAGATAATGAATCACCAATTTATAGGATTATCAAGAAATTCAGCAAACACTACAAACACTGCATTGAAATGCACATGTAGGAGCTGTGTTAAAAAAATAACTGAAATTTTTATCTTTTTTGGAATGAAATTTATTTATATGTCTACATTGATGCTATCCCCTTCAAAATAGTCCCTATTAGATGATATACACTTATGCCAACCCTTCTTGAACTCTATCTTTCGAATAGCTTTGAGCTCTTTCGGCGATGCACTTTTAATCTCATCTATGCTTGTAAAGCAACAGCCCTTCAATGCTCTCTTTATTTTTTGAAACAGAAAAAAAGTCACACAGGACCATGTCTGGTGAATATGATGGCTGGGGCATCATTACAGTAAGTTTTTTGCCAAAAATTCACGAACAAGCAACAATGTGTGAGCAGGTGTTTTATAGTGATGCAAAAACTGTGAATTGTTTTGCCACAAATTCGTTAAACGTTAATGCCCCAATTGCCTTTCTATTTCGACAATGCAGCAGCAGCATGCCTGTGTCGAACCACATCAATCAATGTCTCAATTAAATCGAAAATAATCCTCAGAAAGTGTTAAATCTGCAGTGGATCAGTGAGTACCGCCATGCCGGTTGTGTGGTACAGAGTCAAAAGCTTTGTGAAAATCCAAAAAAATTGCATCAACTTGTGATTTTGCATCTATAACTTTCATTACATCATGAAAAAATAGGACCAGGTGCGTTTCACACGATCTATTCTTCCGAAATCCGTGTTGGTTTGCTGTAAGCCACTTGTTTTCATCTAGAAACTTCATAACATTAGAGCGTATGACATGCTCCAGAATTCTACTGCAAACAGATGTTAGAGATATGGGTCGATAATTCTTAGGATCGCTCCGATCTCCTTTATTGAAATGGGAATCACCTGCATAATTTTCCAGTCAGAACGTACTTTTAGTTCTAAAGATTTACAAAATATATCCGACAGAAATGGTTCAATTTCTTTCGCGTATTCCAAAAATACTCTTACTGGTATACCATCCGGACCTGGCGCTTTCCCCCACTTCAGGAGCTTTAATTGCTTTACAATACCTACACTATCAATTTGTACTCGATCCATCTCAAATTCTACACACCGTGGAAAAGCGGGAATGTTTTCCACGTTTTCGTCAGTGAAAGTATTTTTAAATTTGGTGTTAAATATGGTAGCCTTGTCGCGGCTGTCATCAACTTCCCAGCCGTCTTGTAGTAGAACTGGCATATTGTTGTCACTACCACCAACATTTTTTACATATGACCAAAATTTCTTTGGGTTTTAGTTGAGGATCTTGGAAAGTGAATTGCAACAAAAGTCCTTATAGGCCTCGCGCATTGCATTCTTAACATGTCCTCTTGTCTCGCCTAACTGTTCTAAATCACTCCTATACACTGTCCTTCTTGAGCGTACGTATATCTGCCTTTGCTTTTTAAGTAACCTTTTAACATCACATGTATACCAAGGGGGATCGTTCCCATCACCGATTGTCCTTTCTGGTATATGTAACTTCATACCTTTCCTGACTATACGCATGAAATGAAGCCACATCTCTTTGACCGAGCCTCTTGCTTCTATAAAGGTAATGTAATTATCCCTCAAAAACGTTCTGAAACTCTACTTAGGGGCCTTTTTGAACCTATAAATGTTTTTTTTCTTTTTTAGTTCAAGGTGTGTCCCTTCTCTAAGATACTACACCACTGATTGGGTATATTCTCAATATCCTCCACCATAACCCTGTATCATCCGTTCCTCAAGCTCTGGCCCCACTTTGAATTAAACATCAGCAGTTTGTGGTTACCCTTTCCATCACTCCCCTGACAGAACGCAAAACATCAATTCTATCCAAAAAACTCTCATTTTTGCCAACTCCCAAATTCGACCATCCAGCTTTAGTCACTAGCATTCCATCATGCTTTCCTCTGGCGGTATCACTTTGCAACCAAAGCAGACAACGACAACCAGTGGTTAAAGATAGAATCCATCCTACAATAATTCAAACTCTCATCTCAGCTGGATCCACTGCCTCTTTACAAAAATCACTATCTAGTTCTATTCAAAGAGCATCCAACCTATCCTCGCCCTCTTTCTTGAATGCAGTTCCCCACACTACTTTTTTTTATTACTAATGCCTCGTCGACGTAGAGGTAATTAAACGTGGGAAAGGACTGGGGGCAAGGAACGGGAAGAAATTCGGTCATAGACGTTTGAAGGAAGCACTCAGGCATTCATCTGGAGTGTTTTGGGAAAACCATGGAAAACCCAAATCTGGATGTCCGGAACAGGATTCGAACCCACATCCTCCAGATTGCAAGGTCAGAGTATTAATGCTCACCTGCCAATCTCGGCCCGATGCTCGCTCCATGGGCTCTGAGAGAAATGTCCAAAAATATTATCATCAGTACAGTTCAGAGATAGACTACAACCTGTCTCACACCCTTTTTAACTGATGCATGTCTCTCGTGATTCTCTACTTTTATTATAGCCACCTGATTCTTATATTGTTTTTTATAGCTTGTATGTAGAAGAAGCAATGAAGAAAGTCAAAGAAAAATTTCTATGTGGCATAAGTTTTCAGGGAGAAAAAAATCAGTATGCTACGATTTGCTGATGACATTGTCTTGCTAGCAGAGAGGGCTGAGGATATTGAGAAGTTACTGAATGGCATGAACAAAATACTGAACGAAGATTTTGGACTGAGTATAAATCAAAGCAAGACAAAAGTGATGAAATGTGATGGGTAAATATAAAAATAGGGTCGGATGCAACAGGAGAAGTAAGAGAATTCTGTTACTTGGGAAGCAAAATTACAACCGATGGCCGAAGCAGAAATGATGTTAAAAGCAGAATAGCACTATCAAAAAGAGCCTTCATGAAAAAGAGGAACCTTTTAGTTTCAAATATTGATCTAGAAATTAGAAAGAACTTTTTAAAACTCTTTGTGTGGAGCACAGCACTTTACGGTAGCGAAACATGGACTTCAGGAATACCGGAAATAAAGAAAATTGAAGCATTTGAAATGTGGTGCCACAGAAGAATGATGAAAATTAGGTGGACAGACAAAGTAAGAAATGAACGAGTTTTGGAAATGACGGGTGAGAAAAGAAGTTTGTGGAAGAAGCTTACAGAAAGAAGAGACAGGCTGGTAGGTCATATTTTGAGACATGCGGGATTGGTTAATTTGTTAGTGGAGGGAACAGAACTGTAGAGGAAGACAGAGATTAGAATATATGAAGCAGATAATTGAGGACGTGGGTTGTAAGGGGTATGTAGAGATGAAGAGGTTAGCACAGGATAGGAAGGGATGGAGGATTGCATCAAACCAGTCGAAAGACTGACGACAGAAAAAAAAGGGGAATTTTTTTCGAAAGTATTGGTGACAATGAGACATTGATGTGGCTTGACACAGGGATAACTTTAATTATTGACAGGTGAATTTTGACCAATTCAGTGAGAATTAGTTCTGTTTTTTCCGCCAATGTATAATAAGGGCGTAGTTCTACGAACAATTAATTTAATTTCTTCTCATCTATACCGTCTACTGAATTGCTGTTACTATTAAAAATTTCCAGATTTTCCTCAAAATATGACCATATGACCACAAATATTATCGTAATATGACCAAAACTAGGAAAATGGGCAGAATATTCATTTAAATCCTATATAAAATATAATAAAATACAATCAGAAACGTTGAATCAGTATTTAATTCAGCATTACAGTAAAAAGAAAAAGCAGGGGGAAAAATAACTGCTTGTCCTAAAGATCCGAAACTTAATCATCAACATGCTCCCATGCTAAGGGTGCAAACACCGGTCGTCAACCATGGTGGTTATCATGCTGAGGCAATTTTTGATACCATTACCTACAATCCACAAATCTGGACAAAGGTCTAATGGTCAGTTGACACACAGCTGAAAGTCTAGTGGTCCGATGCTAATTGTCAGACAGCTAAAGATCTGATGTTTTGCTGCGAGACAGCTGAAGGCTGACTGTTAGTTGTCCGACAACCGAATATCTGATTGTTTTCACACAGCCAATGGACTGATGGTGGTTTGTTGTCAGACATTTGACAGTTGACGACAGTCCGGTGATCAAGTGTCTGCTGGCAGGAGGTCAGAGTGCTGAAGATAAGATGGTTTGTTGTCAGACAGCTGAGGATAAGATGGTTTGTTGTCAGATAGCTGAGGATAAGATGGTTTGTTGTCAGACAGCTGAGGATAAGATGGTTTGTTGTCAGATAGCTGAGGATAAGATGGTTTGTTGTCAGATAGCTGAGGATAAGATGGTTTGTTGTCAGACAGCTGAGGATAAGATGGTTTGTTGTCAGATAGCTGAGGATACGATGGTTTGTTGTCAGACAGCTGGAGATAAGATGGTTTGTTGTCAGATAGCTGAGGATAAGAAGGTTTGTTGTCAGATAGCTGAGGATAAGAAGGTTTCTTGTCAGACAGCTGAGGATAAGATGGTTTGTTGTCAGACAGCTGAAGATAAGATGGTTTGTTGTCAGACAGCTGAAGATAAGATCGTTTGTTGTCAGATAGCTGTGGATAAGATGGTTTCTTGTCAGACAGCTGAAGATAAAATGGTTCGTTGTCAGATAGCTGAAGATAAAATGGTTCATTGTCAGACAGCTGAAGATAAAATGGTTCATTGTCAGACAGCTGGAAGTCTGACGGTTACCTGTCAGACAGCTAAAGATCTGATGGTTGAATGTGCAGCAGCCAAAGGCTGATGGTTAGCTGTCTGGCAACTGAATATCTGATGGTTTGTTGTCAGACACTTGACGGTTTGATGGTTTGTTGTATGACAACTGAAACTTGTTAGATAGCTGGTTAATTCTCTGATAGTTGAATGTCTGAGGTCAGACAGCTGAAGGTTAAACGGTTTGCTGTCAGTTTGTAGTCGGAGAGCTGAAATTCTGATGGTTTGTTGTCATACACCTGAAAGTCTGATTATTAATTATCTGACAGCTCAATGTCTGATGGTTTGTTGTCAAGACTGCTGAAGGTCAGATGATTTGATTTCAGTCATCTAATGATCTAATAGTTAATTGAGCTACAGCTGAGTGTTGTCTGATAGTTTGCTGTTTGACAGTTGGGAAGTTGTCAGTCAGCTGATTAGAAATATACGCCATATTAGTCAAAGCACTCACCACCGTCAAAGTAGTTCCCGTCGCGGAATTCCTGGAGGCCGATCTCGTCGACACCTACGCCGACGAGACGTATCCCATTCTCGCGAAGGCGCGGTGCGATGGCGTTCAACTCGCGCGCCCACAGCCGACAGAAGATGCAGCCCCAACGGCGGAAGAAAACTGCGACCACGGGCTGTGTCGCCCACAATGAGGACATGTCCACCACCTGCAAACATATCATACGTACTACAGCACATGTGTGACGAAAGAGTGTACAAATTTCACAGACAATGCAACTGATAATCTTATATATATATATATATATATATAAAAATAGATGTGTTTTTTCCTATATTTCACTTTTCAGCCACCACTACCTAGCACAGATCACTGATGTTTGTGGGTGGAAGTAGCATGGAGTTTCCTGTCGTGTACAACGTTGGCCGAATGCCGATAGCTGTGGGGATGTGGGAGATATAATGATTAAAGTTGGTCAGTGCAGGGCGTTTTCATATTTCGACCAAAAATTCGTATCTCCGTATACTTCTCTTTCCTGCCACAACTACATAACATAGACTTTTGGTGTTTGTGTGTGGTAGTAGAATCGTCTTTCCTGTCGTGCACTATGGTTGTTAGATGTCGTTAGCTATGGGGATGTGGGAGATATGGGGGTTGAAAGTGGTCGACCTGTGGCAATTTCATACTTCTGCCAAAGACAAAAGTGTCATGGTGTATCACTTTTCAGCGAAAACTATAGATTACAGATAACTGGCGTTTGTGTGTAGTAGTAGCACAGAGTCACCTTTCGATCACAACAGCGGCCGAATTTCAGAAACTGTGGTACTGTGGTAGATATGGTGGTTGTAAGTGGCCGACCAAGGATATTTTCGTATTTCGACTGTCTCCGCATATGTCACTTTTCTGCTACAACTACATAGCATAGAGAATTGGTGTTTGTGTTTGGTAGTAGAATCGTATCTCATGTAGTGCACTATGGTTGTTAGATGTCGGTAACTATGGGGGTGTGGGAGAAATGGGGGTTGAAAGTGGTCGACCTGTGGCACTTTCATACTTCTGCCAAAGACAAAAGTGTCATGGTGTATCACTTTTCAGCGAAAACTATAGATCACAGATAACTGGCGTTTGTGTGTAGTAGTAGCACAGAGTCACCTTTCGATCACAACAGCGGCCGAATTTCAGAAACTGTGGTACTGTGGTAGATATGGTGGTTGTAAGTGGCCGACCAAGGATATTTTCGTATTTCGACGAAAGGCATGTGTCTCCGCAGATTTCACTTTTCTACCACGACTACACAGCATAGAGCATTGGTGTTTATGTGTGGTAGTAGAATCGTGTCTGTTGTCGTGCACTATGGTTGTTAGATGTCTGTAGCTATGGGGATGTGGAAGATATGGGAGATGAAAATGGTCGACCTGCGGCAATTTCATATTTCTGCTAAAGACGCATGTGTCACGGTGTATCACTTTTAGGTGAAAACTATCAATCGCAGATCACTGCCGTTTGTGTGTGGTAGTAACACAGAGTCTCCCATCGATCACAACGTTGGCCGAAATTCGGTAACTGTGGGAGTGTGTGAGATATGGTGTTTGAAATTGGTCGATCATGAATATTTTCGTGTTTCATCCAAAGACTTGTGTGTATCCGTATATTTTACTTTGCTGCCGGAACTACATAGCGCAGAAGACTGGTATTTGTGTGTGGTAATAGTACCGAGTCTCCCATCGTGCACTAGGGTGGTTAGATGTCTATAGCTGTCAATATGAATTCTTTACAATCACGAACGAAGTCGTGGGTACCAGCTATTAGTTTACATTGCCAAAGTATCTATAATTTTTTTCATATATTGTAGGAAAAATGTTGTATAACAGTACTGAAACTCTCATAGGGAATGCCCTTACAACAACTCTTGACAGGAGAGCTGTAATGACATGAAAGAGAAGAGCTTAACACAATAACTTAGTTCAATGAGAGAGAAATTAATCACAAAGCCAGAAAGCATTTACGCGAAGAACCTTTTATTTATATCCACACGATACTTTTAATTGATGGGATTACTGCTCTGTCTTAGTACTCTATACATCTCCTTGTATATGTATAGGGTGTTTAGAAAATGACTGGTATATTTGAAAAAATCAATAAAAGCTAAACGGGCAGCAATAGAAATACACCGTTTGTTGCAATATGCTTGGGACAGCAGTAAATTTTCGGGCAGACAAAAGTTCAAAATTAGTTACAATTTTCAACAACAGATGGGGCTGCAGTACGACATTTTCCACCATTTTTCACAGCAAACTTGCAATCTGTGAACAGCACACGCTTACAGCAGAAAGACTACTTACAGAATGGCGAACTCACAGACTGCGTTTACTTCTATATCTTTCAAATCTGTTGTTGAAAATTGTAACTAATTTCGAAGGTTTGTCTGCCTCAAAATTTACTGTTGTCCTAAGCATATTGCAACAAACGCTGTTGCTGCCCATTTAGTTTTTTATTGATTTTTCAAATGTACCTGTCATTTTTGAAACACCAGTTATTTAGTTTGTTACGCAATTGTTTACGGTACCATGTATGCTATGACTGTACATCTACTGGCGTACTTATTATTTTGTTATGCAACTGTTTATCTGTAAATTGACAACTTTCCATGTCCCACAGAGCCAATCTCTTATATTGGGATCAATGGAAAATGAACGTATTGTATTGTACATAATATTGATCAATTCCATCCCACCTTATCTTCCAAATCCTCAAATCTATCTTAGAATTAATAGAAATTGCGGTTTTTCTTTCTTCACGGATGTGTATTTCAGTAAATTATAACATTTGAATTAGAAGCAAAAATGAGATTCATAATTCCAACAGTAACCTTGTGTATAAAATTAAAATGACCAAAAGTTGTGAAATTTAAACAAACCTGATAGCAACTGGATGTTGTGGGCCATTTCAGCAATTGCGAGTTAATCGATTTTTATAAAAGTTAATGACACACCAAAGCAATTGAATATTGTTTTATTCTTTGTGTTGTACGCGTTTACTCTACTTCGAGAGCATCATTAGTGACATATGTGACAAAGAATAAAACAAAATTCAACTGCACTGGTGTGTCTTTATCATTAACCTTTATAAACATTGAAACCTAACAGCTATTTATTGCATTAGAGCATCATTTCTCAAAGTGGGGTACACGAACCCATAGGGGTTCACCAGTTAATCGTAGAGGGTTCGCAACAAGATTTCTGTAATGGCGGACTGGCTATCGCATGTGTTTAATACGCACAATGGCGAATATTGCTATAAGAACGAAGATGTAAGAGTATTGCTCATTGTTTCCCCATTGTCAAAGGGGTAAGCCAGCGCCTGGGACATTTTATAGGTGTATGTGCCCTTAAAAGTTTGAAAAACACTGCATTTGAGTGATCAAACAAAAAATAGACTAAGACCTTGAAAATCTGCACGGAGAATAAGATGAAGTGATTCCTGGCTCAATACTACAACAGGTAAGGATATAATTGAAGTGCTGTTTACAATTTTGTTTCTGCAATGTTGGCTTCTATACAGATTTAAAATACCATCCTTTTCAACAATGGAGTAGCAAAAATGCAGTGAGGAGGTATTAATATGGAAAATAAAAATAAATTAGAGCCATCACTCACCAAAGTCGATGGTAGGAGGATTGCAGTGATAGAAAAAACTACACAAAAGGAATATTTTGGGCCATGAATATAGAAATATATGAGAGAGTTTGCTCAAGCACCCATGTTCAACACAGTCCTTTTGACCATTATGATCCGGGTGGTAAGGAACAAATACAGACAGAAAAAAAAATCAATGGAATAAAAATTTAAAATAAAAATAACGAATGATTCTAATATACAATGTGCAATTCAGTTATATGTTTCTATTTTAATGAGTAAGGGGACAAATTGAATTTTTTTTTCCGCCACTACTACTATATGTCCGTAGCAATTATCTAATGATTAATGTCTTTCCTGCAGGTTAACATTTCCATCGTCTCCACTCCGATTGTAACTACCATTCAAGCAGTTGGATTGAATGTATGCACATATGTTAGATTGGCTACATTTTGCCATTTTTATGAGTCTGAAATTTTTTTAGTTTTTTTGTGTAGTGTTTTTCCCAGCCTTCCTTCTTTCAACTTTGATGAGTGTGAATTTATTTTTCCATTTCCATTTAATCACAGAAATAAATGTGATTCATTTACAACTAACTCCACTTATCAGTTCTTTCCCAAAGTATTTCTTATCCAGGCTTAGAACCATATAGAGGGCTGTAATGTAGCAAAACTGTTGAGTTTGTAAATTCTAACAGTAATATAACAACCAGGTGATTCTCAATTGCATGTTGACATAGTCACAGGCAAAAGCTA
Source organism: Vandiemenella viatica (assembly GCA_031002005.1). NCBI lineage: Eukaryota > Metazoa > Arthropoda > Insecta > Orthoptera > Morabidae > Vandiemenella > Vandiemenella viatica. Next base: position 2,732,216 of record JARYHS010006518.1, read on the forward strand.
CTTAAAATATATATAACTGTAGTGTGATCTCAAGTTGAACCAGATAATTCATGTTGGCCATTAAAATTTATGGGGGGATATCAAGATAAAGGCTAACGTAAAACCCATGGCTAGTAGATATCGCAAACCTTTTAAGCTGTAAGATCATTTCTGTGCAGGAGAATTTTAATTGGAAATGGCTCCTAGGGCAAGCATCGAAGTTGCGCCCTTTCGTAAATTATCATATATATTATTTCTATAAAGTTGTCGCAAGCCATTATCTTCCTTTGAACTTAACCGAAATCAATGAATGAGGTGTCATTTTAAAGCTTACGGTCTCCACTTTGATATGATATTTCAAGAAAGGAATTTTACGGAATTCAACCCTTAAAGAGCAAAAATGCCACAATATTTTTAAAATGCTTTCTTTTGTGTTATGAGTCATTTATCTCCCTGGATACCTATCAGAAATAATTTAGTGAAATACAATTTTAAAGATTAAGATCTCTGCTTTGATTTACATCATATATTACAATAGAAATTTTTCAGAATTCAACTCTTAAAGGACAAAAGTATCAATAGTTCTACAACGCATTTTTGTGTCACGAGCCATTTACTTCCCTTCATATATAACCGATACAGATAAATGAGGTACCATTTTAAAGATTAAGGTTTCTGCCGTGGTCACATTATATTTTAAGAAAGGCTCTTTTCGTAATTCGACCCTTAAAGGGCAAAATTACCATTATCTCCATAGTGTATTTTTTTGTCACGAGCTATTTATCTCCCTTAATATCTAACCGAAATTGTGAAATGAGGTATTATTTTAGGAAATAAGATCTCCACTTTGGTCAAATCATACTTCAAAAAAGAAATTTTTCGGATTTCGACCCTTAAAGGGCAGAAAGTATTAATATTTCTACAACGCGATTTTGTGTCATGATGTTGTTGTTGCTTTCGGGCGCGTCGACAGCGGGGTCATTAGCGTTGTGTCATGAGCTATTTATCTCCTTTGGTATTTAATCGATATAAATAAATAAGGTATCATATTAAACATTAAGGTCTCCGCCGTGGTAATATTATACTTTTAGAATGGAATTTTTCATAATTCGATCCTTAAAGAGCAAAAATGACAAAATTTCTAAAATGCGCATATTAGGGAGGGGATGTCAGCCATTTCTAATGACTTCTGAAAATGTTTTGAACAGTGGAAGCACCGGTGGGACAAATGTATTAGTTGTAATGGAGAGTATTTTGAAGGGGATAATGTTTTGTAAAAAATTTGAAAATATATAGCTTTTAAAAAATAACTCCATTTTTTTTGGTACCCCCTTGTACAATGGTTATTAGTAGGTAGGTAACAGTATTTTGAAAATATTTTGAACCCATTTCAATTTCTTCTATTTTCAAATGCTCTGACAGAATTGATTTCCCAGTTATCTTATCAAAGTGTAGAAGTCCAATATCATGCTGCTTAATTACTTCCGGTATGACAGTAATTGGTTTTTCCACGTCATCCACCACTCAACTCCACCAACTTTTTCTCCTACTACAAATTCTTTGAAGCCTTAGAACTCGTAGCCTTGGTGCTCTTAATTGCGTCACACTCAGAATTATCTAGTCATATCCTCCTCATCTTGTGCTTAATTAGTGCTGAATACTTTGTACTTTATTGTACATGTCGATGTAGGCAATTCCCTAGAACATGTACCAGTAGTCGCCTCTTCAAGGAGGAGTATTTACTGTACTTCTTGATGTACCTGCTAGATATTTGTGCTACTTCATCCCACAATTTTCATTTTTTTCCATCCCTAAGCCCTTCTCTCTTTTTTTCTCTGAAAAAATCGTTTCATATTGTGTTGGTATTATTGTGAAATAAAAGTAGGATTATGCTCGCTCACAACACATGCAATGCAAATTAAATACACAACTGGGGCATGCCAATCATCTAATCAGCAATGGAGAAAGTATCGCTTGTCTTATATCCTTAGGACAAAATTTGCTGGTGTGGGCGCGGGGCAGGGTCAATTACTATTTGTCTATTGAAAGACATTTCGACAAAGCACACAATATACCTTCCGATCAAGTTCTGATTCACTTTTTACTCATTCCTTCTTGCTCGTTCGTGAAAACTCACAAGCCACGTGCAGTTCTACATCTACATCCATACTCTGCAAATCACAAACATTGTGGGTGGCAGAGGGTGCTAAGCACCAATCCTAAACCCGCCCATTCCAATCCCAAATAGTGCGAGGAAAGAAGGAATACATATAAGCATCAGTACGGCATCTTATTTCTCTAATCTTATCCCTCCGGTCATTGCGACCTAAATAGGTTGGCGGAAGAAGTATTTCATTGCACTCGAAATTTAAATTTTTTCGCATATTCTCCAATAAATTCGAACGCAAGCTACGTCGTCTGTCTTCCAAACTAACCCAGCCCAATCTATGTATCAATTCTGTGACGCTTTCATAAGGGCTGTAACAACAAGTCACGAATCTAGCGGCTCTCCTCTGCACCCTCTCAACTGAGTCAATCAGAACCTTGCGATTCGGATCCCAAACCCCACAACAGTAATCCAGATGTGGACGCACTAGTGTTCTATATGCTATCTCCTTTGTTTGAGCATTACAATTCCTCAAAATACGACCTATGAACCGTAATTTAGAATTAGCCTTGCCTACGACGGAAGTTATGTGCAAGTCCCATTTCATGTTGCTTTGTACTATCACCCCCAGATACTTCACGGAATCAACCGTGTCAACACCTGAATTGTTATTGCAGTATTATTTGAATATTAATTAAATTGATGGTTTATTTTGAAGTTTAATAATTAGTGAATTTAGTCCCTCCCCCTTTTCAATGGCGGCCAGGACGCGTGCTTTCCCTGCCTCACTCTAGGTACACCACTGTTTCTGTGTGCCTTAAGTTTTTTTGTTCAAGGAAAAGTTTATGTGAAATGCACAACACAGGTAGGAGGCAAGTACCACAGGCCAGAGGATAGACTACCATACTGTATGGAGTAATTTGTAAACACACATATTGACTCTCCCACTGACAAAGATACAGAAAGCCAACTTCGGCAAGAGCGCAATCACTGGGACTCATCAAGGAAATGTCATTTTGGTCTGAAAACTGTTACACACCTTCCTTGAGTGATATTATTTAATATATGTTGTTCTTAGAGCTGTAAAACTTAAACATACCTTACAAACTTAACTCAAAAAGTGACATTACGTTATACGGCGTGTGACTGGGAGATATACTATAACGACGTATAACAATCATGCAGACGTTCTTGGAACGATATTATTTAAGAATATGTTGCTGTCACAGCCATTAAAAATGTATTCATGGAAGAATTTGCAAACGCATAAAAAAAAAAAGATTGTCACAATTTTCAATCATAAGCAAACGATAGACGCCATAATTACGTACACACAAGCGTCATCCAACGATAGTAGATATTGCATTGTCAAGCTATATGTTAGGTCTGGGATGTTAATTTTCTACTGCATTGGCCTTTGGCATTTATGAAAGTCGGTTGCGGTAATATTAACGTAAGTTGTGTTTATGATGAAAGAGCGGCAATATTCGTGTTTTAACATAGGGTTGAAGGAATTTAATATTTATCAATGTTTTTAATCTGAGGTTGAAATGCAGCCTGTACCAGAATGGCACATAGTTTTTGTTTCTAAAACAAAACTCTGTTGAATTTGTTTAAAGATTTAATTTTTCTTTATTTTCAAGCAGCATTAGCGGTGGTTTGGATATGGTGAAAGACAGGCTGATCCAAAAATTGAAATTTATTTAAAAATTTTGAGCTACCATGATTTTCGAGCAGAATTATTAGCAGCGCTTGAGGATTGGTTCAATGCAGCCTGGACCATAATGTTCATAGAAGCTGCCCGTTGCAGCTTAATGAATTTTTTTTTTTTAATTGAGCTACCGTGATTTTGAGCAGAATTATTAGTGCCGCCTGAACAGAGGTGAAGCAGGAACGTTTGCGTTATCATTATACATCGCCGTATGCCTTTTTCCCAGTCGTGCGCGGGGGTAACGGTACGGCACTTTTCTAGTCAATTTTCTGAGAATTGATATATTTTACAGCTCTAAGAGCAACATATATTAAATAATATCACCCAACTAACGTGTACAACAGTTTTCAGGACAAAACTAGTATTCCTTGACGAGTCCCAGTGTTTGGGCTATTACCCCAACTTCATTAAATATCCACACTGAACACAATGTTTCTGTTATAAGAGGACAATTCAAAATATAAGGTCTCCTATTTTTTATACACACAAAATCAAATATATTGACAACTTGAGATACATCGACGGAAAGTTTGAAGCTTTAGCTATTTTTCTATGCAATCTTCCCATTCGATGACCTTCTGCGTTCACGCCACAAACTTTAAGATCCCATCAGCAAACCAGAATCCCATCGCATCATGCAAAAAATCGAATGACTACGACCTGCACTTGGTCGTCTGGTCAGAACCTCAGCCCCCCCAGGAGCTTTTTAAGTGCGGAAACATGTGGTAGTCGCTTGTGGCAATCTCCGGGTAGGGGAGGGGTGTCAACGAGATTCCAACCGAACTGTTTGATGAAGGTCATTTGATGCGAGACATGTGGGTGCGCATTGTCGTGGTGCAGACACTTTCTCTTCGTGAGCATTTCTCTTCTTTTGTTCTGGATAGCGCACAGAAGTTTCGCGAGAGTTTCACGTTTATTGATGAAATCCACCAATAATACCTTATTTCGGTCCCAAAAAAGTCGCCATACTCTTACCGGGTGACTTCTCTGTCTTTAACTTTTTGGACAATTGTTTTGACTGCTGCCTTCATTTCACTATTGAATCCAGTGTAGCTGTGATGCATGATAAAATGTTGTGTAGCACAGATACAAATTATAAAGAGGCATAGATACGAACTTTTTTTTCTCCTGGTCCAGGCTGTATTTCAACCTACCTACACCCACAAGTAATGAAACAAAACAGTTTAGGTTGTTATGATTCCTGTACCAACAACACTGTAACACTAGCACGATCTATACGCCAGAAGATCTTGTATTCTAGATTACAATACCATTAAACTTGAAAGCTATTATTATTAACCATTAATAATCATGGATATTTACAGTAGGTTTGTTCCCGCCCGAAAAAAAAATCTTTACTTGCAGGTAACATAAGTGACATTTGTAGCTGCCAGAGTAGGTATTGAATACGTCACACGCAGAAACAATGTCGTCATATGTAACAGCGGCAATTCGTGTTTACATAGTAATTGTCTGCGAGGCTGAAAGTAGTGGTTTGCGATCTAAAATTAATGGTTCACAAAATGTTCTGCAATTTGTAGGACTTCTCTGTGTACATATTGTATTTTCTGAGTCAGTAATATGCTGACACATTCTGCATAGTAGCCAGCCTTCTAGTGGTAGACAGTTGATACAGTAAAGTGTTTCCAATTGCCCGCATCAGCACAGCACAGTTGGATGTGGCTAGGTTAAAGGCCTGGGCACACAGAACGAGACAAGCGACAGCGGCAAGTGGTCGTTCTCTCGTCGCGGCGTTACGCGATTTTGGTACGTCATACAGGACGCGACAACTCCATAGCGACAAATGCCAGTGAGACCCTCTCTCGGGAAGAAATCTGTACTTCTCTATTTCTTTCTTATCAAGTTTTCTTGGGCTAGGAAATTCTTAAAACATGTCAAGTGATGAGGAGACTCTTACTTATTTTGTTCGCACTAAAAATGGTCTGGGTTCCTGACATCAATAAGAAGAGAGAATGCCTTTGCCAAGGACCGGTATCACAAGAAGATAGATTTTATACATATTTTCGTATGTCTCGAGAAAATACACAATCTGTTAAAATCAACTATATCGAATTGCACCACGAACTGGAGAAAAGTAATTGGTACAATAGAAAGATTAGCCATTTGTATGACAGTATGAGGTATGTTCTGTTCATTTAATATATATTCTTAAAAACAAAACAAAAACGACACTGCCAAAACCAGGGCCGGTGCTAGATGGGGTTAAGCGAGGCAAAAGTATCCCGGGCCTGTGCCCCCGAAGGGGGCTCCTTTGCAAGAGTGTCTAATTAAATAGAAATAAAACTTTAAAAAAGTGCTTAAAAAGGTGTAATTTGTTAGTTTTTTTTTTTTTGCCTTAAAATTTAAAAGTTTAATATAAATAATTTTGCTGGGGGGGGGGGGGGGGGGGGAGAGGAGAGGGGCTAAGAATCCTTACCCAGGGCCCGAAAATCTTAGCGCCCTGGCCAAAGCCCCTGACCTCTAAATGATTTTCAATCTTATCACTTCCCAGCTCTTCCCCCTGCAGGCAGCTGTGTCATTTGCGTGGAGGTCAATATTAAGAAATACCCCTAAAACCAGGAGTTTCGTAACAAAGTGAAATATTCACAATAAAATATACAATTTATTATTGACAATGTATTTCACAATAAAAAGATAGGCTCAAATACAAGTATTATTTATTTTAAATAATTACAGTGTAAAAAAACAAACAAAGTGAGAAACTAAGAAGAAAAATACAATTCTAAATGCGAAAAATTATTTTTTATGAGCTGCAAATCTTTTCATATGCATCTCTTAGTACACATGAAGTAGTGGCCGTCGGATGCGGTGGAAATCAATTTTTCTTCATCGGCCATGTCACTCTGTCGCGCGACAATTCTGTAATTTTGTACAACTGTGTCGCTCATCGCCGCGACAAAGGCTGCGGCCCGGCGACGGATCGCTTTGTATGTGACCATCCCGATTTAAAACTGTGAATTACAACAATAGCGACGTCGTTGTCGCTTGTCGCGTTCTGTGTGCCCGGGCCTTAAAATACTGTTTCGACCATAATGAAAACTACTGAGCTTTCTTACAGCATAAGTAATTTATATTTTATTAAAGACTTCAGTTCATCAATTTTCTGGCAGCAATATACTAGAAGTTGTCGTTAGGTTGATCAAAAAATTCTTACGATTGCACTAGTGGTCAGGCGATAATGATTTGTAGCTTTACGTCTAAGGTACTTTTAATTTTACTCCAACATGCACTTTTTCTCGAATGGTACTGCCTAAGGAATGTGTGTGGCAAATTTCTGGCCGAAATAACAGTTCCTCGACTTCATCACTGTTATTCCGCAATGTTAATGTACATTAGCAAAGAAGGATTTGTCCTTTTGATCTTGAAGTTTATAACTCCTCCTAAGACAAAGTGTGCATCAAAACAAAAAGAAACTTATCTTAAACATAATATCATACAAAAGTAATACAATATGCGATAATGACGGTTGATCACCAGCGGTCATTAGTAAACGCCTCAGGTGCAAACGTTCGTATCTTAAAACATCTTTGACATGAATGGGCAACAGCGAACCAAAGATAGCTGGAAGGTATAAAAATATATTCCTACTTCGTAAGGGCGAATGTAAGTTTTATGAATATGATATGAAAAAGTGCGTATTTACATTTCTGATCCAAATTGCATTTCAACGTAATCGCAGCCGGGAAATCAAAACATACTATCGTTGGCGTCAAAGATGATTACTAATTGTAGTTAGCCATCAACCGACTTTGTCACTTACGGTAACGTTCGTGTGACATTGTCTTAAAAAAAGTCTCCTTTTGTTCAATGAACACTTTTTCTCGATTATTACCGCCTAATTGATACCTGTTATAAATTTCATTTCAAAAGGACAAGGCGTTCTGAATACGCCGCTATTGCTCAGGAGCTAAAATAAACACGCCGATATGAAAGGAAAAAAAAAAACATATTTTGGAAATGGCAGGTTTTACAAGAGAATCATAAAAAAGTTAAAAGCAGATCACTAATGTTGCATAGAAAAACTGGCTCCCTACAGCAATATGTTTAGCATTGCATCATTAGACTACATTATTTCTATGTCCGGTGAAACAACCGTTGTTAGTACTGATAATGGAAAGATTAACTAATGACTAATTTAACTTTTCCACGGTTCACAGTAATTAAAATACTAAATAACTGACTTTATGGAGACATTATACCGGTAAACCAGAATTATCAAACTATTTCAAATTAAAGGGGGAAAAAGTTTTTAGTACGAAGTATTTTGCAGACTAAAGCCTTCATCTTAAAAGTACACTATCATTTTTATATACAGCGATAGATTAGCTGAATGACCAAGTTTATTATATAATTAAAAACAGGATCCCTTCGTTTATCAACTGGGTGTGTTCGCCGGACGATATGGCTGTCAAGATTTTTTTTTTTAAATATCCCAGTCCTCCTTTGTTTTTCTGTAGCAGTAAAAATAATAATATAACGAATTATAACATTTGTACCCAATGCTAAATAAAACAACACGTAAATTATGAAAATCGCATATTACGACGCCATGACGTAACAAATTAACTCACTTATTTAAAATGACAGCATTTAAAAACAATCACTATTTCTGTATTAAACAAAGATATTAAAAATATTTACCATGGTCCATTATTAAACGACAGCTCTAAGACTGTAATTACATAGATTTAATCAAATTAACGCAAAAGCCGGACGACATTTTAATTACAGATACACAATGCGCAAGCCGATCTAAACTGCAACTAACCTCGCCAGAAGCCACATTTTTCAACTGTTGCTTTCCAAGGGCTTCCAAATCAATTTTAGAATCTCCCATCTTGTGTTTCAAGCGCTGCGACGCGTCGATGACAATCGAATAATCTAACACTGAATCACCGCTTGAATGCAGAGCACATCGCCCAACGCGAACAACGCTGTCCTTGAATCAGCGGCCAATACGAAGCTAAACGGCAAATGGCGGCGTTACGTAATAGAGTTCGCGGGCTTTCGAAATGCAAAGTACTGCTTCCTTTTTTTGTAAGGAACGCTATAAAGCAACTTCACATGTTACTTATAGGCACTTTTATGAATGAATTTAGTACGGATAAATGAGTCTTTTGGTTTTTGTAGATATTCTCATGACAGAACAAAGTTGTGAAAATTTTTGGCATACCAACACTGTGACTCCACCTATAAATGACCTTGTAAACAAGATAATTTTTTTACATAAATAGGAATGTCGTATCACTTTTTTTTATGCCTCTTTTTATCAGCTCTCACCGAACTGACCTATAGTATTCAAAATATTTTTAAAGTAAAACGAACAACTAAATTCTATGTTAGCAAAACAAGTTTTTAATTTGCATAATCCGATTATACAGCATGATTACATAAAGGAAGGCAGATGTCAATAGTTAATACTTTAATTCCATTCGTGAGTTTGATATATAGCTCGATCTGTCAGTTCGCAAACTCTTTTTAAAAATAACAAAAAATGAGAGATCTCTTATTATTGGACGGCGATGAACTGCCGGGTGAAAGTAACATCGCAAACGAAGAAATTCATGCAGAAATTGCAAAGCTGCCGCGTGAACTTGAATGGGAAGATATTAGCAACCCGGACCTAAAGCAAGTGTTGTCAGAAAAACTAGACTCTGGAAACCCATTCTATTCGTTTGAAATATCCCCTCCGAGGACGGAAACCGAGTTTGACGATCTAGTGGAAAGGTAGTAGAAGCTACAGTTATTACTGTGGTTGATTAGCTATTTGACAACCATTTTTGTTTTTCTGTTCTCTTCTAAAAACACGCAGCTGAAAGTTGACACAATATTTTTGCCGTTCCACGTACTTGCTTCAGCATATATATATATATATATATATATATATATATATATATATATATATATATATATTCATTTTATCTGTATCTTCTAACAACTAATAAATAACGGTCCAAACATTCATTTGTAAGCTCTTTTCTTCATTCATTGCTTCCAACATAGCCCTTTTTTGTAGTTCAGGTAACTATCTAATTTTTGATATCCATCCATAACAATGCTTCCAAATTTTCCTTTTCTGTAATTCCAAACCTGCTGACCTCCATTATTATTTTTTATTATTATTATTATATTTTTTTATGAAGTTCCTTCCAAACGCTATCTAAATTGAACTTATGTTCCACTTAGAATTTACCTTCATATCGTATGTTTTATGTTCACCTCTACCTTAAATTCTTTCACTGTTTAAGATATATTCGGTGCCTTCCTCAAAAACTTATTCCAGCCAGGACACACTTGCTTACCTGCAAGTGAAAAAATTTCCATTTTTCTTATAACCGAGTCTTCAGCCAATGCACCCCTTATTTAATTTTAATTTAATTGTGATGAAGCACACGCTATGGTGTCAATTTCCTATGGGCCCATTTTTCCCCTATCTTGTACCCAAGTTCTTTTCCTTTATATGTTTAAAATTCTTTCAGCTTTTTTGGTAATTTATTCCGGTTCTCGACTCCCTTATCTACGAAAGAAAATTTTCTTTCCCCCTTATGCCTTAAATTGAGTGCCAGTTTATGGTCATCTGTTCCCTTCTCCTAATCCTTCTACCAATAACCATCAAGGCATCATCACCACCCTCTTCATCTGCCAATGACTCCCAACCCAGCTCCTTTATCATGTCAGTTACTGATTGTGTATAAACAAATTTAGCAGTCCTCCGTTGCATCCCTCGTCTTATAGACACCTAACACTCTTCACCCTGAGTTTTCCACAGAGATTTACACACATAAATCTAGCTGTTTTCCCTCATAATTCTTCCACAAACCATATTTAACACCCACAGTATGGTCCTCATTCTGTCCCAACACATTAAGACACAAGTCTGACTGATATTTGCTATTCAAATTCCCTCATCATCCTCTTAAATGCGAGACATACAACCCTCTGCTTACCACCTGCACAACATAGTCTATTATGAAACAATTTACTCTTTTTGGCATTTATCTTTATCCTATGTGGACCAAATCAACTAAGTATCCTGTCCAAATTTCTCTGTATCTGTTCACAATCCTAATTTTATCCCTATTTTGTACAATACAATACAATACAATCATTTTCCATTGATCCCAATATAAGAGACTGGCTCTGTGGGATGTGGAAAGTTGTCAATTAAAATGTAAACAGTTGTATAACAAAATAATAAGTACACCACTAGATGTACAGTCATAGTATACATGGTACATTAAACAATTCCATAACAAAATAATACATACACCAGAAGATGTACAGTCATAGCAAACATGGTACATTAAAAAAAAAAATCCAATACAAATTAATACATACACCACAAGATGTACAGTCCAATGGTAAATTAATTATGTAAACTACATTTACACAAGATACTGGCAGTTATTTTCTAGATACCTTAGAAATAAATTCTTCGACAGAGTAGAAGGAGTTGTCAATTAAAAATTCTTTCAAATTTTTCCTGAATTTATTCTTATAATCTGCTAGACATTTAATATATGTTGGGAGTTAATTGAAGATATGTATCCCTGAATATCAGACCCCTTTTTGAACAAATGACAATGACTTGTAATCCTTGTGAAGATCATTTTTACTTCTAGTGCCATAATTGTGTATTTTACTATTTGTTTCAAGCAAAGTATAATTTGTGACTACAAAGGACATTAATGTGTATATATACTCAGACGCTAATGTTAAAATCCCTAACTTATTGAACAGCTCTCTACATGAAGTTCTAACCTCACACATAATTCTTATTACACGCTTTTGGGCTCTGAACACTTTGTCTCTATGGGTAGAATTGCCCCAGAATATTATTCCATATGACAATAAGGAGAGAAAATAAGCAAAATAAACTAGCTGCCTCATACGGAGATCACCTATAGCTGAAATTGTATGAATTGCTAACAGAGTCCTTTAGATCAATGAATGTTAATACACTACCCTGTGGTACTACTATTTTCAATACCATCTCTTCTGATATTATAATACCATACTGAGTTTTTGTTATTACTTCGATTTCACCTCATTCTTAGCTCTAGCAGAATTATTTAATTTAACTATGCTTGAGCACATACTCCAGTGGAAATTTCCCTGATCACCTGTTTTTTTCTTTCTTTCTAAATTATTTATTATCTTTCTGGTAATTTAATCCAATCCCTGATCCCCTTACCCACAAAGAAAATCTTCCTACACCCTTATGCTTGAAATTGAGTACCAGTTTGTGGTCATCTTTTCCCTTCCATGCACCATTCATAATTTTTCTGCCATCTGCCCATACCTTATCACCACTCCCATGACCCTCTTCACCCTCCTTCTGTCTTCCACTGAATCCCAATCCATCTGCTTTATCATATTTGTTGTGTTCTGCAGTGTTTCACAGATACAAATCTTTATTTTTAATTAATATAATTTAATGCAATTTCCCGAAACACACATTTTCCCCCTTTCCTGCGCCCATCTACTTGTGCCCACTACAAATTTCAACTTTAATTTGTTTCTGATAAATTATTCATCATTTCTCTTGGTTACTTATTCCAATCCCTGGAACCCTTTCCTAATCTTCCTACAGTAGAACTCCAATTATCCGAACTCCGATTATCTGAATCGCTGATTATCCGAATCGCTTTCTTAATTAAAATGGAAACGTACTGCGATTTAAGAAAAATTGATTCTGCCTACATACCACATGAAACTTCTCACTGTCAAGCGGATGAGTGGCTTTGCTGCTAGAAATCAGAAGAGTACAGTTAAACACCTTCTCATCTACTCCAAACCATTGGAGTGGATGAGAAAGTGATTTGCTCGGTAGAAGAATTTTTAAAAGGTAGAAAACAGAAAGTTAGGGTAGAAAATGTAGTATCAAAAGAAGTAGAAATAAAAATGGGTGTGCCACAGGGTAGCGTATTGGGACCATTGCTATTCATTATTCTAATGAATAATTGTGTTGATTGTTTACTATCTGAAATTAGATTGTTTGCAGATGACATAATGCTGTATAAAAGAATCAAAACGATAGAGGATTGTAAACAGTTGCAGGGTGATCTGGACAGGATATCTAGTTGGGTTGGTAAACATGGGATGAAGATAAATGCAAAGAAGAGTCAGCTTATTAGATACACAAATAAAAAACAAAAGGTTAATTATCAATATAAGGTGGGGAAAGAATTGCTTGCTGAAGACTTGAAATGTAAATATCTTGGAATTACTTTTGATAACAAGCTTAACTGGGCTGGACACATTAGACAGGTGGTAGGAAAAGGTTTCAAAGTTCTGCACTTGTTGGAGAGAGTGATGAGGGGATGTACGGGAGAGGTCAAGGAATTGGGTTACAAAACTTTGGTCAGACCATTGCTCGAATATGGTAGTGTAGTATGGGACCCTCATTTTACATATCATGGAGAGGGTGCAAAGAAGGGCTGCTAGATATGTTTCTGGAAATTATCACAGAATGCAATCAGTGACGGATATGATAAAGGAGCTGGAATGGGATTCATTGCAAGACAGGAGGAGGATGAGGAGGGTCATGGGAGTGTACAGGGCATATACTGGCGATGAGGCATGGAAAGATATTGCAATAGGCATGAAAAGTAGTGCATGGAAGGGAAAAGATGACCATGACCACAAGCTGGCACTCGATTTCAGGCACAAGGGTGTAGGAAGATTCCTTTTATTTAGATAAGGGTGTCAGAGATTGGAATGAGTTACCAACAGAAATAATGAATAATTTACCTAAAACTTTGAAAGAATTTAAAGATCAAATTTGTAGAGGGCAAATGTAGGTGGGTGCAGGATAGGGGGAAGATGGGTGTGTAGGGAAATTGCCACCGGAGCCTGTGCTCCAATGCAATTAAATTAAACAGCTTACTCTGACCGAGATGTTCAGCAAGACTTTATTTACAGTATCATACGTACATACTGTACTAATGTACAGCATTTGTAACTACACTTAGAAGTGTTGCCTTTTCATTTAATAAATTAAAAGCTCTTTTCTTTTAAATATAGTTTTTTTCTCCCATTTTCAACATACATATAGTAATTAATTCAAATAGACCCTTTTTCAGAAAAAAATCCAATTTTCTGATTATCCGAATGGCGTTCGGTCGCAATTAATTCGGATGATTGGAGTTCTACTGTACACCCTTGTGCCTGAAATCGAGTGCCAGCTTGTGGTCATGGTTCTTCTCTTCCCTTCCATGCATTTCTTTTAATTCTTACACCGATATCCAGGGGGGGGGCTAGATGGCTCAAGCACTGTAATTCTACCTTTTGCCCGACTCGAAACCCCCCCTCAAAGCCAAAATCCACTCAACCCAAGCCCCCCCCCCCCAAACCAAAGTATGCTCAAGCCCCTCCCAAAGCAAAATCCTGGATCCGCCCCTGGTAATATCTTTCCATACCTCATCAGCATTATACGCCTTGTACACTCCCATGACCCTCTTCACCCTCCTCCTGCCTCCCAATGAATCCCATTCCACCACTTTTATCATATTGGTTATTGATACTGTTCTGCAGTAATTTCCAGAGAAAAATCTAGCAGCCCTTCTTTTCTCCTCCTGTAACTCCTGTATCAGATACTCAAAAGGTGGGTTCCATATTCGACGAATGCTCTGACCATAGTGGATTGATGAATTATTTACCAAAAACGTAGAAGGAATTTAAAGTTGAAATTTGTAGAGTGCAAAGTAGGTGGATACAGGAAAGAAGAAAAGAGGTGTAGGGAAATTTCCAGCAGAGCGTACACTCCATCACAATTAATTTAAATTAAATTAAAGTTTTGTAACCCAATTCTCTCACTTCTCTGGTACATCCCCCCATCACTCTTACCAATACGTGAAAGATTTTGATACCTTTTCCTATTAACTGACATTTGCAGTTCAGTTTGATATTAAAGGTCATACCAAGGTGTTTGTGTGTCAAGTTTAAACAAGCAATTTCTTCCCCATTTTATAATTGTTATCAACCTTTAGTTTTTTCTCTGTATATCTATTAAGCTGACTCTTCTTTGCATTTATCTTCATCCCATGTTTACCAACCCAACCAGATATCCTGTCCAGATCACCCTGCAACTGTTTACAGCCCTCTATCGTTTAGATCCTTCTAAAACGGTGACTCCCAACTAGTGTTGCAAATTGAAAAAAAAAAAAAAAATTTTTTTTTCAGAATTGTGAAAAAAACCTAGCACCTTGGTTTTTTTATATTTCTTTTTTTTCAGAAAATAATATATTTTATAAGTTATAGTTTTATTTATGGAACTTACATTTTACATGTGTGTTTTAAATCTTACTAAATCATATAATTTCTTACATAATGATTCATAAATGTATCTATATAGGAAACATAATTTTTTATCTATCCTCTATGTCAGTACCACATTCACTAGTATCAATCAGCACTACCAACACTAGTTCGGTCGGTGTCGGAATTTTCTCTTTCTTCTTCTGTCTCCTCTATATCCATAACTTCAGAAATATTTACATGTTTGCTATTACTGGTTGTTATTGTATTGAGATTGCAATTTTAAATTGTGAGCAAAGTACACACTGTGCATAAAGACTGCGCCGATAGTTCTGTATTACGGTCTTTTAAAGTTTGAATTTAAATCTATTATCGTACAAAATAGGAGCTTCATTTGTTTTAAATTGTTGGTTTACGCCAACTGTTGCAAGGAAATGATTCATAATAACTGACAATGACTCAGTATCACTGTACGCTGCAAGTTTAACAAGTATACAAATATAAGGAAAGCACAATAAGTAATAAAAAGGAGTAAAAAAACCATAGATAAATTTAAAATTCCTAAATTTCTGAAAAGCTCCATAGATCTACAGATAAATTTGTAGGGCCTGGCAGCACTAGTTCAAATAGTGAGTATCAATCCAAACAATGGGGAACGGGGATTCCTTCTCACGCAACCTAGCCTCTTCGGGAAGTCCCCGTTTGTAAAAGAAAACTTTAGTCAATGTTGTCAATAATTTCGTAAATTTCTTTTCTACTGAACCAGAAAAATATATTAGATTTAAAAATTAAGATAAGTATTTAGTATAAACTCTAAAACAGTCATATTAAATGATAAACGCCTGAAAATTTTGAAATTTAGTAGTTATGAAAAAAAAACATGTTCCAGAAAAAAAACGTTTATTTCACAGTTTTTTTTTTTGTTTTTTTAAGTTAGAAAAAAACCCATTTTTTTTACAACACTACTCCCAACCCAGCTGCTTTATAATATCAGTTATTGATCGTGTTCTGCTGTAATGTCCACAAACAAATCTAGCTGCGCTGCTTTACACCCCCTACAAGTCTTATATTTAATACCTGTAATGAAGACCTTACACTACACCAGTATTCTCAATTAATTGGCTGCCTGTTTTTGTAACACAATTCCCACACTTACCTGGTACATACCCGCCATTCACTCTTTCCATCATCTACATATATACTCTGCAATTCACAAAACTGTGGGTGGCAGAGGGTGCTCAGCACCAAAGCTAATCTCTTTGCTGTGCATTCCAATCCATAATGGTACGAGGGAAAAAAGAATTCATATAAGAATTGGTGCGGCACCTTATTTCTTTAATTTTATCTTTCCTGTCATTCCAACCCAAATAGGTTGGTGGAAGAAGTATTTCACTACACTCGCAAGTGAAAGTGGGAGTACGCATGTTTACCAATAAGTTTAAACGAAACGTGATTCGTCTATCTACCAGAGACTCCTAGCCTAGTCTACTAATCAGTTCTGTGACGCTTTCATAAGAACTGTAGCAAGCGGTCACGAATCGAGCAGCTCTTCTCTGTACTTTCTCTATACTCTCAATCAACCCCTTACAAAATGAATCCCAGATGGCACAACAGTAGTCCAAATGTGGACGCACAAGAGATTTGTACGCTATCTCCTTTATTTGTACATTACAATTTTTCAAGATTCGACCTAGGAACTGCAGCCTAGAATTAGCTCTACCGACCAACGTATTAATATGCAAGTCCCATTTCATGTTCCTTTGTACTGTTACTCCCAAATATTTCGTAGAATTGACCATATCAATAACTGAACTATTTACCTCGTATTTCTGAACAATCGGATTCTTTTTGTCAAGTGAAGGATTTGGATACGTTTTCCTACTACCTGGCCTGCCTAGTTGAGTTTGTTATCAGATGTTATGAAGTCTTCAACAAGCAATTTCTTTCCCACCTTCTAATCATAGTCAACCTTTAGTATTTTATTTCTGTACCTATAGGCTGACTCTTCTCTGCATTTATCTCCATCCCATGTTGGCTCACCCAGCTAACTATCCCGTCGAGATCACCATGCAGCTGTTCAGTCCTCTACCATTTTGTCGCATTTATTGTTGCAGGATACGTGGTGTTTCACCAGCACCAACCTTTGTGTCTGTGACCTGGCGCAAAGTGACTGGAGCGCAAACAGTGCAGCTATCGCTCGCTCTCAGAATGTCGACTAGCGTCCCGGTGGTGATGCATCTCGCCGGTGCGGGACTGCGTCACGCTGACGTCTCTGCCGTGCTCCAAGCTGTGACCGGACACGTTCGGGCACTCTTCCTGGTGCGTGGAGGTAGGTGGCATTTTCATAAGTTGCAACGTGTGTAAATTAAGTAATTAGACTTACATCATATATGTTATTTCTATAAGCTGTTTTTTTGGTCAGAAGCCATTATTGCCTTTCATACTTAACTGAAATCTACTAATGAGGTGTCATATTAAACCTTATGGTCTCCACCTTGGTCACATCATATTTTAAGAAAGTAATCTTTCAGAATTTGACCCTTAAATGGCAAAAATATCAATATTTCTAAAGTGCTGTTTTTTGTGTCACAAGCCATTTATCTCCCTGGATACCTAACTCAAAACGTTAAATGAAGTACCATTTTAAAGATTAAGATCTCCACTTTGTTGACATCATATTTCAAGAATTTTAGAGACCTTAAAGGGAAAAATTACCTTTATTTCCATAACATATATATATATATATATATATATTTTTTTTGCCACATGCTGTTTTTCTCCCAAAATCGAGAAACAAGGTATTATTTTAGAGATCAAGGGCCTCCGCTTTGGTGAAATCATATTTAAAAAAAAAAAAAAAAAACGAGCATGGTGGGTCAACAGTCATGGTGGGTCAACGGTCAACGTTCTGGCCTCGCATTTGGGAGGACGCAGGTTTGAATCACCGTCCGGGCATCCAGATTTGGGTTTTCCATGGTTTCCCTAAATCACTCCAGGCAAATGCTGGGATACTTCCTTCAAAAAGTCCGTGGTCAAATTCCTTCCCGTTCCTTGCCCCAGTCCCATCCCGCCTCTAATGACCTTAACCGTCAACGAGGCGTAAAAAAAATTATTTTAAAATTAATTTTTTGGAATTTGACCCTTGACGGGCAAAAGTATTTCTACAATGCATTTTTGTGTCACAAGCCACTTATCTCACTCGATATCAAACCGATTTGCATAAACGAGGTATCATTTTAAAGATTATAATTTCCACCATGGTCACATCATATTTTAAAAAGGAATTTTTCAGAAATCGACCCATAAAGGGATAATGATCATTATTTCCATAACGTATTTTTATGTCACGAGCTATTTCTCTTCCTTGGTATATAACTGAAATTGAGAAATGAGGTATTATTTTAGAGAGTAAGGTCTCTGCTTTGATCAAATCATACTTTATGAAAAGGAATTTTTGGAGTTTGACCCTTAAAGGGCAAGATTATCATTATTTCTGTAAGATATATATATATATTTATATATATATATACTAGCTGACCCGGCAAACGTTGTTTTGCCATATAAATAACTTTCAAGTAATTTCTAGTGTAGACAAAAAATAGCTTACTTATTGTAAGTATGTATGTATGTAAGAATGTGTATATTGTATGTATGTAAGAATGTGGTATATGCGTGAAATAGGCATGGAGCGCTGTGAACGATTTTTGAATGACTAATCGCGTACCGTTGCACAGCCGGGGCGGGTTCAAATTACGAAGCAAGATAATCGGAGATCCAACCTTTAATTGCAAATTATGTGGTGGCATGCCTGGCAAATCCAGTGAGTTCAAAAACTCTGTGGGAAAATTTACTGCTTCGCTGTCGACGCAAACTGTATCAATAGATTTATATGATACCAAGTTCCCTGGCAACAACATTTGTATCTTGAGATTTAAATTGTCAACGTCTACATTTTTTGCGTTCAGCTCGTGTATCTTCTGGCTCTTCTTGATGCAATTGCGCCATTCTGACACGTGCATCAGTATTTTGTTGCTGGATTTGTTCTTCGGTTCTTTCGGATGTTCTATTTCGCAAGTTTCGAGATTTACTTGTAATACGGCTCAAATCAGCCCCTTTGCGTTTTCTTGGCATTGCTCACTGTACAAAACACACATAAATAGAATTAATGAAATTAGACATCTGGCGGGGATAACTAATTAAATGACGATTGATCAGTTATCGACCGGAGATTGATGGAATCGACTAAATATCCATAAAAATACTAACATTCAAAGAGCAAATGAATACTTACGTGGCCCAAGGACATTAATCGCAGTTAAAAAAAAAAAAAAAAAAAAAAAAAAAAAAAAAAAAAAAAAAAAAAAAATGCGAATCTATAAATGAATATTTTAACCTGCTCTGAATACCTGAAAAAATATTAAAAAAGAATTTAATTTGCTCTTTGAATATTGATTTTGTTTTGAGGATATATTGGTTTCATCAATTAATTTTGCTTTAAAACAGAAACTTACGTAGGTTAATGTTGGTTTCTTTATCTTTGGAAACAGTTGAATGCCTTAAAAAATAAGGGTTGATCATAGAAGGGTGAAAATTTAGGATTGTATGTATTTTTGTATGTTGCATCATAAAAAATTAAAAAATAAACATTTTGTCTAAAAACTAAAAATAAAAATTTAGGGGTGGACTACCCTTAACATTTAGGGGGATGAAAAATAGATGTTGGCCGATTCTCAGACCTACTCAATATGCTCACAAAATTTCATGAGAATCGGTCAAGCCGTTTCGGAGGAGTATGGGAACGAAAATTGTGACACGAGAATTTTATATATAAGATATATATTATCATGAGCCATTTATCTCCCTTAATATCTAACCAAAATAGATAAATGAGTTACAATATTGAAGACTAAAGTCTCTGTTTTGGTCACATCATATCTTAAGAAAGGATTTTTTTTTTTTAAATTTTGACCCTGTAGTGACTTGGCTGCCACCTGTTTGGGATGACCCTCAAAGTCACTCTGTCCAGCCGAGCGATGAGACAAGGACAGATTGCCATAGCGAGGCATGGATAAACGTCTACATGGAAATCGACGGATTGTTCGGATATGAGTCTTGTGATAGGCTTATTACTAGGAAAATCAGGGCTAATCATTTCTGAATATTTACATGTTTATTCGAAACAGGTTTCTGAAGGTATGATACATATTTACACATAGACGAAGATAGCTGTGGAGACATTTACTATTACTATTACTGTAGGAAACTGATAAAACTGGTGCAGTGGCACCTTGCTAACCACCACCAACATTCTGGGGATGAGGAGAGACAGAGCGAGCTTTGTAACGTTAGTACCATTAACCCAAACACGAAAGGACTATTGTAAGGCATTAGAAACTGCCTAACTAACCCTATCCGTCTCATATCCAACTCTTTCTCAGTAGAGCCTACCTTCTGCATTGCTGTAGAACATCTCTTGTGGCTGCCGTGGCTCCGCTCCGAGGCTGGAGCCCGGTAGCTTCTCCGTCGACCCCGGCTGCACAATGCGACCATCAGCTTGACCGACAGATAGACAGACCTAGCTAGCTGTGCTTTGGGTTTTACTAAGATAACCCCCACTCCACTCCAGCTCTTTGGAGAGGGCAAACTCTGACATCACCTAACTGCATTCGGTCATAATGCCAGCTTGCGTTCTGGCTTCGGCGCCTGACAATTGCCGAATCGCTGACTCGTGCTCTACTTACAGGTTGTGGCTCTCGTAAGGTTGCCTAATTTTGCTCGCTCGTCTGTCCTCTATCCCAACCCCAAACAAATGTATAAATTACTCAAGTAAAACCTCTGGTATTACTACAACCCTTCAAGGATGAAAGTATCATTATTTCCATAGTGCGCTTTTGTTACCAGACGTTTATCTCCATTGACACCTAACCTAAATCAATACATGAAGTACCGTTTAAAAAATTATGATCTGCACTCAGGCAACATTATAAATTAAGAATGAATTTTTTTGAGGAATTTGACACTTAAAGGGCAAAAGTAATAACTGTGAAAGTCGCGGGTATGAGGCCGTCCAGAGCCAAGCCGCTAGATAGCAGTAGCACATATCACAGAGATATCAATAAACTGCTTCACTGGTGTCAATTCTTGTTATGTGCCTATTACACTAAACAAATAAACAATTGAAACACATGAGGTGCTTCTTCTTTCATTCTATTACAACCCCCCAACCTTACTCTTCATTGTATTTGCGAAATTTTCACATGGCTCATCTAGTTTTTAAATATTTTTATTTGAATAAAATTACAATTAAATATTGTATCCTTCAAAATAATTTCCTTGTGAAGCCACACAACGTTGGAGTCATTTCTTCCGCTCCTCATAGCCGGAACTCGGATACTGAAATAGCCTTCAGCTGGTCGGTTACAGCCATTTGAATGTATTCAAGTATCCCAAAATAACATTTCTTGAGATGAATTTTCAATCTGGGGAAGAGGACTCGATTCAGGTGAGTAGGAGGCCCAGGCGCCGCAGTAATGTTTTTACTGGTCAAACACCTGTTTCACATAGCCAGTAATAAGGGTGTTACTGGTGAAATGTAGAAGTATAATGAACAAAGTAATCAAATTTGAAAACTTAATAGAGATGCAGGGTGTCCAGAAAAGGACTCCCTGATTTCAAAATTAAATATCTCGAAAACAAAGATCAATAGAGGAATGCAGTAAACGGTATGTTTATTGTGACAGCTGTAAGAAGTGTATACAGCAGTGTGAAATAATAGTTACAAAAGCTGCTAACAGATGGCGCTGTACGCTCATATCAGCATACATAAGTGAAATAATCGTATGAAAACAATCTTTGCAAACAATCACATCACAATGTTTTCAAAATGTTCACCATTGGCACTACAGAGGTGGCGCAAACGAAGAATGAAATTCGCCATCACATTTCGTAGTGTCTCGACCGAAATGGATTCACATGCCGCAGAGATCGCCGATTCCAGCTCGCCCAGCGTGGCGGGATGCTTCGGGTAGACCATGTCTTTCACTGTGCCCCACAGGGAGTCACATCCGGCGAATATGGAGGCCAATCCATGCCTGCACCAGTAAATTCGGGATATCCCAAAGCAATGACTCGATTCCCGAAGTATTCCTCAAGAAAGCGAAACACTTGTTCGGTCCGATGTGGTCGGGCCCCATCTTGCATAAACCATTCAGTACCTGGTCGATCCTCTAACACAGTGGTCGTCAAACTTTTCTGCTCAAGGGCCAAAACTAACAGTATGATGTGGTACCTCGGGCCACAGATTTACATGTATCTTTATTAATTGGCAACGCATGTAAATGGTGTGTTTTGAACCTCCAGTAGACTAGCTATAGTAAAGAAGCGAGAGGTTTACCACTGACTTTCTAGCACTAATCGTTAAAGTCGAGACCATTCGGAACACTTTGTGTAGAATGTTCTGTTTCAGATTGCTGCCACCCTCAGCGACCCCTAAATAGTAACACTGTAATTGCCCAACGAAATATTGCTGCGTTGTCTTGGTGAGCAGATGGTTAATAACGACAACTGTACTTACATTTAAATGTATTATGTAACATGAGACACAATCATAACTGTTTACTACATGTTTTGAAAGTCATATTTCTTCAACTCAGTGGACTAAACTACAACAGCCTTAATTTCTTTCATACTAGCTGGCATTGACTAGATATGTATTTATTTCAATCTAATGTTATTTTGTCTCTTCCTCCCCTCACTCTCTGTCGCCCATGTCGTCCTTCCCCTCACTCACCATCTCTTCATCCCTTTCTCTGTCCATTTCGCACTTCCCCCTGTATGTGTCCATCTCCTCCTTCCCCTTCTCCATCCACATTACCACCCCCCTCCCCCCCAATCCCAATAAGACGTTGCCTTTGCTTACCCCACAATATTTCTTCACAGGTGTGGAGGATAAACACACACCAAAACACACACACACATTTTTTTAAGAGCTAATGACTAATGATTCCTTTTTCCAAATATTTACCACATATGAAGCTGACCGCCTCTATAAGTGCATTCATGAATCCAAGGCACTTTCATTTAAGATTTATACAACAGCAGATAGATTTGTACGAGGCACACACGTCCATGAGTTGTCAGCACTGAGAAACAAACAACAAACATTTCCATTATTACATCCCCTCACACAGCAACGACAAATCTATCTGCCCCTGTACCGAGTGGCACCTGTAAAGGCGACTGAATAACTTTACGCGCTCCTACTTATAATTCTTCCATTATATTTTTCATTTGACGAAGGAGACAGGTAAAGCCGACAGCTGCAAACCATTTATTCTTTATCGGATTAGGATATACATCATTTATCATTCTTCAGAAGCTATGAACGTTAGCACCTGTAAAAATGAAATAGTACTTTCGAAAACAGACCATTTGCAACTGTTGGATGTATGTGACTCCTTCGCCAAATAACACTGCTGTGCAGTTGCTGACAACAATAAGCCATGTTTATGACACTGAAATCCTGCAACACAGGGAATAATATTTTTAAATCCCCGTCCGCCAGTTTGACAACTATTAGATTTTGAGGGACGTATTTGTGGGAGGCGATAGTTGTCATGTTGACAACAATTACATTTTTAGTCAGTCTTCACAAGAGAGTGTTGAGACCGACTGGAATATTCATTGTAGCACGAGTCATTGATGACATCGCCATTCAGATTTTCACAAAATGGCTGTCACCATTTTACAAGCGTTTAAAATAGCATAAAATGCTGCTGATCAATTTTCAATAAACTGAAAAAAAAAGCATACAGTGCACCTGACTAATTGATTCCAGTCTAATTATTCCTGTGAAAATTCACATGACTTGCGTAATGTAACAATATTCATGTAGCTAAGCAGGAGCATAAGAAGGGTGAAGGCAAGGAAGAAATCATTAGTAATTTTGTCACTACCAAAAACAAGTCTGTTCCTTAAATTGATTTTAAAGTACTTTCACGCAAGATGAACTAGACGTATTTTAAAAATATTATATTACATTATTCAAATGGCCACAAAAACTTTATTATAATTTTGTTAATCTCAAACTTTCAAAAGAATATATAAATAAATAACTAATTTAAAAAATAAGAAAACGACAGATACACTGCACATGCAAAGGGCTATATAAGAAAGCTACAGGTCTGTTCTTGAATGTGGTTTTTTATTCATTAAAATTGCAAAACAAAGTACAAATATAAAATTTTTCATTAATGTGATTTGTGATGTTGAACGTTTTTGACTATCTCATCTATATCTGCGTCGTTTGGGCTGCATGCAATCCTCATTGCGTCTTCTAAATGACTGGACAACCGATTACGATATTTATTTTTCAAGTATTTCATTTTTGAAAATGAAGCTTCACAAAGGTAAGTTGAAGGAAATAGTGTTAAAATGAACTATGCACAGTCTCGTAAATTTTTATAATTGTTAGGCACACATTTCCAAAATTGAGTGTACTGTTGGGTTTCACGATGTTCTATAAACAGAGCTTTAAGCTGTGTGTCATGTTGAAGTTCGATTATTTCATTTAGCAAGTTAGTTTTAGGAAATCCAAATTGGCAGAATAATTTGAGATCATCATGTTCAACATGCCAAGGGTTCTCTACGAGAATGGAACAGCTTCGAATATTTATAACATCTGCAAATCTGTTTTGTATACCTTCCAAATAGGCTTCCAAATGTTCTTTCATGTCTTGGTAAATAGTTTCGGCGATAGCTAAGTCTGATCTGAGCATAGCAACAGTTGGAAAATTAGACAGATCTTTTTCTCCGAGTTCATTTATATATAATTGCAGTTTGGCTTCAAATGCTAATATTTTGTTAGTCATTTGCCCAATTATCTTGTTTGGTCCTTGTAATTCCAAGTTAAGTGTGTTGAATTTTTGTGTAATATCGGTCAAGAAAGCTGTAAGTATCTACCATTCATCATCATCAAGTTCAGGATAATTTTTGCCACTTTGCTGTAAGAATAAAATAATTTCTGATTTCAAATTGACAAATCGTTCCAGCACTTTTCCTTTGCTTAACCATCTGACAGCAGTATGTAGGATAACATCACTGTAACAAGCCTGCAATTCCTCCAGTAGTTCTTTAAATTTCCGGTGATTAAGTTCACGGGCACGAATGAAATTTATAACGCTTATAACCGTTTTCATAACATTCTTCAATTTGGTATTTGAAATTTGACATGCCAGACTTTCTTGATGCAGTAAGCAGTGAATGGAGAGTAAATGTGGCAAATTCCATTCCTTCTTAATCAGTGCTACCAAACCATTGTTGACGCCCATCATTGATGGACAGCCATCTGTACATACTGATATTAATTTGCTCATAGGTAAGTAATTTTTTTCTACAAACTCTTTAATTGCATTCATAAAATCAGAACCTTTTGTGTGACCTTTCATGGTTATAATTGCTAAAAAATCTTCCTCTATTACCCCATCATATGTGCAGTAACACACAAATAATGAAAACTGAGCCATTGAAGCTAAATCTGTACTGGAATCACATGCAAGACTGAAGTGTTTGCATAGTTTTACTTTATTAATTACTTCCTCAAACATATATTTTGAAATATCTCTATACGGCGTCGACAGGTAGATTCTGAAAGTGTGAGCTTATTTATTTCAGCTAATATTTGCTTACTGTAAGAGAAATTTTGAAACAAAGTGTCAGAAACAGTCATCATACATTTCTTCACTAATTCAGCATCAGTGAAAGGTTTCATATTTTTTGCTAGAATATTACATACTTGGTATGATGCTTTTGTGACAGCCTCACTTTGCCCAACTGCTGCTAACATAACGTTTTGTTGACGACGAATGGTAGATTTTAGATGAGCAATTTTTTCCTTTATTTCATTTGAATTCAAAGGAAAAGCTACTGTAAATGAACTGTGCTTACTTGTGTAGTGGCGAAATAAATTGTATCTCTTCAGTCCCACGATGGTATCCCGGCATATTAAAAAAGTAGCAGTACCTTCGTTGTGCCCACTTATAAAACAAAACTCTTCTTCCCATATTTCTTGGAAACTTCTTTTCTCTTCACTTATTTTCCTCTTAGTCACTGTTTTTGAGGGTACACCAGACATTATTTATTCCACTACTAATGATAGCACAAAATATGAGCACAAATACACTCAAGACGCGACGAACGCTCAGGAGCACCGAAACTTACTGCACGATTGACACGACAAAGCTAACACTGAGGCGGCTGCGGGACAAACCCACCGACAAACGAGCGGTCGTAGGGGCGCGGCGCGTTTGATGCACGGCTTACATTGTTGGCTAGCAGTGCGCTCACGCCTCTGAGCGCTGCGGAACGCCGCAAGTGGCCCCGACTTCACAATTCTACGCAGTTTCCTCAAACAAAACACGGCTACGCCAGACAAGTAGATAACTAATGCTGCCCGTGCGAAGCCGAGGAGGGCCGCGGGCCGCACGAAAACTTCATTCGGGCCGCATGCGGCCCGCGGGCCGCAGTTTGACGACCAATGCTCTAACACTTGCTGTGTGGCGACAAATTGTTCCAAAATTGCAACGTAACGTGCACCAGTGACTGTTTCTCGAATGAAAAAAGGGCCAACAATGCCTCTGCTGCATACTGCAGCCCACACAGTAACTTTAGGAGAATACAGGGGTTTCGCTTCACACCAATATGGCTTTTCGGAACCCCAAAATCGCCAGTTCTGCTTATTCACGTAGCCATTCAGGTGGAAATGTGCTTCATCTGTAAACCAGATGCAGCCAACATCAAATCCTTCACTATCAATCATTGTGAGCATCTGACTAGCAAAGGCAACCCTTTGTTGCACAGCTCGTCCGGGTATGGCCTGGTGCGTTTGAATGGAAACATGTGTAGGCTCTTTCGCAGTATTTTCTGCGTGCTGGAACGCTTCAAACCAGTCTCTGATGCAATTCCAGACACGTTTCAATGGTGGAACTGATCGCCCTGAGCTTCGGATCACTATTTAGGCATTACGTATGGCAATTACAGCGCCATCTGTTAGCAGCTTTTGTAACTATTATTTCACACTGCTGTATACACTTCTTACAGCTGTCACGATAAACATACCGTTTACTGCATTCCTCTATCGATCTTTGTTTTCGAGACATTTAATTTTGAAATCAGGGAGTCCTTTTCTGGTCACCTTGTACATGAACCACAAGTAATTATAGGTTTAGAGTCATGGTTAAAAGAAGTAGTATTAGACCAGGGGTAACCAACCCGTGGGCCGCATCGAACATTTTTGCGGCCCGCAAGATTCGTCACACTTTTACAAAATATATTAATTTTATAATAGTCAAAGTAGTTAAAACCAATGTATTAAAAAAAGAAAACATTATTTGTGCATCCATATATTCAAAAATAAATGTCTAAATTATGAGAAAAAATCATTTTGATCTTAAAATAATTATCATGCTAATATATGATAGATATTGCCCGTTTTATGAGTTTGAAGTTATGAGTTCGCAGAATAATTAAATTATATTCACTAAAAAAAATATCTATATTGGGTCTAAATCTAATATGGGGATATATAATTTTATATGCGGCCCGGGGAGTTATGATGATGCATTTCCAAAGTGGCCCGCAACATCATTTGGGTTGGCCACCCCTGTACTAGAAAGTGAAGTTTTTGCCGATGGTTACAGAGTGTACCGCAGAGATAGAGGAGCAATTGGTGGAGGAGTCTTCATACTAGTTAGCAAAAACTACCACAGTTCACTGGCGTTCATAGATCAAGACCATGGGGTAGATTTCTGGAGTAATAAAAAAAAAAAAAAAAAAAAAAAAAAAAAAAAAAAAAAAAAATCAGGGTGTTGGCTGCTTACTGCAGTGGAAGAATCACAGATGAAGATGAGGCTCTTGGGGAGAAATTAAATTCTTACTCAGATTTCAGAGGTGAGAATAGAATGATCATTATTGGTGGGGATTTAAAGTTACCAGGTATAAACTGGGTAGAAAATAAGATTAATAACACAAGGGAACAGAGATTTTCAAATACCTTAATAAGGGAAGGAGGATTTACACAAGTGGTAGAGCAGAACACTAGGGGACAAATTATTTTGGATATATTTCTAATTAAGCCCAATGAAAACCTTGTGGGGTGTCAAGTAACGGAAGGAATAAATGATCATGACGCAGTTATGATGGATATTAGAGGATTCAGTAAACCAGCAGCCAAAATTGAAGGGAGAAAATAAGTATGATTATAAAAAGGCACAAATTTCAAACTTGAAGAGATATTTCAGGGAAAGGTTTAGCAAATGGAAGGATGGCACAAGTACAGTGGAGTAAAGGTGTGAAGAGTTCAAGGAGATAATAAGAAAGGCGGAAGATATATTTTTCCAAAACAGAAAATAAAGGGAAGTACAGACCTATAGTGAGGTGGTTAAATAGGTTGGTAAGAAGAGAACATAACATAGTTACAGAGACAGTAGGTTCGTAGGGAATATCTGAAACAACTAAATTAGGCATTAATAATAGCAAAGAAGGTGGCTAAAGATGGGTTTATGAAGAGTATTGTTGGTGCAGGGGGGGCATTGACTGATGCATCTAGAAATTTCTATCACTATGTTAGAAAACTGAGGGGAAGGGAGAGCGTTGAGACGCTTATAAATAAGGGTGTAGAAGAAGTTACTGAAGTTTTGAAAAACGCAGTGATTATAAGCAATTGGTTTAGTGAGACGATTAGGGACAATGAATCAGAAACAGGAGGGTCTAAATTGAAGAACAAACTTAACAACACAATTAGAATTGAGCAGACCAAAAAAATTTCAAATTCATCCTGAGTATATCATGAAGGAACTAAGAAAGCTGAAAAAACATAAAGGGGCTGGTGCACATAATATTACTACAGATATCTTAAAGATAGCCGGATGTGTCATTGTACCTTATCTTGAAATATTACTTAAATTGAGTCTGGATACTTGCTGCGTACCACAGGACTGGAAAAGGGCAATAGTAATGCCGGTACGTAAAGGAGGGGTGAGAAATAGAGTTGAGAATTACAGGCCAATCAGTTTGACATCAGTGGTAGGTAAATTAATGGAAAGATTGATATGCAACTACATCAGAAATATATATGAGGACCGTAAGTGGTTTTCAAGCAGGCAACATGGTTTCAGGCAAGGATATTCATGCGAATCTCAGTTGGTGGGATATATGCAAGATATTTCAGATGAAATGGACAAGGTAGGCCAAATTGACAGTGTTATTCTAGATCTTTCTAAGGTGTTTGACAGAGTGAGCCATAAAATGGTGGCAAATAAGGTAAAAACCATTGGGGTGGATGAGAAAGTGATTTGCTGGGTAGAAGAATTTTTAAAGGGTAGAAAGCAAAATTTTAGGGTAGGAAATGTAGTATCAAAAGAAGTGGAAGTAAAAATGGGAGTTCCACAGATTAGTATATTGGGACCATTGCTATTAAATTATTATGTTAATGAATGATTGTGTTGATGGATTACTATCAGAAATAAGATTGTTTGCAGATGACATAATGCTGTATAAAAGAATCAAGATGGCAAAGGACTGTAAACAGCTGGAGGGTGATCTGGATAGGATATCTAGTTGGGTTGGTAAGGGATGAAGAGTCAGCTTATTAGATGCACAGATAAAAAGCTTAACTGGGTTTGACACATTGGACAGGTAGCAGGCAAATGTTTTAAAACCTTGCACTTGTTGGAGAGAGTGATGAGGGGATGTACGAGAGAAGTAAAACTTTGGTCAGACCATTGCTCGAATATGGTAGTGTAGTATGGGACCCACATTTTGAGTATCAAATATAGGAGTTGGAGAGGGTGCAAAGAAGGGCTGCTAGATTTGTTTCTGGAAATTATTGCAGAACAGAATCAGTAAGCTATAAGATAAAAGAGCTGGAATGGAATTCATTGGAAGTCAGGAGGAGGGTGAAGAGGGTCATGGGAGCGTTAAAGTCATATATTGGAGATGGGA
The DNA here is from genome assembly GCA_031002005.1 of Vandiemenella viatica. Classification (NCBI taxonomy): domain Eukaryota; kingdom Metazoa; phylum Arthropoda; class Insecta; order Orthoptera; family Morabidae; genus Vandiemenella; species Vandiemenella viatica. The sequence continues at coordinate 2,762,290 of JARYHS010006518.1, forward strand.
CATGGAAAGATATTGGTGTAAGAATGAAAAGTAATGTACGGAAGAGAAAAGATGACCATGACCACAAGCTGGCACTCGATTTAAGACACAAGGGTGTGGGAAGATTTTCTTTTGTAGGTAAGGATTTCAGGGATTGAAATAAGTGACCAAGATAGTTGATGAATAATTTATCAAAAATGGTGAAGCAATTTTAAGTTGCAATTTGTAGAGGGAAAAAGTATGTGGGTACAGGAAATCGGAAAAAATGAGTGTATAGGAAATGGATGTCTTACTGAAACGTGTGCTGCATTGCAATTTAATTAAATTAAGGGTGCAAAAGGTGTGCTGGAACTATTTTCTAGCAGATCTTTTTTCATCCCTGACACATTGGTGAAAATCTGATGAACGATTCAATTTGAACTCTTCCCTGACCATTCTGACCATCAACCAAACAAAGCCTTCGATTCTGCCAACATTTTGATCAATTCTTGCAGTTGAAGGTCTTCCTCTTCATTTCCTTCTAAAAATGCCGTGTACCGCTGAAAAGCCTAGGCGCTTGACAAAAAATTATCTGCATAGGCTTGCTCAAGTTTTTTAAAAGTTTCTGTTGCACTGTGTCCAAGTCTGAAGCAAAAGACAGCACACCATTGTTAAAAATTCATGTCACTCGATACACATGAAAAATAATTATAAACAACTGAGTTCAAACTCTTACTGAATGCTTATCACATGTTTAACAAAGGTCTCTTTGAGACCCATGCTTCCATATCAAGTGATACACTGTCTGTCTCATTACTTAATTTACACACCTGACATATCTGTACTCTCTCCAATCTAGAAGCTTCTAGTCGTAGCAACATTACATCATATTTATGCAAGTCTTGTTTGAAATGACCTGCATGATTAATTGCAATGAAGTGTGTGCTCTGGTAAAAATTTCCCTAGTCATATAATTGCCATTGTCTAAGTATTTTTTAATTATTACCGCCATCTATTTTTGCAATTTACAAATCCTAATATTAAATTCCTTCAGTGTTTATGGTAAATTATTCATAACTTACCTTGGTAATTTATTCCAATCCCTAACAACCTTACCAATAAAAGAAAATTTTCTCTCTCCCCTATACATGAAATTTAGTGCCAGCTTGAGGTCATTGTTATCTTTTCACTTCCATGAACTATTCCTAATTCTTAGACCAGTATTCCTCCAAGCCCCATCACAAAACTACAGGCACTCTTTCCTGTCTTCAAATGACTCCCAACCCAGCACCTTTATCATATCAGTTACTGATTGTGTTCTACAGTAATAAAATCTAGCTGCTCTTGTTTGCACACCCTCTAACTCCTGTATTTGATACCCAATATGTGGGTCTCATACAACACCACAATAGGATCCTACAGATGATCCATACGACTGCAGATACATAAATGGAATATTTTTGATGCCCTTCATGCTTTACATTTCATCAACATAATTATACACTAACCAGCCAAAACATTATGACCGCCTGCTTATTAGTGTGTTGGTCCATCTTTTTAGCGCAATACACCAGCGATTCAGCAAAGCTTGGATTTGAAAAGTGCTTTTTAGGTTTCTGGAGTTGTCTGGCACCAGATGTCTACGCAGGTCACGCAATTCCCTTAAATTACGGGCCGGTGGTTTGTGGGCGCGGCGGCTGGGAACGAGCATCTCGGAAACGGCGAGGCTGGTCGGCTGTTCGCGTGCTACTGTAGTGAGCATCTACGCAGAGTGGTTGAAGGACGGTGAAACCACGACTGGGCGACAAGGTGGTGGATGTCCACCTCTCATCACAGAACGTGGAGGTCGGAGGCTTGCCCGCTCTGTAAAGGTGATTGTGTGTTCCGAACTTCCGAAGCACTTGTTCCTGCACCAGCATTGTACCACGTTCTGTGATGAGGCGTGGACGTCCACCACCTTGTCACCCAGTCGTGGTTTCACCGTCCTTCAACCACTCTGCATAGATGCTCACTACAGTAGCATGCCAACAGTCGACCAGCCTCGCCGTTTATGAGATGCTCCTCCTGGCCGCCGCGCCCACAAACCACCGACCCGTTATTTAAGGGAAATTCGTGACCTGTGTGTAGACATCTGGTGCCAGACAACTCCGGAAACCTAATGAGGACTTGTAGAATCCATGCCACACAGAATCGCTGCTGTATTGCACTCCAAAGATGCACCAACACACTAATAACAGGTGGCCGTAATGTTTTGGCTGATCGGTATAGGTGAGAAGGGATTGGGGGCAAGGAATTTTACTATGACCTTTTGAAGGAACCATCTGGAGTCCTATAGCCCAGAGAATGAATTCTCAACATTTTTGGCCTACTGCCCCCTTTTTAAAAAATAAAATTACTCACCCCGCTTTTCATAAAAAAACAACACCGACTCTCCTTGTAATAAATAATGGCACACACAGTGCTCCAATGTTGTTTGCTAGTAACACAGTGTCTAAATGGTGCCCCTCTTAGGTGAACTATACAATATTACATACAGAAAAACAAGGACATATTTCTTTAAAAAAAAATAAAGATATTAACAATATTGGTGTGTAGTTTACAGTTTGATTAACAAATACATATTTTGAAAATGAGTGTTCTGGTAGCTCAGTGATTAAGTACTTGCTTTCAAAACTTTCGCTTCTCCTGCCCCGGGCACGAATCCCGGCAGGCGCAGGAATTTTGAGAGTTGTGTTTAATCATATGAGCTATGCCAGGACGCTCCGTGGTTCGGATTCCACGTTAAACTGTAGGTCCCAGAGGAAAGGAACTGGCCGTCCTACCTCTGACACAATGGCTTAGTATGCCTCCACAGGGAGGATCCAACCAACCTTCACGTTAAACTGTAGGTCCCAGAGGAAAGGAACTGGCCGTCCTACCTCTGACACAATGGCTTAGTATGCCTCCACAGGGAGGATCCAACCAACCTTCACGTTAAACTGTAGGTCCCAGAGGAAAGGAACTGGCTGTCCTACCTCTGACACAATGGCTTAGTATGCCTCCCTATGGAGGATCCAACCAACCTTCACGTTAAACTGTAGGTCCCAGAGGAAAGGAACTGGCCGTCCTACCTCTGACACAATGGCTTAGTATGCCTCCTTCGGGAGGATCCAACCAACCTTCGGGTTGAGGAATAAGTTAAGTTTTTTTAAGTTATTTTTAAAATAATACTAATTGGAGAACTGATCTCAGTGTAATTACACTAATTATTCAATATTCTGTCCCTTATTTTTTATCAGCAATCTTAAATTGCTGCATTCCACTATTAAAAATCTGTTTTTCTTAGGCAATAATTTGCAATGGAAATCTTCTTGGAGAAACACCCCCTATGATATCTTCAAAGCTCTAGAGCGATTTTGGGAAACTGCTGAAATATGATGGACCAAACGGGGATCTGAAACCAAGTTTTACCAAATGCCAAGTCCGAGTGTTATGACTTACATCGGGCTCACTAAAAAGGAACAACAAAATCACAATATATGAAAAAGAAAATTAAGGTGTCAAATTTGTCAACTATGAATGAAACAAATTTTCTGTTTGGTTTCAAACTGCATTTCGGTGACACTGTACCATGACTAACTGGTCACTTAAAATATTGGTTTTATCATTCTCTACGTTCTGAATGAAAGACAGAATCCGTGTGGATTAACTCATTTGACCGTCTGTCGCAGCCTCATAACTTTACTGTGCAAATTTGCGAATGTGTACAATTTTGATGATATGTGAATGCAGACTTTCCTGGCGTATTGATACAATGAATTGTTCACGGGAGTTCAGCCAGATATTGTTGAAAAACGAAGACGTTTCGACAACCGGCTTGGTTGTCTTCATCAAGTCTACTAATTCAGATATTACTACCTGAAATCACAAATTAGCTGGTTGTCGAAATGTCGTCATTTAACACTATCCGGCTGAAGTCCCGTGATCAATTCATTGCATTCTGATGCTTATTAAACTTCACATTTATACTGCAAAATTTGGAATAATCATGGGCACTTAGTAGAGGAGTAAAATGTTTGGATTTTCCTTTTTATTCCATGATTTTTTTTTTTTTCAAAATTATGGTGATATGTCACTTCCTTAAGATTACATGAAAATTATAGCAATCTTTCTGTAGAATATCGCTTTCACAAAATAAATGATTGAGGAATTTTAAAAAAATGGATAAATTTTTGACAAAATGTCACATGTATAATTCGATAGAGAATTTCTTGGAGCTGATAATAAACCACTTGTGAAAATATTTTCTAACATTTTTTTTTAGTGTACCCCTTTTTGTGCAATTGAATTTTTGTTTGTTTGAAAGACAATTTCACAAAATGAATAATGAACTCTATTTAAAATTTACTTGTTATTTATTTTCTTCGTCTTATATCTATACACGTTACGCTCAAAGACCAAAAATGCTCACTGAGTGGGGAAAAAAAGGCAACCACAATGCGTTCTGATTTCTTGAAAATGGTCAGAACATATTGTGGCTTATGTATCTACCTCCTTCTGATCACGACAAATTGGTCCAGGATGCATTTAGTATACATGATTCTTCTTACTTGACACATTACAAGGCTCTTAAAAAAATATAATAAAAAAGTGAGTCGTCATATGTGAAGAATGCAAATGCAACCTGGACCAGATAAGAATTTCACGTTTTAGCCTTTTTGAGATAGTGACAACATAGTCTGGATGTTTTTTTTTTTGTTAGTGCCATATATATAAAAATTATGACAAAATATATGTATGTACAGAACCCCATTTTTTGTTCTATAATTTATTTGAATTATTGGTGAGTAACCATTAAAAAATCTTCCCCCCTTTCTTTTGTTTTTGAAATTACTGAGCCAAATTTACAGTGGTATGAATCCTCAATGAGATTACAGTAAAATTACAACAAACTTCCTGGAAATTAAGGTTTTTGCAAAATAAATAAGCAAGGAATTAAAAAATAAATATATTGATAAATTTTCCACAAAAGACCATATAAATGATTTGATAGAGAACTTCGCGGTTCAGGTAATAAATAGCTTATGAAATAACTTTATTCATAATTTTTCAAATACCCACCTAATTTTATTTTCCAACCAATTTTTTGTTTGTTTCATTTATACATACCATTTGAAAGACAATTACACAAAACGAAGAATGAACTCTATTCATTAATCACTTGTTATCGGACTTCTTTTTCTTAAAAAAAATACATCTATACATATAAAAAAGAGGGGTAAAACAAGGAGATTGTATATCCCCTAAGTTATTCACATCACTCCTGGAGTTGGCAATGTCAAAAATCCAATGGCAAAACAGAGGGTTGAGAATAAATGGAGGAAGTCTCAACAACTTAAGATTCGCTGATGATATAGTTTTACTCTCAAACAGTCTGGAAGAGCTCAAAGAACTGATAAATGAACTACAGGAAGCTTGCAGCGAAGTGGGCCTTAAAATAAAAATCATGCAAAACAAATGGGCAGAAAAAGACAAAGACAAGGCAGACAGGGAAGAAACTGGTATTGAGTCCGTAGATCAGTACATCTATCTTGGCCAACTGATCAACATGAATGGCGACTCAAAGCCTGAGATCTACAGACGCATAAAGCTGGGCTGGATACCATACGGAAGAAATTCCATAGTTTTTAAATCTAACATGCCAGTACATCACAAAAAACAGGTATTTGAACAATGTGTACTACCGGTCCTCACGTATGCCTGCCAGACTTGGACCCTAAACAGTCACACGAAGCAAAAACTGAGAACTGCCCAGCGAAGTATGGAAAGAGCAATGCTAGGGTTTACAAGAACAGACAGGAAAAGGGCCGTGCACATCCGTTCAATACTCAAAGTGAGAGACATCTAAAAAAGAGTCATGGCCCAAAAATGGTAATGGGCCGGTCATATTGCTTGAAAATGAGATGGCAGATGGACTACGGCAGTACTGGATTGGATAGCAAGGAACCTGGAAAGAGCTAGAGGAAGACCCCCAGATCGCTGGGATAAGGATATACGTCGAGTTACAGGCGTGAACTGGAAGAGGGTGGCTCAAGATCGATCAGCCTGGAAGGAACTACAACAAAACTATGAAAAATTAAATTGTAAAATATAGCTCATCTGGCTTAAAGAGGCTACATCCTGAAACATGGATTTATAAAGCTGTATTATTATTATTAATAACAACATATAAAAAAAATTGGATTCAGTTTAGTACACAATCAGCATAGTAACACCCTGCAAGTGAGAATAATTTATACTTGTCAGATTTTTTCCTACGTCAGTGATGTTTTCGTCTGACAGCTTTCCTGTGTTCACCTATAGTAAGTGATGGTATTGCTTTCTCTATACTGAGAACATTAATATTACCTTCTCTACTGTATTATCGCACAAAAATCTTCTTATTTGTTGCATACCGAATGTATTCGATTGATTTGCCATGCAGATGAAGTTGATACAACTGGAGACTTCCCACACGCGGTAGACTTGGTGCGGTTCGTGCGAGCACACCCACTAGGCAGAGGCCTGACACTGGGCGTGGCAGGATACCCACTGGGCCACCCCGACAGCACGTCCTACGAGGAGGACCTGCGCCACCTCAAGGAAAAGGTGAGCAAAATAACACTCATGTGTTAAACTATGGCATGTGCACACCTCCCAAACCACATAACTCATTCCCTACAACATGAATTAGGTGTGTATGTCAAAAATGTTTTTCTCGCCGCAGACTTCAACTTTGGTGAGTGATGGGTCATTTTCCCTATCCTTGTAATTTATATAGCCTAAAGCCACTTCCTTTTACCTAGTTTCATTGAAATAAAGTAGTTTGATATATTTACGTCAAAGATCTGTGTGTCCAATTAAACATCTATCTATATCTATAAAATGAAAACCGGATAAATTTGTCTTATAAAAACTCAGAAACTATTGTGCAGATTTCAACAGTTTTTTCTCCATTTTAAAGCTTAGAATCTCAATTCAGTTGTTTGGCATGTCTTATGTTTCAACATTAAATAACGCAGGAGCATTAAATGAAATTCTGAACGTATGATGACAAATCCCAAAGATGGAAGGATTAGATGTTGCATACTTGACACTAAACACACAACTACAATGTCTCTGACCAAAACCTTTAATGAAAGCAATAAGATAACTTTACAATAATAACTGTTTTGCACACTAAACAAAACTTGAAGTATTCTTTCCTTTAATTTGGGATATTCAATTTATTAAACGCCATAGATAGCCATAAAAACAACAGAGATTTTCTTTAACCACGAGCTCTGGCAATACCTACAACTACAATGTCTCTGGCTATCAGCATTAGTCTTCTGTTCACAATTTATTTACGATAATATTATTCTGGATTCACTTTTGATATTTGTATAAAAGGCTGAACCTGCAGAGTTAAAGTATCTGGCGTTTTGAGCAAAAAGTATATCCATTCACTTCACAACTGAATCAAATGTGGGTTTCTAACATTATCTAGCATTTTTAGTAATATAGTAATGCAAATTGTTAACCAAATTAATGAAGCTTGATATACATGAATCTTATCGGACAAATGAAAATAGTGTACATGCAAATAAAGTTCAACCCACCCGTTTCTTGGTACGGGCGGGTGAATCTAGGTTTGCTTTAATTCCAAAAAAAGTTGGCGTGAATTTTATGAAACTTTGTACAAATGTTTCTCATTGCGGGAATAAAAATAGCGTACAGGTAAATCTACACCAACTATACTGGGCAACACTGGAAACTCTGCTAGTTGCCAATATAAACAATTTAAAAACAGAATACATAGTAATAAACTTTAACATTAAATAAATATAATAATGATGTGCCACAGTTCCCTGAATATGAGATATGTTTGCACAAAATCTAACTTCTTTGATTTATTAAATCATTTGATTCTGAATTTGCACAAACACATTGTCAACTGGACTAACTTCTAATTACTAAAAGTCTCACTTGGTTGAATAGTATCATATATATTATTTCTATAACGTATTTTTTGTAACAAGCCTGTATCTTCCTTCATACTTAACCGAAATCAATGAATGAGGTGTCATTTTAAAACTAATCGTCTCCACTTTGATCACATCATATTTTAAGAAAGAAAGTTTTCGGAATTCAACCCTTAAAGAGCAAAAATGTTAATATGTCTAAAATTCTGTTTTTTGTGTTACCGGTAATTTATCTCCCTGGATACCTATTTGAAATCATTTAATGAAGTATCATTTTAAAGAATAAGATATCCGCTTTAGTGACGTCATATACTAATATAAGAATTTTTCGGAATTCGACCCTTAAAGGACAAAGGTATCAATATTTTTACAATGCGTTTTTGTGTCACGAGCCATTTATCTCACTTCATATCTAACCGATATAGATAAATGAGGAATCATATTAAAGACTAAGGTCTCCACCATGGTAACATTATATTTTAAGAAAGGAATTTTTCGTAATTCGACCCTTAAAGGGCAAAAATGTCAATTTTTCTAAAATGCATTTTTTGTGCCTCGAGCCATTTATCTCCCTGGATATCTAGCCAAAATCGATAAATGAAGTAAGATTATAAGGAGTAATGTCTCAGCTTTGGTGACATCATATTTTAAGAAAGAAGTTTTTTGGAATTCAACCCTTAACGGGAAAAAGTATAAATTGTTCTACAACGCATTTTTGTGTCACAAGCGATTTATGTCAATTAATATCTAACCGAAATAGATAAATGTGGTATCGTTCTAAAAATTAAGGTTTCTGCTGTGGTAACATCACATTTTAAGAAATGGATTTTTTTTAGAAATGAACTCTTAAAGGGCATAAATATCAATATTTCTAGAATGCCTTTTTTGTGCCTCGAGTCTTTTATCTCCTCGATAATTAAACAAAATTGATAAACGAGGTATCATTTCAAAAACTGAGGTCTTCGTAAGGTCTTTGGTTCTGTTAAACCATATTTTAAGAAAGAAATTTTTCAAAATTCTAACCTTTGAGGGCAAAAGTATTAATATTTCTACAACGCATTTTTCTGTCACGATCTATTTATTTCCCTTGATACCCAATTATCAAATTAATAAATGAGGTATTGTTTTAAATATTAAAGTATCCACTTTCGATCACATCATATTTTAAGAAAAAAACTCTCCAAATTCAACCCTTATGGTTTCAAAAATATCATTTCTAGATATATTTTTTTTTACTTCGCTTGATAACTAACCAAAATCGATAAATGAGATATCATTATTTTTTGGTATTCGACCCTTAAAGGGCAAAAGTATCAATAATATTTCTACAGCGTTTCCTGTATATATATATATATATATATATTTACAAGCTATTTATCTTCTTTGATACCTAGCCGTAATCGATAAATATCATATCGTTTTAAAGATTAAGGTCTCTTGTTAGGTAAAATCATAAATTAAGAAAGAATTTTTCGGGATTTAGTGCTTAAAGTGGTAGCGCGTATGAGAAAGTCCCTAGATTGAAGCAGCAGGTATCACAGAGATGCCAATAAACTTTTTTTTATTCAATAAGTAGCTTTTCGGATATTTTTTTCTGTTATGGAAACACTTCAGTTTTGCTATACAATTCCAATGTACACATTTTATTCCCACAGAAACAAATATCGGAGAGATGTTGATATGTTATGTGCATTTTGTTCAGGTTTGTTGTATTCTGTTAAGGTCAGTAAATACAGAGTGTTTTAAATTTTCCTAACTGTTTCGTAATATGTTGTAAGTATTTTAATGCATACCTATTACACTAAAAAAATAGATATTTGCTACAAAAGTATGGTTCTATTTTTCATTATATTACAAGCATTCAACCTCGCTATTCATCGCACGGGTAGTCTAGTTAGTAAATAATTATCCACCTCTCTCTAATAAGCAATGACAGAGGTGAATTACATGACAGTTTGTAAATCTGTTGCTTTGTTGGACAAATACACTTTGGGATTTCCAGAGCAATACTGCCATATGCGTTTGTACTAATGAGCATCCATTCCCACATTGATTACTACTACAGGGAGGAAATGAATCGTCATGTGAGCTGGCAGTTAGTTAAAACCCAGATCACCATCACCCGAGGAACTGGCTGAAACATTGTGTCTACAAAGCAAACTTTGATGGTACAGCCTCAAAGACTTCTATGTAATTATGCTTCAAGAATGTCAACATTCTCCTTTCATTCGTATGAAACTTCTGTTGCAGGTCGAAGCTGGGGCTGACTTCATCATTTCACAGCTGGTTTTCGACGCAGACACGTTCTTGCGTTTTAGGGACGACTGCCGTAGAATTGGTATTGCGGTGCCTGTGCTTCCAGGCATACCAGTTGTTGCAGTGAGTATTCAGTTCTGTTGATTACCAGTTATACTCAACATCATAGATGCATGACAGTCTGCAAATGATTGATAGATTCTAAAACATAAAAACTGTAGTTTAAATGCAGGGATTATTTTGAGGGCAGATGTATCTTATTACTGTGATTGTCTCTCATAGATGCTTGTGTGGGACCACAGAAGCTGGTAAGATTCTTCTCATTTACCAATCATGATTGGTGAGTGGTTACGTTCAGGCCAAGCACTTGGGAAGGCGTAGATTTGAATCAGTTTGGCCATATGATTTTTGTTTTCCAGTTTTTTAAAAAAAAAATCGCTTGAGATAAGTGTCAAAATGGCTCCTTCAAAAGGGCATAGCTGAATTCTTTAATGTCCTCTGTGCCCAATTGTAAGCACCTTAGAATTTTGGTAAATTCTTAGTATGCTTAGCTTAAAGCATAAGGGAGGGAGTAAGCTTTCCAGTATACATATAATTTTCATTGCAAGTATATGAAGTGAGAAACGTTTCATGCAGAAGCTGATACTGCAACCTAACTTAAATATTTAAACCGGTTTAGAAACAGTAAAGGCCCACAACACTTAGTTAGTATAAGCACTAAATAAACATTTTTAATAGTAAAGAATCTTTAAACTAACCTGGAATAGGGTAATCCATTATTATCCAACTTGTAAAGAATGTATATTTGCTACGTGATCATTTCACTAATTCTCGACACGTTTTGATGCAGTAAAATAATTTCAAAAATAATAATAATTCAAAAGAAAGATAAATTCACTAAAATTCCATAGTTTCGGGCCGTGTAAATAGCTTAAATAAATTTTTAAACAGCTTGTGGGGAACACTTTCATTTTTAACATTTTTTACCATATGTTTCCAACAATTTCTCGAACTAAAAAGTAGATTTCCTGAAAGACCGCAAAATTTAGTATAACACATTAAAATTTCAGAACATTCTATGCAGTAGAACAGATTTTAGATCAATTTGAAAGTTATTTCATCATCTATTACAACGTGGTAATTTCGAAATTAAATTGCGATTAAACCAAGCCACTTTCGTAAATAAAATAACTGTTAAAACATGTAACTAAATTCAAAGAAAATTCAGATAACTCCACTTTTTCGATATAAGCGGCAGAAGGATAATTATTAAACAGAAACCGAGTTAACTTCTGAAATATTTCAAACCTAATCTTCACAAACTAATAACTTTGCTTTTACACCACCGATATTAATAAAATTTACATCATTAGAATCGGGAATTAATTTACAATATGGTAACACTAATTTTATTGTGAAAACTAGCTTGTACCCGCGACTTCGTACGCGTGGATTAAGATTTTTTTGCCAGAATTAAACATAAAAAGTTGTTGGTAACGAAGGATTGGTCCCAAACAATATCGAGTCGGCATAATATGACAGGAAAGCTATCACTATATCATTCTACCGTCGAACCTGCCTGTTGAAGAGAATCAATTTCCAACATATTTCTGTCACTATTCGATAAGATTTCAAAATTTCGTGACTACAACTGTTAATCATACTGGAAAAAATATCCTGTGCCCTTCATACAGCTTTCCTTATAAAATTCCATCACAACGATATAGCCATTTAGTCGTCAAAACGTAACAAAAAGACAGAGACTTACTTCCGTATTTATAATAATACTAGCCTTGTACCCGCGACTTCGTATGCGTGTATTAAGAATTTTTTTGCCAGAATTAAATATAGAAAGTTGTTGGTAACGAAGGATTGGTCCCAAACAATATTGAGTCGGCATAATATGACAGGAAAGCTATCACTACATCATTCTACCGTCGAACCTGCCTCTTGAAGAGAATCAATTTCCAACATATTTGTGTCACTATTCGATAAGATTTCAAAATTTCGTGACTACAACTGTTAATCATACTGGAAAAAATATCCTGTGCCCTTCATACAGCTTTCCTTATAAAATTCCATCACAACGATATAGCCATATAGTCGTCAAAACGTAAAAAAAGACAGAGACTTACTTCCGTATTTATAATATTACTGTGGTTCACACTCACACACTGGCTGTGAACAACCCATGAGGGATCATAATAACGTAAAAAAGTGTACACCTACAGCATTGCAAGACTACCTATGATTTGCCTCGCATTGCACCCCTAACTTTCTAATATCTACAGTTTAACAATCAATCCGAATTACCTACGGCTCAGGCCTGACCCTTACGATGAAAAACAATTTTTAAAAATCTTAGCCTCCACGGAGATTTGAACCGGAGACCACGACGTTCGTAAGCAAGCGCTTTAACCACTAAGCTGCCAGTCCACTATACCAAAACACTGTACGGAGACGTCCATATCCAACGTGTCTGTCTATCGCCGTATTTCGAAGTTATGAGACAACCTGTGTTATTTATACAGATAATTTTTCAACCAAATGTAGACAGTATTTTTCTCCTTGTTTCAAAAGATAAGTGTCCAAAGTTTCATCGAGATCGGATGAAAACTGTGGATTTGTATGAAGAACAAACAAACCAACAAACATACATTCATCTTTATATATAAAGATTTGCAATCCAGCAGGGTTACCTAAAAATTGAATAACTCCAGATGAAATAGGGGAATCCCTACTTAACTTTCGGAATCTTTTTATCAGTACGCCGAGGTAACTAAATTCGTTTACAAGCAAGATAATCATTTGAGAATTCTCACTAATGTACCTTGAAGACAAGACCACTTGCTTCTATAATCACAATCATTTTTTACTATTTTGAATAAGTGTCCGTATACATGTGGTATGCGGATGGTGGTATATAGGCAGGAGCCTAGGAGAGGGGGATGTCTTTACTCTGGGAACGTTGTGTAAGATGAATCTGCATCTATAGTTTTGGTGTGTGTCGGGTGGGTAGCCGGAACTCGGCGAGCTAGACTAAGAACGTGTGTCGGCCATGATGATTTTCTTTACCACAGTATCATGTTAACAACTATTATGAATTACGAAGTCTTTCTCGGCGTTGAGAATATAAATAATGTTCTCGGGTGACTAGCCGAGTTATAAGAGTGTTATAATAATCACACAATATTTCGTCGCTCTCAATCGTCGGCGCCATCTTCCGGTGAAGTGCTAGTTGCTAGAACGAGATTTGACCCCTGCTATGAATGGTTCCACAGCCGACCAATCAGAGGTTAGCAGCGGGAATCTGGTCTAGCTCAGCAACTTCGCACGTTCCTGACCTCACTTCACCGGAAGATGGCGCCGACGATTGAGAGCGCCGAAATATTGTGTGATTATTATAACACTCTTATAACTCGGCTAGTCACCCGAGAACATTATTTATATAACTATTATGAACTTATGAATTTTCTAAAGGAGTCGGTCAGTTCTATTTCTCTCCATAACCATGCAATTTTTTGGAAACGTTTGGTTCGATCACCTACTCAACTGTCGAATGCAAATTTTTGTGATGTGACTTTGAAAATAAACTTCAAATTTTTATTCAAGTGAACTTTCTCTGATTTCGTAGTAGTCTGAAACCTTTCCTCAGCTTTGGGTTAAAACGCTTTGTGGTGACCATTAAGCATTTCAGTTGAGTATTCCAGGCAGGCACATGGTCAATTTAAAATTATTTTTAGTTAAATTTACCAGAACTTTAACTTCAAGTAAATATTCAGTTGAGGTACTAGGCCTATACTTCACCCCAGTATAGGCCGTGTCCTTATACAATCCTCTCCCACCTCCCCTGACCCCGGAGTTCAAGAGACGTAAAGCCAAAAGACGAGGAATGTTCAGATTTGCGCAATTTCTTAAGACAATTTCTCTCTCTGAAAAAGTGATATCAAGAATTAGTCATCCAGAAAATATGTTACCAACGTATGGCCGCCACAAAAAACGATGCTGTTCTGGAACCATCACTTAGTAGAAGTTCACAAGAAAATGGAAATACTGAAAATTAATTAACCGTTAAGGTGCTTGGAATGTTTCTAATTGAGTCAAATCAGGAGATAGTTGGGATTCATGTAAAAGACTCTACTCACCTGAAAAGAGGCCCCATGCAGCAGACTGCTTTTATTATTCCCTCATGTACTTTTTTTTTTTTTTTACTTATGGCTTGTCGACGGCTAAGGTCATTAGCGGCGGGATGCCACTTGGGACAAGGATGGCGAAAGAATTCAGCCATGGCCATTTGAAGGAGGCATCCCGGCATTCGCCTGGAGTGATTTGGGGAAACCACGGAAAATACAAATCTAGATGCCCGGACTGAGTTTTGAACCCAGATATTCCCAAGTACGAGGCCAGAGGGTTAACCGCTCACCTACTATGCTTGGTTTATTTTTTCCCAACCTGTTTAGGTTCTGTCGCTGCCAGAGGCCTTTCCTGTGTAGTAGCTACAATATCAGGATCAAGTTCATTCCTCCGTTTAGTGATTCAGCTTTCTCTTACTGTTCCTTCCAGGATCAGTATTTGTCATAGGCACTACAAAGGTATATTTTCTACTGTTTGCCAAAAGTCATCTTACAAGAATGGCAGTATGGTTCATCAAAACTGATTACCAAGCCTGGTAAGTGGGCAGTAACAAATGGGACTGGCATTTCGGAGAACCTGCGTTTATTTCCAGGCCCTAATATCCAGTTTCCTGTTTTCCACTGTTTCCTGAAGTCACTCCAGGAAAATGCAGGGAATGTTTCTTTATAATGACAATAGCCAGTTCCCTTCCCCATTCCTAGCCCTCATCAATGACAACTCTCAAAATCCTAATTAAATAAATACATTTTAAAAAATCTTAATATTAGCTAACATTAATGATTTTTTTTTAACTGGTTAACGTCTCTTAACAGCGAGGTCTTTAGAGACAGGAAAGGAATGGGAAGGAATTCGGCCATGGCCTTTTGAAGGAAGCATCCTGGCATTCGCCTGGAGTGATTTTGAGAAACCATGGAGAACCCAAATCTGGACTCCCGGATGGGGATTCGAACAGCCGTCCTCCAAAATGCTAGGCCAGAACGCTAACCGTTTCACCACCACGATCGGTTTATAAATTTTGTTTTTCCTTCAGACATTATGTCTTTTCATCACTGAGGTCATTACAGTATGGGAACGAGGAACAGGAAGGAATTTAGTCGTCTTTTTGAAGGAATCATCTATAGTGATTTTGGGAAACCGTGAAAAATCGAAATCTCGTGGTTTGATGAGGATTTGAACCTGTGGTAGGCCATTGAGCTTGGTCTGAATTTTGTGAGAATTTTCAGCTATTCCATAAGAAAATGTGTTGTTCCCCAAATCTTGTATTCGTTATCTTCTGTCATCTGAAACGTAACATTGAATCTATACCTATAAAATGCCAATCTTGATCACAATGTCTGTCACAGTCTGACATCACGCTTCGCGCCTCCGTTACCCAACCAACAACGACCAGAGATGTCCGAGGTTATGCGCATTATTTAATTGCTGTTCTATTTAGATAAGAACCCGCATGTAAATGAGTTGCGAGCACACTAAAAGAAAAGTATATATTTTGCAGAAATCGAAATATTAATTATTAGTTGCCTTTTCTTAAATAAAATTCATTCAATGTAATTTCTCTTAATTTTCTGTACAGCACTACATTTGTTACAGAAAGCTAAGAAATATCTACATAACAACATTTTTAAGGTTATGAGAATTATTTGATGAAAATTATACGTAGTTAGCCAAGAAATGAATTGCTAAAATACTGCCTTTCAACACGCCATTTTTGATGGGCTTACAAGATATTTATATTCAATACAGATATTTTAAGTCACTGTTATAATATACTCGAGGAAATTAACTGCTGAAACACTGAAATGAAAGCGTGTACTTTGTTTAAATTACTGTATTAATTATTAGTTGCTTTTATTAGTGATGTCACTATGTACACACATGTAAATATTTCCAGTGGATCAAATTTAGATTGCAATAGAGTGTAAGTACTCGTACACAGGTAATAGAAGCCGTGAACTTTGAACAGCAATATTAGTAGAAGTTGTGGTTATGTCGAAATGCAGGTAGGACCAGAATGACAGGTGACACAATTATTTTTTATAGAATTATTCACAATGAATTTAGTTTTATAAATAATTTAAGCTGCTTTCATAAGCACCGAGTTACTGAAGTTACAGTATTTCCATATTTATCGTGCTGAATGAGACCTCAACCGCGAATAAAACCAATATCATGCACTGCAGCAAAAGGTTTTGGGATTGATAATTTATTTTTAATTTCATTGGTTCCCTAATTCTGACGTCATCAATTCAGTAGGAGCTCCACCTGTATTGCTGTATAAACTACAACTGAAATATGTACAAATTGCAAAATAAAGTTACGAGTAGGGTTCGGATGTTTATGGCCAAAAAAAAACAGAGAAATATGCAAGCAAATATGACGTTAAAAATGGGTAAATATTACCTAAAAATGAAAAAATATGACCAAACATTTAAAATTACTATACATCAAAACATGCTCAATTTTACATCATTTATTTTATCTATTAGTCTCACATTCGTATAGTCAGCATAATTTGCTTCCGTGCACCTTCTGAACCACTGGGAAGGTAAATTTTAAATCGTTTTGTTGAAGTCACTTTAATTTCATATAATTTACAGAATATAACTCTTTCATCTGTACTAAAATACTCCTATCTAAATTCCCTTATGTAACTTCGCACTTTCAGAAAATTTTATTTTCAGCATTGCGGTAGGTCTACTCACAGATACACTGCAGTATTTAATTGAGATACTGACTGACGCGGATAGACACAGGCATGCTTCTGCTGCATTGTCGAGATTAAAAGGCAGGCGGAACATTACGTTTAGAGAGTCACAATAATGCACAACTTTTATTCGTTATGACATCAAAACCAAGGCTCAATCGTCCCAATGAAGGAGCCCACAAGAGTCAAGAGCGAAAAAAGCATGCCAATTTCGATCCAGTGTCAAGGTTTTGTTCACTGTTTTCTTCGATTAGTGCATCTGGAGTTTTTACCACGAGGTCGTATGGTCAATAAAGAGTATTACCTTGAAGTCATGTGCCGTTTGCGAGAATCAATACGAAAAAAATGTCAGGATTTGTGGGGAAAGAATTCATGGCTTTTGCATCACAACAATGTACCTGCTCACTCATCATTGCTTGTGAGTGATTTTTCGGCCCCCTGTGACTTTTTCCCATTCCCAAAACTGAAGATTTGCAACGATTGAGGATTGCATCGCTGAAAGAGTTCAAGGCTATACCAAAAAGTGCTTATCAGAAGTGCTTCGAGGATTGGAAAAAATGTTGGTATAACTGTATTATATCTGAGGGGACAACATAAATATTGATGAATAAATAAATATTTTTTGATAAAAATAAAGTCACTTTGCTTTATGAACAGACCCCGCATTCCTGGCTATTATGTTGCTGTTGGACATACAGAATTAGCACACTGTTGCAGAGTGAGGAGAAACTGGGGCGACTTTGCCGGCTGTGTCGCGTGCCCGAGCCGACTCAACTGCGACCCTGCGCGGAGCTCACGGCAAGCCTGTCTGGGGCTGGAGTCTGCGGAACTCACTTCTTCGTACTCAACAGGTACACAATCCTACACACTACATGTTAAACTAAGGAAAAGGGAAACGGCTTTAGGCAATATCTTTTCATTGTACAGGGTGTCCACAAATGAATATCGGGGTTTTAATGCTTTATAAGATTTATTACATTATCCTTACAGTTATAAATGATATGTCAAATGAAAGAGCAACTCAAACAGTTTTGTTCGTTGGCACTGGTGCGCATGTGCGTGAAATGTTTCCCCTGCGATCCGCTAGAATGCGGTAGTAGCAAAGATGGCGACTAGTGAAGAGAAAGCGTTTTGTGTTTTACAGTTTGCAAAGACTGAATCTGTAGTTACTGTGCAGCGTGCGTTTTGCATTAAGTTCGTGCGTGATCCTCCAAGTGACAATAACATCCGTAGATGGTATCATCAGTTTGAAGATACAGGCTGCCTTTGTAAAGGGAAGAGCGCGGGACGACCAAGAGTTAGCGAAGAGACTGTTGAGCGAGTGAGAGAGTCGTTCACTCGTAGCCCAAAGAAATCTGTTCGGAAGGCTAGTCGCGAATTAGAAATTTCTAAGTCGACTGTTTGGAAAGTTTTAAGGAAACGCTTGCAACTGCGTCCTTACCGTTTACAGTTGTTACAGGCTCTAAAGCCTGCAGACCATGGTTTACGTGCCAAATTCGCTAACAAAATGTTGTTACATGACGATGAAGATTTTCTGCATCATGTTGTCTTCAGTGATGAATCGACCTTTCACCTCAGTGGACATGTTAACACTCATAATGTGCGGATCTGGGGCTCAGAAAATCCTCAAGAGATCGTACAAGTGCAACGAGACTCCCCTAAAATCAATATTTTTTTTGCCGTATCCCGGGGGAATGTTTACGGACCTTTCTTTTTTGATGAACCGACTGTAACTGGTACTTCTTACCTTGATACACTAGAGCAATGGCTCTTCCCTCAGTTGGAACAATATGAACCAGAGAACTTCATTTTCCAGCAAGATGGCGCGCCACCTCACTGGCATAACGAAGTACGCGGTTGGTTGAACGTAACTGTACCCGACCGCTGGATTGGCCGCAAGGGGCCCGATGACAGAGCTTGCTATGCGTGGCCTCCACGTTCACCTGACCTAACGCCATGCGATTTCTACCTTTGGGGTTTCATCAAGGATCGTGTGTATGTGCCTCCGTTACCAGCCGACCTCCTTGAATTACGACAGA
Organism: Vandiemenella viatica; assembly: GCA_031002005.1. Classification (NCBI taxonomy): domain Eukaryota; kingdom Metazoa; phylum Arthropoda; class Insecta; order Orthoptera; family Morabidae; genus Vandiemenella; species Vandiemenella viatica. The sequence goes on from JARYHS010006518.1 coordinate 2,781,363, forward strand.
GGATTGAAGCAGCTGTTGCAACAGTTACTGAAGACACACTGCTCAACGTTTGGGAAGAACTCGGCTACAGACTTGATGTGTGCCGTGTGACAAATGGTGCCCACATAGAACACTTGTAAGCTTGTATATAAAACTGTTTGAGTTGCTCTTTCATTTGACATATCATTTATAACTGTAAGGATAATGTAATAAATCTTATAAAGCATTAAAACCCTGATATTCATTTGTGGACACCCTGTATTGATCCAAATACAAGAAAGGAACCTCAAGAACTGGAGATGAAAACACTTAGAACAATTTGCCTGCAGTGATTTTGGGAAACCATGGTGTGAAACCTGGTTGACTACACAGATGGAGCTCGAGTCAACTGAAAATTTTATGTACTTCTCACTATGTTATGACGATACTAGGAAAAAGAAATGGCTTTTAGGCAATATAAATAACAAAGGATGGGGAAAATGACTCATCACTCACCAAAGGAAAAGGCAGTGACAAGTGAAAAATATATACAATTTTTAGTTTACTCCTTATTCATGTTTTAGAAAATGGGCTATGTGGTTTGGGAGGTGTGCACACAGCTTAGTTTACCAAGATTGATTTTTCTCGGGAAAGACAATATACAGTATACACACAGTCCAGTCACATTAATGTGACCACCACCTACTTTCGACGTCAACGTGAAATAACCAATCACAGAAGGCAGGTGGCAGCACATTACAGTGGAGTGTATATAAAGGGTGTCCTAGGGCATCAGAAAGCATTTCAATCATTGGCGTAATGCAGAAACATAGCGATTTATCCGACGTCCAAAAGGGTACGATTATTGGCTTTCGGGCCAACGGTGGAAGCATTTTGGAAACGGCTAATTTTGTGAACTGTTCACGTGCCGCCGTGGTGAAAGTATACCGTGCATGGCAAAATGGCACTATTCAAAATCAGCGGCGTGGAACATGTGATGCACCACAGGCTACAAATGACAGAGGCGAACGAAGGCTACGGAGATGCGTTCGGGCAAATAGACGAGCAACTGTTGAGCAACTGACCGCCCAGATGAACCAAGGGGCTACCAAGAATGTACACTCAACAACGGTTCAGCGAACGTTGCTGCCCATGGGCCTCTGTAGCAGGCGCCGGGTTAATGAACCTATGCTGACTGCTGTTCATCGGCGACGAAGGCTGGAATTTGCACGCCAGTACCGCAACTGGACGTCCACAGAGTGGCGACAGGTGGCTTTTTCCGACGATTTACCTTTTATGCTCCACCGAGATGGACATTGGCGCATACGGCGTGAAACATCTGAAAGCAAACACCCTGCAACAATTGCCGGAAGGATCCAGGGTGGAGCAGGGAGCATTATGGTTTGGGGAATGTTTTCCTGGCATTCACTGGGTGAACTCATCATTGTGGAAGGCACGATGGATCAGCACAAGTACCTATCTGTCCTTGTGGACCATGTCCACCCCTACATGCGAATAATTTTTCCTCAGAATGATGGCATCTACCAGCAGGACAATGCGAGGTGTCATACAGCTCGCAGTGTATGCGCGTGGTTCGAAGAGCACCAGGATGAGTTTACCTTACTCCCCTGGCCAGCAAACTCGTCGGGTTTAAACCCAATCGAGAATCTGTGGGACCACCTCGATCGGGTTGTTCGCACCACGGATCTTCAACCGCGTAATCTAGCGCAGCTGGCCACGGCACTGGAGTCGGCATGGCTCAACATCCCAGTGAACACCTTCAGAAACATAATTGACTCTCTTCCTGCACACCTCGCAGCGGTCCGCTCTGCCAAAGGTGGTTATTCTGGTTTTTGAGAGGTGGTCACATTAATCTGACTGGAGTGTGTATAACAACGAGCAGGAAAATGCTTTAAAGTCAATAACGCTAGGAAGGATAGAGAAATATGACCCAACACTTATCACAGATGAAGGCGGCAGGGAGGACAAACACAAGAAAAGTGCAATATTTCTGCCTACAGACTTATACGTGCAGAAGTGAGACACCGGGCGGAGTCAGATGTGTACACAGAGACAGCCGTACTGGATCCAGTATGTGAGCTTCCGCCCTCCCCCCCCCCTACACTACCATCAGCACCGGCTCTGTGTACACATCTGACTCCACCCGGCGTCTCACTCCTGCACGTATAAAGCCCGGACCACACCCTTGCCAAACCGTCACAAATTAAAATGTGTGGTTGGGGCGCTTTGCTTGGATTGAGTAGGCTTGCAGGCACTTGCGACCGATCCGACTGAGTGTCGGTTTTTTGGCGCAAACCAAAGGCATTTGTGGCAAGTGCTTGCAAAGCGGCTACACGTTTGTGCGGTCTTAGTATTGTCTGTGCCCTGACGGCGGACAAAATGTGCGTTTTTTTTGTGTAAAAGTGCTGCAAGAGAAATGAATAACTTGTCCAACGAGGATATTTTAAAATTCCCCGAATGCTGCCAACTAGAACTCTGCAAAGACCATAAAAAAGTAGCTCTTGCTTGGAGTCTTAGTGAAGTTTTAAATAAAAGTACATAGCAGATTAAAAAAAGAAAAAAATGATAGAATTTCTTACTGTCATATTTCGTAAACATTTAAAGAAAAAACAAAATTCTATTCGCTCTGGTTCAGGTATAAATTTATTAATTTAGCTGGTATAGTACAGCTTCTCTGAAGTTGAATTTTCTTTAGAAGTCATAGGTGAAATTTCATTCAGCGAATATTCAGAATCAGCATATCTCATCAGGCAGAAGTTATCAAACTGACCAGATGGTTCAAAGAGAAGCTCATTAAATGTTTCTTCCATAAATTCTCTGCAATCAAAAATTAATGGATAAAGACATTATTATGCCGTTAACAGACTAATTATTACAGAATTCTAGTTATAAAACAATATACTTATATTAAATGAAATACATACATGAAGCTAAATAGTAATAATAGTTCATGAATGAAATGTAAATTAAATGGTTCAGTTTCTATGGTATTTTAACATCCACTATCTTGTTTGCCATCTTTCTAGTTTTTTTTTAATATAAAAATAGGTTATGCCAAAAGTTATGGCTGACACAACCTCGACGTCTGTCATGCTTCCTTCAAGAACACAAGCAAGCGTGTGGATGACTATGTTTGGCTCCCCAAAATTAACCAAGCGTTTGTAGAAGCATGTGGTCCCGGAGTAAGGCTGTAGGACGAAATATTGGTTTCTCTTGTCTGTTTTTTTTTTTTTGTGTTCGTCGTTTCAGCTGCCTTCATCTGTGGTAAGTGATGGGTCATATTTCCCTATCCTTCTTTAGTTATATATATATATATAAATATACATATTTTTGCAGGTGGTGAAAAAATTAACGTATATACAAACAATACGGAGTGTTGATCAATAAAAATATATAAATAAAAAAAATTGGAAGAAATTTCTTAAAATGATTACTTGTTAAAAGATATAAATTATAATGCTAATAATAATAATGAGTAATGGGTCAAAAGTATAATTATTTCAGTGGTTGAGGCCAGGTGGTTGTCTGGTATGTAGGGTATTTTGGTATATTATGTTATGAACGTTTCCACTTTCGCGTTGTCTGATATCTTCCTGAGGCTGTGCTTATTTTGGTTCCATTACTACCTGCTTGCCACGTCTGTCACAGGATGGACATGTGTCTGTGAAATGAGTAACTTGTGTTCTATGAGGTAAGTGTATTTTTGTTTGTGTAATGTGTAGAATATTGAGGCGGAGACTGGGGACGGTCCCAGCATTTGTCGAGGTTATTGCAGAGAACTGCCTAAGGATCACGATCGCAAAGCTGATATATAAGGCCCAATATTTAAACATGGTTCCGTTGTACTTTAATGTAAATAACCACAATGGTGGCTTATATATTTGAATGTATGTTTTGCTTCTGTACTACACTGCCCTCTATTTCCCTTCCCCTTCTTCCTTAACCTAAATAACCGCTACACTAAAAGTACTAGATTAATAATGTTTAATGTTGAAATATTTTTGTACTGAAGAAGCCTTTTTTTTCCTGTGATCTATTCTTAATTTCTTCTTTTCAATTTTTATGTTGGCTGTAATATAGAAGGTGTGTTCAAAAAGGAAAGGAAACTTTGAAATTTCATGGTTTATATTAGTCCGGTTGTCTGATTTTTTTCGTTGCCGTCTTGGCAAACATGTCTCAATAGTATCTATGCATTTTGAGCTATATTGGATGTTTAGTCTCTAGTCAGCTCTTATTAAAGGATAACATGTGTTTTGATACAATCGACAATTTTTTGTTTGTATGAATTGTGGATCAGAGAATTTGCATTAAATTTTGCTATAAAAATGGAATTAAGTACTACGACGTTTTGGAAATGTTAAATATTGCTTTTAGTGATTCTACTATGAATAAAACAAGGGTTCATGAATGGGTTAAGAGTTTTGAAGATGGCCATGAAGATGAAAACGTGGAAAAAGTGAATAAATTATGAACGATTGCCAAATCACAATTAGAGAAGTTGCTGATCGTGTTGGCATATCAATTGGCGCATCAAACGAAACTTTATCTGTTTTGTGTATGAAATATGTTACAGCAAAATTTGTTCCAAAAGTGTTAAGTTTCGAACAAAAACAGCAACGAACGAAAGTTGCTCACGAATCACTAAATGAGGCAGAACTGCAGTAGAACTCCAATTATCCGAATCACTTTTTTAATTAAGATGGAAACATACTGCGAAATAGTTTCCCCTCTTTTATAAAAACGAACCCAAAGCTTGGATGCCTGCAGCATTGTTTGCAGAGTGGTACAGCGCAAAATTTTCATCCCTGAAGTGAAAAAGCACCAAAAATCTCTTGGAAATAAGGAAGTAAAGTGCGTTTGGTTGTTGATAATGCACCAACTCATGCCAGTATTGGAAAGAGAGAATAGCCAGTTTAATACAAACTCTTTACCACTAAACATCACAAGCTTGTTGCAACCAATGGACCGGTCTGTTATTGAAGTCATGAAACGCCATTACAGAAGGCAACAGAGGGCTAAGACGAAGAAGGTGTGTTGGCTAACCAGAAAAAAATAAATTTGAAGAATTGCACATACATGGTGGCGGAAGCTTGGTTAAGGCAGTTGCATTAAGACGTGATGTGACCTAGTGGTAAATGAAAAGTTAAAATGATTTATATATATATAAAGAAAAAAAAAAAGAAAAGAATACAAAGGTTAATAAATATTGTTTGCCCAGAGAGGCTTAAAGGATATGATGTCTGGAAAAAAAAGAAAGAAGTGAAGATAGGTGAGAATTGTTGAGTAGAGAAAACAACCAAGAAAAAGATTGATTTGGCAGCAGCGTAGGATTGAATTGAGAGATCTTGAGTAGGAACAAACCTGCAAATCTTGGGATGTCAAGGTTGTCTCAAACACGGTCGTTATTGGTATTAGAGAACTTTTTAAACAGGCAAACGAAAAAATAAACTGCAAAAGATTATAAACGAAATACAGTCTACAAATTATATTTATTTAATTACATATATCTTGCTTGCTCGCATTTAAATTATATGCGACAGTGCGTGGAACAGGATGAAAGGCATGCCAACTGAAGAAGAAAAGGAAAAGAGAAAAAAGAAGTGTCGCATATAAATATCTTTATGCGATCTTGATAGACAAATAAATAGATAATTTTGTAGACTGAAGTTTTATTATGAACTTTTGCAGTTTATTTATCCCGTTTATTTGCTTAAAAATCCTCTTGATACCAATAACGACCGTGTTTGTCACTATATCCGAAGATTTGCAGGTTCATTTTCTACACAAGATCTATCAAAGATATTTTTCGCAACTATTATTTTCAAGATTCCCTGCCGTTTTATTTTCGCCACCTCTACCAACAATTCTCTTCTCTTCAGAGAGCCTATCCATTCAAGCAATCTCTGAGCAAACAATATTTATAACACTTTATATTCTTTTTTTTTTTATAAATCATTTTAACTTTTAATTTACCAATATTTTGGAGCTGCTATGTTACAGAAGCTCAAGAAAAAGAAATGGAAGAGAGAGGAGAAGATGTGGATGACTTGTCACTGAGGAATTCAGAAACATTCTTTTGAAAATTCCTGGACGTTCAGAAGTTAGTGCTGAAGATATAGGAGAGTGGGTGGTGTGTGATTCGCCTGACCCTGGGTGTGAAATTCTCAATGATGATGAACTTATTGAAACTGTGAGAGAAGAAAGTGTCGAGGAAGAAGTTGACCTTAATGTCGAAGTTGAAGCAGACACGGGACCATCAGCGTTGATGTGAATGGAACGTCAGCCCGAGTGTGATCACATGCAATAATTAATTAAAATAGACCCTTTTTGGGAAAAAATCCAATTATCCGAATTTCTGATTATCCGAATGGAGTCCGGTCCCTATTGATTCGGATAATTGGAGTTTTACTGTATTGAAATGTGTCATTATAGGTGATGAAACATGAGCTTATGGGTATGTCGAAACTGGGTATGTTGTCCCAGTGGAGGCATTCTGGATCACCAAGACCAAAAAAGCTTGGCAAGCTCAGTGAAATGTGAAGGTTCTGCTCACTATGTTCTTTGATTTTAATGGCATTGTGCACCATGAATTCTTGCTACAAGGTCAAATGATCAAGAAGGAATACTACCTTCAAGATGAACACCATTTGCGTGAAGCAGTCCCAAGAAAACGCTCGGATTTGTGGCAAAACAATTCATGGCTTTTGCATCACGATAATTCACTTGCTCACACATCGTTGCTTGTTCGTGAATTTTTGGCAAAAAACAAAACTGTAATAATGCCGCCTCAAAGTTTGCCAGACATGGCTTCATGGGACTTTTTTCTATTCCCTCCCCCCAAAAAAAGAAGGGTCATTGTTTTACAAGCATAGATGAGATTAAAAGAGCATCACTGAAAGAGTTCAAAGCTATCCCAAAGATTAAGTGTTTGGAGGATTGGAAGAAGTGCTTGTTGAAGTGTATAATATTTAATGGGGACTATTTTGAAGAGAATAACATCGATTTAGACAAATAAATATAATTCTTTCAACAAAAAAAAAAAAAAAAAAAAAAATCCATTATTTTTTGAACAAACCTCCTAGATTAATGTTGTTGTTGTTGTTTTAGGGCGCATCGACAGCGGGGTCATTAGCGCCCTATCCTGGGTTAGAATTAATCTTGTACTACATCTATAACACTGCTGATATTTAGTGTGTCTTGTAAGCGTATTTACCTCCTCTTATAATTAACATTGAAAACATGAAAGTAAACAAAACATAAAAGTACATTTAACATTATGCTTAAATCAGTTACAGGGAAATAAAGATATCACATTATGCTAACAGAAGAATTGTTTCTATTTCAGTATTACCAATCTGACAGAAGTACTCAAGAAAATTAAGATAGCAGAAAATGTCGATACTAAAACTATTACATTAATTAACAATTAACTGCAATACAGCATTGTAAATAATATTACAGCTTGTGTCACATATGTACAAACTATGCTACCTCCATTTTAAATTTAATAAAAAAAATAAAGAAAAAGAACTTTTTCCCTGCCTTATAATCCAATATTCATCTGTAAACAGTACACAAACAGAAGTGTTTAATCGGAAATTGTAAGGCAATGTACATTCACAGATGAGATTGTACCATCAAAACGCCACGGCCCAATTCACCCCCAGTACTTTCTCACCACTAATGACACTGACATAGACAAGCCATAAACAAAATAATGTAATTTATCACTACTATACTGTAATACAACTGCCTCATTTAGTCAACTTCTGACTATAGAGTTGGTTAATGATTCATGCACAGGATAGCATAGTGTGGACGTTTTTGTTGACTTTACTGAATCAAATTCAAAATTGAGATGGTAGTGAGGTTGAAGACGGCATAAGAACTATAATATACAAATGAAAACAACAACGCTTTATTAAGAAAAATTTACATTTACTCATTTGTTAAAGCACTTACGGCGTAAGTATTTAGTATTACCCTCTATCACAACTACATAAGCATAATGATTTTTTGCTGAACATGCAAAATAACTTAACACAGTGATTTTAGAATTTTTAAATTTGTGCTTAATTGCACCTTAGTCTTGCATGTAAGTATCTGGTAAAACATTTAACATAACAGAAATATGAGATAAAAGAAGTATTAAACTTAACATTCCTGAGAAGAATTATGTAAACATTTTATACACAATTTGATACCGTTACTTAAGAATTATACCATAAGAAAGTGAAGTGAATGGTACAATAAAAACAATACACAATCGACAAAAGCTGTATTAAATAATTATCCAAGATGCTATAAAAAAAATACAAGGCATAGCATAAAAATAGTTAGTAATCACAGTTTTAGATCTGAAATGAAAGTCAATGGTACAGTATGAAAAATAAGGAGGCAACATTCAGATAAATGCAATAATGTAATAAATAAATATGTTCATTGTAAGCATTAAGCAAAATGTGATTAAATGATACACACGCATAATCAAGATGACTGGAGCTGCCTTTTTTAAAAATTACTTTAATAAACTGGTAGCAGTAAGTCTTTCCACTGCTATGTGGTTCAATATTCCCCCCCCCCCCCCCCCCCGTGTTTTAGGGCGCGTTGACGTCGGGGTCATTAGCGCCCTCATATGTGGTTCAAAACAAGAACTGGAAAATATGCTGTGATGTAGGCATAACACTACACAAATATACCTAAACATAAGGAAAACAAACAGGATGCACCAACACATAAATCTGCTCAGTTTTCAAAGTACTGTTTTACTCTTAACAACTGCCGACATTTCTGCTCTTTAAGTGCAATTTCAAAGGAAAAATCTTAGAAACTGTAGCATTTATATCTGGGTTTAACTCAAATTTATACAATGAACATAAAAATGGTTTTATAAGACAGACTTGACTTTGCCAGTCGTGTGTCGTACAAAGGCAGATTAACTTAGCTACGCTTCAATCATCTCAGTCATTCAAAGCAATGAGTTCTGATAAAAATGAGAATGAAAACGTTTTTATGTGGTTAGAGTAAGGAAATGTGCAGGAAGTAACCCCATCACTTACCACAGTTGAAGGTGCAGCAGTGAGTCACTATAAAATATCTTATTCGTGTATATTGTGTATTTGTTGTGGCACATCTGCCTTCGCCTGAGGTAAGTGATGGTTTGACTTTCCTCATTCCTTATTTTGAAAGCAATAAGTTATATCAGAATTTTGAACTTAATGTCATTCTTTTTAAATAATCTGAATTGTCCAAAATGATGTGACATCATTTGGGCCAGACTTATGAATTATTCTCCGTAAGTGTATTGCGGATATGTGAGATCTGGACAGGAAAACCAATCAAAGACAGTGCCGCTGTAAATGCAGGTGTGAGACAAAGATACTGCGTGGACTATCGTGAATATCCGTAATGCTGCAATGAATGAAGTACGTGACCAGCAAGTGGATAATGGGGAATAGACAAGTGAGATTAGGTCGTCTCTGTCATATTATCGCTGCATATTGCTGTGTCATGTTATTGAATACCAACATGACTCGGATTTCTTCTACAGCAGAACTTCACCGATTTGTCTCACACACTCTTCTAAACGTGTTTAATAGAGAGTGCAAAACACATATTGATGAAATTCCACCCAAGAAGAACGCTGAGGCAAAACGTCAGATTTCAATACAAGGACACAACTACTTGTTCCAATGATGGAAGCCTTCAATCGCATCTTATATCTGGTTTGAGTCTCCCTATTCAGAAACTGTATTACGTATATATAAGTTTATTCCAGCAGCATACTTTGTTTACATACTCTGCACCAATTAAAAATTCACTCTTGTAGTTATACAAAAAGGAAGAACGATTGATAGTGACGTTAAGGAGAAATAAAGAAGTCACCACTTACCACAGAAATAATATATACACAATGCAATATTACAAAAAAAAAAAAAAAAAATAAAAAATCTTCAAATACCTTCGCCAATACAAGACTTCTGTACCATATACCCTGGGCAGGCAGGAAAACCATGGCAAAATATTAAAATATGAAAAAAAGCAGTGGAATTATGGCAAACTTAATGTAGCCAAACACGGGAGAAGAATACTGTACACAGGGTTTATTTATTTATTTTAAATAAATAGAGATAAATTCGCAAAAGAAACTTTATTTATTAATATGCTGTCTAAACCAAGCAGCTCCAAAAAAAAAAAGGTTTTCTATCACCAAATCTGAGCATCTAAAATGTTTGCTGTCGACACATCCTCTGCCTTTTCCTGCTCGACACCCATGCTACAACAGCTATATAAGTACTTTCTTTACTGATGAATCGTTTTGACTGAAAATTTATCTTTTCTCTCACGACGCACGTACTGTCCATTTTACCACTGTTGCATCTACTATGATGTACTCTTTCATCATACTTTACACTTGTAAGTACATTATGTGTTGTTAAAATCGCTCACAGCCTTTCCCTGGTAATCGCTGCTTCGTTTTTGTTACGCTAATCCCAGCTTACATTGCTGGTCAACTAAAATACAGGGCGAAAGTAAGCAGAAACTTAGGACCTAAGTGAGAGCTTCAACACAGGACTGACAAGTAGGCAAAGAGGGAAGTAAGTACCGCAAGCTCGGACCGAGACAATATGCGCCGTGTTATGTGCGTGCACAAACTAATGTTCGCAGACTGTCGTGGTGCTCGCGGTGCTCCTAGCTGAAGGCACTGGACAGCCAGGACTTCTTGTGCAGGTCCTGGTACTTGAACATGTTGTACTGGATGCTGGCGACCATGTCGTCCACACTCTTCGTCTGGCCGTAGTAGTCCACGAACTCTCCGTCCGGATTCACCAAGTACGTGATGATCGTGTGGTCGACCTGCAGACAAACACGACATTCAGGTAGCTCTGGCCAATTCACAGTGTACAAAACATCAGTAAGGCATTAAACTGAAAAATTGCACAATTGTGTTTTCTACATTAATCGCAGCCCTTGTGCCTTCAAATTTCAGTGAATACTGGGTTTATTTTCCTTATCCTTTGTTACTTTTTCCTTAGTATCATCATCGTTGCCTAATGGCTCTAACACGTTTGTCCTTAATATTCCTATCTCAACATGTATATTATTTCTAAAGGTAAGAAGTGTAGAGGAAGACAGAGATTAGAATATATGAAGCAGATAATTGAGGAAGTGGGCTGTAAGGGGTATGTAGAAATGAAGAGGTTTGCACAGGATAGGAAGGGATGGAGGATTGCATCAAACCAGACGAAAACTGATAACAGCAAAAAAAAAAAAGGTGTTTTTTTGTCACAAGCCATTATCTCCCTTCATTCCAAACCAAAATCAATAAATGAGGCATCATTTTAAAGATTAAGGTGTCTACTTCGATTATATCGTATTTTACGAAAGTATTTTTTTTAATTCAAATTCGACCCTTAAAGGGGAAAAAAATATCAATATTGCTAATTTAGTGAGTGTGTGTGTGATCGCGTGTGTGTCAAACAATTTATCTCCCTGGATAAGTAAAATCGTTAAGTGAAGTATCATTTTAAAGATTACGATCTCTGATTCGGTGACATCATATATCAAGACAGGAATTTTGCAATTTGTCCCTTAAAGGGCAAAAGTATCAATATTTCTATAACATGTTTTTGTGTCATGAGCTTTTATCTTCCTTGATATCTAACCGGTATATATAAATGAGGTATCATTTTAAAGGCAAAGGTCTCCGCTGTGGTCACATCATATTTTAATAAAGGAATTTTTCAGAATTCGACCCTTAAAGGGCAAAAGTATCAATATTTGCATAATGTATTTTTTTGTCACCAGCTATTTATCTCCCTCGATATCTAACCGAAATCGAGAAATGAGGTATTATTTTAGAGATTCGGGTCTTGGCTTTGGTCAAATCATATTTTAAAAAAGAAATTGTATTGGAATTCGACCCTTAAAGGGTGAAAGTATCAATATTTCTATGCAGCTGTTTATCTCCCTTGCTATCTAACCGATACAGATAAAAGACTAAGTCTCCGGTTTGATCAAATCATATTTTAAGAAAGGAATTTTTCAGAATTTGACCCTTAAAGGGCAAAATCACCATTATTTGTATAACGTATTACTTTTATCATTAGCCTTTTATCTCCCTTGATATTTAACTGAAATAGATAAATGAGCTATCATAGTAAAGATTAAGATTTCTGCTTTGGTCACATCATATGATAATGATTTTTTTTTGGAATTTGACCCATGAAGGGCAAAAGTAACAACTGTGAAAGTCGCGCGTATGAGACAGTTCAGAGCTAAGCCACTAGATAGCAGCAGCACATACCACAGAGATATTAATAAACTGCTTCACTTTTGTTGCGTACCTATTACACTAAACAAATAAATAATTGAATCAAATAAGGTGGTTCTTCTTTCGTCCTATTACAAACCACCATCAACCTTACTATTCATAGTATTCACCAAATTTTCACACAGGTCATCTAGTGTTCTATTATTTTTTGCTTCCAACTTTTTTTAATTTTTTGTCTAGTGGTTTACACGTTTGATCAATTTGTTTCACAGCGCTTTGTTATTCACTTCCGGTACCAGATCGTAATCTTACATCATCCTGAGGTTATTTATATACTAGCAGAGTAACCAGCATCGGTCGGTCTAGTTGGTGTTGATTTCTCCCACACTATTTTTAATCGTCCAATGAAAAATATGTTCAAAGTTTCATTTACAGAGTTAAAGCAAATCTAGATTTATCCACATCATACTCAAGAAGGGGTTGGTTTGAGTTGATTTATCCCTACACTATTTTTGTTTGTCCAATGGGAAATACATGCCAAGTTTGATAAAATGGCATCTACCATCTCTGGAGTTAAACTATAAGCCAATTTACCTGCACCGTATCTAGATATAGGCGGTTTGGGGTTGTTTTACCCCTGCAGTATGTCCCGTCTCCAAAAGGGAATCTTGTGTACTGCATTTCATCAAACCCACACTGGCCATTTCCAGAATTAAGCTGAAATTCGATTCGCTACCTTACTTCTTAGAAAGGGATGAGTTGGGTGATAAACCCCTATAGCATTTTCGGTCATCCTATGAGAAACATAAGTACCTAGTTAGTATCAGCCATTTCCATGATAAATAAAATGTCACCTGCACAGTTCCCAGAATAGGGTGGTATGGATGTTGTGATACGGATTGTCGGTTTTCATTTTGGTCCAGGCTGTATTACAACCTAATTACAACTGTTACAGCCCCAAAATCGAAACATGTACTGTACACTCATAAATACATTTCACACACGTAAATCTGAATCAGAAATGTGGGCTGTTTACTCTGGAATGACACAGCAAATGCAGAGTTTGAATGGATTTTTACAGGGGTCAGAGTTAAAATCTGACGTATGCCTTAGGACACTATTTGCCACTTTTTATTAAATGAATAATCTGGCATAACCTAAAATTTCTACCAAAAACGTATGTGTCATGGTGTATCACTTTTCAGCGAAAACTATCTAGCACAGATCACTGGTGTTTGTGTCTGGTAGTAAAATAGAGTCCCCCATCGATCACAACATGCGCCGAATTTCAGTAACTGTGGTAGTGAGGGGGATATGGTGGTTGAAAGTGGTCGATCAAAGATATTTTCGTATTTCGTCCAAAGACATGTGTCTCCGTATATTTTACTTTGCTGTCTGAACTACATAGCGCAGATGACTGATGTTTGTGTGTGATAATAGCATCGAGTCTCCCATCGTGCACTATGGTTGTTAGATGTTGGTAGCTGTCAATCCAAATTCTTTACAAATACGAACGAAGTCGTGGGTACCAGTTAGTAGACTTGCGCATTATAGTTCGCGAAGAAGAGCGCTCAGTTTAGTGCGCAGCTCCCTCGCGAACTAGTTCGCTCTTTTAGTTCGTTAGTTCGCGTCTCGAATTCAGAGAAATAGATCGTTCGCTCGCCTTGCTACCGCTACTGCACGCGCTATTTTGTTTGTTATGTCAATTTTATTAGGACATAATCATTTTTTTGTCGTTTCTAAATGGAATTTAATATGACCTTCTTAACCAAAGTTATTGCTTAATAGTAGCCCCTTCAAATGACATTAGCATGATCAGTTGCTACCAATAAACCAAAGTGCTCATTGTCCTTTGCACAAATGGGTAAACTGAATAACTGTGCTGTTTTTACTATTTACTTTACATGCATTCGTAGATTATTAATTTTTTTAAATGGATTTATTTATTAGTACATGGAAGAAACATTACTTATAAAAGGCGCTAATGACCACGAAGTCGACGCACCCTAACAACACAACATTACTTATAAAATATTATAAATGCGTTTATTTTGATGAATTAAAATACCCGTTTATAAGTAATCGGCATTTTTTATATAAATATAGTTTTCGAAATTATGAACAAAATATAATTCTACTATTTGCTACAAGTACTATATGACCGAAACAATATTACCTATATTATTAAGAAAAGTAACAGTAATACTTCCAATGTGATACCTAACAATTAGACATATAAAAATGACAGTGACCCTTGAATGAGAAAGTGGTAACAATAACGAAAGTCATTGAGCTATTTTTTTATTAGTGTAGAGGAGGATAATCCAACACACATTCACAATATTTTGGAGACGAATGAAACTGATGAAGACACAAAAGTTAAAATCTTTTTGAATTTCGCAAGTCATTTCTTTACATAACTTTCACAAATCTGTTAACCAACAGACTGAGATAGGTATTATATTATGTCAGCTTTAAAATCAGCGCTAGAAAAATGTAAAAGATACTGTTTCTTTGGTTAAGAAAACAAGAAAAGCCAAATTTTCCACAGAAAGTGAAAATATTAAAAATAATGTTCTAGTATTCGTTGATAAAAGTCTGGAGTATCTTAGTAAATAGTTAGATTTTAATGAAAGCAATTGGCTATAGAAAATTCAAAAATTAAATTTAAAACACGATGTTTCATTTGATGGCTGTGAGACAATATTAGAGGTTCTAAATTTATGAGAAAAAATGAGTATCAAAGTGAACAAACTTTACTCTGAAATAACAATATTACATGAAATCTAGGTAAAAGTAAGAGCAGTATTTAATTAGTAAAAATGAAATTTTGATCGACATTAATTTAACAACTGAAAGCGATAAAGCATATTACAATTATACTGTAGACAGAAAATTGTTAAAGATGCAAGAAGTGCAAAAAAATATAGCTTAAAAATTAAATTAGTAAAAAAAAAAAAAAAAAGCAAATCTTTTGTCCTTTTTTACGCTTTCGTAAAATATTATATTTTTGAAGTGTACTATATTTTTTATAGGTTATTCTCAAAAAACATTCTACCATTAACCTAAAAAATGTTGGTAATCCTAGCGGCGAATGGTAATAGTTCGCGACCGGGAATGCTCAGTTTAGTTCGCGAACGGTAGCGCTCAGTTTAGTTCGCGAGCGGTAGCGCTCAGTTTAGTTCGCGAGCGGTAGCGCTGTGTTTAGTTCACGAACTAGGTCGCTCCGCTCTGGAATTCCATAAACACAGCTCGTTTGCTCGCTTTGCTAGCGCTACTTCACGCGCTCTCTTCTTTGTTATAATAGTTGTGGTTACTGATTGTTGTCTTTTAAGTGTTAATGGGATAAAAGTGTGTTTTGTTTTCACATTCCATGTTAAATTTCCGTTTTTGACTTCTGCAATAATTATTAATGTTTAACAGTTAAATTTTTTTTTTAAGTGTCTATTCATTGAAATGTGTCCACAGCGAACTATGTTACCTTTTAGATGATAAACTAAAACAAAAGTTGTTCTTCGGGAAAGGATCGAACGAACTAATGAGCGAGAGATCTGGGAACTAGTTCGCTCGTGGGAGCGCTCTTCCGAACTAGTTCGTTCGCGAACTACACAAGACTACCAGTTAGTACTATATAACCAATAATATTCTTTAGTATTTTGTAGGTTCAATCTGGAGACTTAATGCATACTGCACCAAAGTCCATAAAGGATGGGGCACAAATTGAGTTGAAAATTAAAGATCAATTATATTAACCTTACTAGTAGGTAAGTCATTGGAGATATCGATATACAAGTGAATCAGAAATGTATGTGATGAAAGTTTTTTTTATACTTATGGCTTTACACCTGTTGAGGTCATTAGAGACAGGAGAGGATCGGGACAAGGAACAGAAAGAAATTTGGCTATGACCTTTTTGAAGGAATTATTCCAACGTTCATCGTAACTTCGTGGATACAGGGAAAAGCAAAACCTAGAAGGATGGCCAAAGATTTGAACATTTGTTTCATGAGGGTGTTACCACTCACCCAGAACACTCAGTGAAAGACTGTTGTTTTGAAAATCAGCATTGTGGGTATAGGAGAGGATATTAATGTAAATTTCACTGCATAATATTTCAGATAAAATGGGCAACAGACACCAAGTTGACAGTATAACACTGTATGTGTCCAAGATTTCTGGCAAAGCGAGTCGTGAAACAGAGCTACATAATGTAAACCATTGCGTTGAATCGACAAGAAACTTGCAGCCTGGAGGAATTATTAAAAGGTATAAATCACAATGTTGGTGTTAGGCCCTTCTCACACGACGCTACTCAAAGCAAACAGAACTGATCACAGACTAAAATCACTAACTGGCTACTCACAAATGTTCACACACGATGCTACTCAAATCTCTGGAACTTAAGTCACTTGTGTGACTTGAGATCGGGGAAGATTCCTTGCGATTCAAATGAGGATATTACCTTACATTATAATATACAAAGAAGGAAAAGGAGATAAAGCCTTTGACCGCAAGGCTGCCAAGTGATAAAAATACCAACGATTTCCCATTCTATTTCGTAGGTGATGAAGCGTTCCTTCTTACGCGATATTTAATGAGGCCATATTCACAAAAAACTCTTGATAACACAAAAAGAGTATTTGATTTTGTTGTTTTTCTCATTTGATTTTTAACTGTGTTTCCGGCACTTCACGTGATTGGCCAAATCATTTCTTTCGGTATGTGCTATGCCAACATCACAGCAAAAAACGCAAATTTGTAACGTTTTCTTGATTTCAACATGCATGGAAATTCTAAGGAATATGCTAAATGTCTGCCAATACTGTTTCTTAGAGTTATTAATGGGTACAGCAGAGTAACACAATCTACACAAATTACCAACCAGCCGAACAACGCACGTCAGGTGATCCAGAAGTAGAAGATGATGACATTCAAATGACAGCTGATTCGGCTTCCAGAAACAGTACTGATGTAAAAGTGGACAGATCGAATAATTATCGACTATAAAAAAATGTTGCATACCTTTCCGAAAAGTTATAGTCAAATGAAAGTAGCATCTACGCACATCAAACATCACTTCCAGGTGTGAACGAAATCAGAAACCTAACACAACTGTCAATAAAAACCACATTAAACTTGTTCCATATAAAGAACTTACCTATGCGATTGAATCTTAGTTTGAAAATTCGTAAAATAACACAATCCATCCGTAAACTGTAAAATAACAGAACTTTCTGTAAATTTTACAGGGAAACTAAAAGTTGGCGGATACGCAGTTGCTAGTGAAGGGATCTATTATAACCTTGGGATTAAACCACGATGATCCCCCCCCGGAGAGGATTTAAGAACAAAGAACATGGTCATGGCCTTTGGAAGGTATCATCCAAGCATTCATCTGGTGTGATTTGGGAAATCCGGATGGCTGGACCTGTGTCCTCATGATTACCAGGCCTGGTCATTACCATTCACCCAATAGCCTCAGTAAAGCTGGTGAAGAAATGCTGGAAAGTTTCAGTATACCTGGCAACTCTTTAAAGGTGTATTTCCGTAAATACCCTGGACCATAAAAAATTTTAAACTCTACATTTAATCGACCATGAACTAAGCCTCCAGAAATTTGTACACAGCATATTTAAGTGAAATCTTAATCACTTACTTCATATTAGTTGAAAAATGTAACTTGGATAATGGAAACAAAGAAACTGCCATGAGGCTCTGAAAATATGATAGGATTGGGGGGGGGGGGGGACAGTTACCTGTTTCTTATCACAGATGAAGGCAGGAGGGAGAGACAAACACACAAAAACATAAAAAAAAAATTCACAATATTTCAGCATGAACCTTAATCATGTGAGAGGCAAGACATGTGGCGGGTTGGGATGTGACCACATCTTTCCCTCTGCCATATGTCTCGCCTCTCACACGATTAAGACTCATGACGAAATATTGTGCATTTTCTTTGTTTTTTTTTGTTTTTCCGTGTTCGTCTCGCCCTACTGCCTTCATCTGTGGTAAGAGACAGTTATCTGTTTTTTCCCCCCTATCATATTTTGAAAAATGTAACTTACAAGACAAACTTTGCAGTCAGTATTTTAACTTTAATATTGGTAATCAATTGTGAAAAAAGTGTTGATTCTGTGGTTTTCTTTCTTGCAATGTGTTTACCACACTTCACATGATTGGCCAAACCGTTTCTTTTGCTATGTACCACTTTAATATATGGCCCATACACGATTA
This sequence comes from Vandiemenella viatica, assembly GCA_031002005.1. Classification (NCBI taxonomy): domain Eukaryota; kingdom Metazoa; phylum Arthropoda; class Insecta; order Orthoptera; family Morabidae; genus Vandiemenella; species Vandiemenella viatica. The sequence goes on from JARYHS010006518.1 coordinate 2,799,853, forward strand.
AAACCACAAATTTTCCACCTTCTCTTAATTTTAATATGCATGGAAATTCTATGAAATATACTACCTTAAATGTCTGGTAATACTATTTCCTATTCAAGGTTGCATCAGAGTTACACATTCTACAAAAATTACAAACTAGCGATACGGAGCCCGCGGGACTATCCGAAAGAGAATGAAAACAATATTTTTTTTAGGGCTTTATGTCTCATCGATGGCTAAGGTCATTAGTGGCGGAATGGAACTAGGGACAAGGAACGGGAAGAATTCGGCCATGGCCTTTTTGAAGGAAGCATCCCAACATTCGCCGGGAGCGATTTGGGGAAACCATGGAAAACCATAATCTGGATGCCCGGGCGGGGATTCGAACCCACGTCCTCCCGAATGCGAGGCCAGAATGCTAACCGTTCACCAACCACACTAGGTAACGATATTTAAATTATTGACGATTCAACTTTTAGAAATAGTACCATCTGATTATTGACTACAGTAAAATATAGAGTATTTTGGCGTAATTTTGGAAGCTTCAACTCACACAAAAGAATACTTACAGCCATGAAAGAAATCAGAAACCTACCACAACTACCCAGAAAAATCGCAATATCCTTGTTCCACGCAGAAGATCGAAGTTTAATTTGGAAATTCATAAAATAGCAGTTCATCCATACAACCGTAAAATACAACACCTTTCCATAAACTTAACAGGAAAACCGTAAAAGTTAGCAGGTATGGGTCAGGAAGCTTAAAAGCAACACAAAGGAACTATTTCAGCATTTGCCTGCAGCAATTCCAAAGAACTGTGAAAAACTGAAGTGAAGATTTTGAGACTTACGATGTAGTCGTCCTCGTAGTCGCGGGGGCCGACGCTGGAGTAGACGCGGTAGGCCTTGCAGGCGCGCTGCACCTGCTCGGGCGTCCCCGTCAGCCCGACGATCTTCGGGGAGAACTCGGCACAGTACTTCCCCACCACTTCCTTGCTGTCGCGATCCGGATCCACCGTGATGAATAGCGGCGTCACCTTCGGCACTTCCTCCAACTTGTCTGTGGAACACGGAGTGTGTCAGACTGTGAGGCGGGCACTACTGGACGGGGAAAATAACCCAGCACTCACCGAGTCAAAGGCTGTACGGCTGCAACGAATATGCAACACACGAGACAGTCTAAAACATTATTCCTCTCTTTTATTACCAGCTCTACGCATCATCAACATAGAGGTCATTAGAGGCGGGATGGGATTGGGGGCAAGGAACAGGAAGGAATTCGGCCATGGCTTTTAAAGGAAGCATCCTGGCATTCGCCTGGAGTGATTTGGGAAAACCCAAATCTGGAAGCCCAGACAGGGATTCGAACCGGTGTCCTTTTGATTGTGAATGGTCCTATCTTCCTTACATGAATAAGATTTTAAACCAAAATACCGTACAGAGTTACTAGCCGAACAAGTCCAATAATGAAACAGACACTTGCATGAATGCCAAAATATTGGATTTAATCGAAAAACTCACTCGACTGGTCGTACGATAGAATTTTACCTACATACAATACAATGCTGAATAACCCTCAAGTCTTACGTATGAAATACAGTACATTTGTGTTCATCTCGTGTGTTGTATTTTTGTTGTAGCACTCCAGCCTTCAACTTTAGTGAGTGATGGATTATTTTCCCTATTCTTTCTTATTTACATTACCTAATAGCTTTTTAATTGTTCTCAGTCTCATTATAAAAACATAGAAACTGGGGGGGAAAAAGCATCGGATTCATAGAAAGAGTGGAGCACTTCTAAAATTTAATTTTAGTAATGACACAAATGTGTAATATGTGTAACAACAAATCTATTATAAATATAGAAAATGCAAAATGTTACTAAAAAAAGTAGTGTCTCCTAAGTTTCTTTTAACTACACCACTGATCAGATACAGTGTATAAATGTAAAAATTTAAAGGTAATCTTGGAGCTAAAACAGAAATTTTACAAATGTGCCAATTACATAATTAATAAGAAAGTTATTTTACTCGCTGGGGCTATCACTGGTCTTTTCTGCACAGCAGCCTCATGTCTTCAAATTTTATTTCGTGCCCGGTGTTAATGGCATGGCATACTACAGCATATTTGTCATGTTGTTATATTTATAGTAGCGGTTATGTTCCGTAAGTCTCTCCGCCACAGTGCGACCTATCTCACCAATGTAAACACCGCCACGGCTGCAGGGGACTTCATAAACACCTGTAAGCTGGTGTGGGTGTAATCTTTCTTTTACCCTGGTTAATGACTGGCCAAGTTTGCAGTGAGCCTTACATACTATTCGCACCTCCACCCGCTTTAACAGTTTCTCAATCCGGCGATACCATGTATGTATGGGAGACAGGCGAATTTTCTTGGCACATTGGTATCATGGGATAAGTTGACGTCTTGTCGTATATGAATATACGATTAATGGCACTGTCCTTAGAACGGTAAATTCCGCTAAATACCTAGGGCTAACAATTCGTAATAATTTGTCGTGGAATGAGCATATCGAGAATGTAATGGGAAAAGCAAATCGTATGCTCCGATTTCTAGGTCGTAATTTAAATCAATGCACTCAGGAAGTTAAATCGATTGTATACAAGTCACTAGTACGTCCTCACTTAGAGTATTGTTGTTCTGTATGGGGTCCCCATCAAAAGGGGTTAATGGAGGCATTAGAGTTGGTCCAAAGAAGAGCCGCCCGATTCGTGACAGGTATATGTAGTTGGAGGGAAAGCGTAAGTGCGATGTTGAAGGAGTTAGGTTGGGAAGACCTGGAACGCCGAAGGCGTTGCTCTCGACGGAAGCTAATTGAAAAATTCAAGACAGATGTATTTCGGAATGACAGTCAGCAAATATTGCTACCAGCAACATTCATATCTCGAAATGACCATGAAAACAAGATAAGAGAAATCAGGGCCAGAACCGATTCATTTCTGTACTCATTTTTCCCACGAGCGATTAGGGAATGGAATAGAAAGGATTTACCGGGCGAGTAAACTTAAAATCCGACAGGAGTAGCTTTCGATAAAGCACTCCAGCCATCCTGATCTGGGTTTTCCCAGATCACTCCATGCGAATGCGGGGATGGTTCCTCACAATAGCCCATGGGCGCCTCCTGCCATATCCCTTATAACCCTTCCAAACCATAACCCTTTTCGATAGGTGCAATACACCCTCCGCCATACACTTTTAGTGAATCGCGGAGTAATAATAATAATAATATTATTACTTAGTCACCGATGTTATATTTTATTAACTCCTTTTTGTTTTATAAGTAAATATATCGTCAGGAGTACAGAATCATTTTTAAGTTCTTGTTGCGAATAATAATAATAGTAGTCTTTCTTATTATTCACTTGACATTTATTTTGTCTTATTTCATTTCTAAACAAAATTGAAGAATTACCCACGTCCTTTGCTGACAGTAACTTTTATTTCAACACATCGCCAAATGCGAACTAAACTTCGTCTAGTCGCTCAACAGAAAAAACCTCTCGTTTAGGTCTTAAAATCCTTCTGACTTCGGATTCACTATAAGCGTTGGCTCGGAATATTTTTATAAGTGTCTCCATTTCCTCCTTCAGAATTTTAAAGAATACCAACAACATCAACGAAGATAGCGGTTATGACAGGGTCTATCAATGTTTTAATAGTTACAATGGTTCAACAAACTACAGTCTTACCAAGCGCATCCACAACTGCAACCATCTTCTCCATCTCGTCGGGACAGACGTCCGGGCAGTGCGTGAAGCCGAAGTATATCAGCAGCCACTTCCCCAGGAAGTCTTTGGACGTGCACGGCTTGCCGGACGTGTCCACCAGGTCGAAATGCCCTCCGATGGCTGCCTTACCCAGCTGGCGTTTGCGTTCTCGTTGACGCGCTGCAATAGCGCAATTCAGTAAGCTGATTATATTGAAAGCCAGAAGGAAGTTGAATATCAACTGGAGGGGCAACAACTACTACACTGCGATACTCCAAAATATCTAGGACTAAAGCTCGGTTGTTTTACATTCAAAGCCCACTGTGAGGATCTGAAACTCAAAGTATCCGCCTGCAACAACATTATCCGGAAACTTACAAGTACCGCCTGGGAAGCACAGCCAAATGTGCTTTGTACATCTGCCCTGGCACTCAGTTTCTCTGCAGCAGAAAACTCAGCACCAGTTTGGCAAAACTCTGCACATCCTAGGCAGGTTGATATAACACTGAACAATACTGGTCACATTGTAACAGGTTGCCTGAAACCAACTCCTGTTAGTAAAATATACCAAATCATGGGTATAGTAACCCCAGACATTCGTAGGAAAACAGCTGCAGAGATAGAGAAGAGGAAACAGACCACAGGCACCCTTTGTTTGGACACGAACCTCAACCCACAAGGTGGAAGTCAAGGAAGAGATTCGTACAGTCATCTACAGCCATAATATCTTAACCTGGAGCACGCTGTCTAGAACTATGGCGAAATTCATTGCCTGAAGAACAGTGGAGGAACATCAAAGAGGCACCGGCTGCGGGATGTAATCAGCCATATGCTATATGGAAGGCTCTAAACAGATTAAGAACTGAAGTGTCCCGATGTAGATATAATATTAGAAAATGTGGTTACACTACTGACAACGATCTATGTGAATGTGGTGAGCTTCAGAACCCACAACATCTTCTGATATGCAGGAATCTCCCTGAAACCTGCAATATCGACGACCTTTTAAGGGAACACGAGAAGGCCATCAAGATTGCGGAATTCTGGTCACATTCCATTTAATTGTGTTCTATAATTTGATATTAATTAATTAATGTTATTTGTTTTTTTAACTTGTAGTGTCCTGGACACGAGAAATCATAATAATAATAGTGAAAGTGACGAGAAATATTTCAGACTAACTAATCTGCACCTAAAAGTCCAAAAGACTTACTAAAGTATATAATTAGTGTAACAACTACCGACTATTAATAAACTCTTCTCGGGCTTCGAGCTGTGTATAAATGGCACAACTCTGAGACATTTCGAAGGAGGCTATCTCTGCCCACATTTTCAAGCAACTGTTTACGCGGTGCTACAGGAACTATGTAAGAAAATTCTTCTGTTCCTTACTGCAGCGAAGCTGTTCCAATTTTTTGATAGCTGGGTTTCAGGCCAGTAAGCTGGTATCCAGTGTCCCTGTTAACTAAAGAATCAGCTGTTCTGATTTCCACAGTTTCTGTTATAATGCTGTCCCAAACACCATTGACCCGGGCTAAAATTCTAGTTTCTTCAAAATTAAATGTATGTCCCTCTTGGACACTGTGTTCGGCCACAGCCGATTACTCTTCTTGCCCCAAGTGAACACTCCTCACGTGCTCAATACACCACTATATTTATCTGATATAATCACAGCCACATTCATCCAAGATCAATACCAAAAGTAGCAGGACTGATTTTTTAATTTTTTTTATTGAAGATATGTTTACAATTCCTTAATACTCTTTGAAATAGCACCCTTGGGCAGCTACACACTTAGAATTACGCTGCTGCCATTGGACGTACGCCTTCTGGAAGTCAGATTCGCGGACGCTGTTGAGAGCTCTCGTCGATGCTGTATGAACGTCCTGAATCGAGTCAAACTGCTGTCCTTCAGCATTCTTTCAGCCGTGGAATACTTTATGGACAGTGTGGTAACAGGCGATGAAACTTGGGTTTTCCAATATGACCCAGAAACCAAGACAATCCACATCCCCTCGTCCAAAGAAGGCTCGCGTGTGCAAATCAGAGATCAAGACTATGCTGATCGTGTTTTTTACTGTCGCAGGGTGATTCATCTACATCTACACTCTGCAAATCACAAATACTGTGGGTGGCAGAGGGTGCTAAGCACCAATCCTAATTCTGCGCATTCCAATCCCAAACAGATCGAGGAAAGAAGGAATACATAAATGAATCAGTACGGCATCTTATTTCTCTAATCTTATCCCTCCTGTCATTGCGACCTAAATAGGTTGGCGGAAGAAGTATTTCGTTGCACTCGTAAATTAGAGATTTTCGCATATTCTCCAGCAAATTCAAACGAAAACGACATTGTCTGTCCGCCAAACAATCCCAGCCCAACCCACGAATCAGCTCTGTGACACTTACGTAAGGACTGTAACTAGCAGTCAAGAATCGAGCGGCTCTTCTCTGTACTTTCTCTAACGTGTCAATCAAGCCCTTGCGATACGGATCCCAAATTCCACAACAGTATTCCAAATGCGGACGCACTAGTGTTTTGTACGCTATTTCCTTTGTATGAGCATTACAACTTCTCAAAATACATCCTATGAATCGAAGTTTGGAATTAGCTTTGCCTACAACGGAAGTTATGTGCAAGTCCCATTTCATGTTGCTTTGTACTGTTACGCCTAGATACTTCAGGGAATCCACAGTGTCAACAACTGAATTGTTAATTTTGTACTCCTGAGCAAGAGGGGTCTTTTTATTACTTATGTGCATTGCCTTGCAATTTTTGCAGTTAAGTGTAAGCTGCCATTGATGGCACCATTCCGAAATAACATCCAGATCACGCTGAATTTGTAAGCAATCGTCGGAGCACCTCACTTCTCTATAAATAAGTGCATCATCAGCAAAAAATCGCATCCTGCAATTAACATTGTCACCGAGATCGTTTATAAAAATTATGAAAAGAAGTGGTCCTATTACACTTCCTTGAGGAACGCCTGAAGTAACATCTAGTTTAGAAGAGGCTTCCCCGTCTACAACGACATACTGTGACCGACCAGTTAGAAAATCGCGTGTCTATTCGCAAATATGATCAGATATACCGTACCCTCGGATCTTCGCTAAGAGTCGGTTGTGTGGTACAGAGTCAAAAGCTTTCTGAAAATCCAAGAAAATAGCATCAACTTGTGATCCTGCATCAATAACTTTCATTACATCATGCAAAAATAGAGCCAGTTGCGTTTCACATGATCGGTTCTTCCGAAATCCGTGTTGGTATGCTGTAAGTAACTTGTTTTCATCTAGAAACTTCACAACGTTAGAGCATATGACATGCTCCAGAATTCTACTGCGAACAGATGTTAGCGATATCGGTCGTTAATTCCTAGGATCTCTCCGATCTCCTTTCTTGAAAACGGGAATTCATAAGGTAAAACTGTAAATTCGAACTTTTACCTGCTAACCCGCCTGCGAGACCGAATGAATTGCGGACGACCAGTCATCTCCGACAACTGGACACTGCATCACGACAGTGCGCCGTGCCATGGTGCGCTCGTCATGAGGCACCTGTTGGCCCAATTCGGTGTTGCCACGTGGCCACACCCCGCCTACAGTCCCGATCTGGCTCCATCTGACTTTTTTTATTCCCATGGATGAAACGACAGCTGAAGGGACAGCGGTTTGTCTCGATTCAGGACGTTCATGCAGCATTGACGAGGGCTCTCAACAGCATCTCTGAATCTGACTTCCAGAAGGCGTACGGCCAATGGCAGCAGCGTAATTCTAAGTGTGTAGCTGCCCAACGGCGCTATTTCGAAGAGTATTAAGGAATTGTAAACATATCTTCAATAAAATAATTTAAAAAAATCAGTCCTACTACTTTTGGTATTGGCCTTGTAAGGTTGTGAGGTACACAACCTCACCATTTGTGATTTTTTTTATATTAAATAAGAAAAGAAAGGGAAATTAACCCACCACATACCAAAGAGGACGGATGCGATGAGAGAACACTAATGCTGACAAACAACTACACAATATTTCGGCATCTGCCTTGCTCACAAATAGAAAAATGGGCCATTAGGCTCGGAACGTGTATGCACAACGAACGTTACCTAATGACTCATTATGAGTAGTTGTGTAGTTGTTTGTCAGCATTAGTGTTCTCTCATCACATCTGTCCTCTTTGGTATGTGGTGGGTTAATTTCTCTTTCTTTTCTTATTTATATCGCCTAGAAGCCGCTTCCATTTTTCTTAGTTGCATCATTTTTTTTATATTAGTAATATTTATTTATTTATTTATTTAGTAGTTATAATTGTAAACACTAACATTGAGTTTCTAAGGTCACAGAATGTCGAGAGAGGTGAAAGAGAACAGTTGAAGAAAAGAAAGGAGTTGAAAAGAAAATGAAATGAGAGAAGGTGTGGATGAGAAAAGCTTAAAGGAGAAGCTGTAAAAAATCCTGGCGGGATTTGTAATGGAGAATTTAAGCCCGAAGGCAGGAGATTAATATAATGATAAAGTTAATGAAACATGAAAGTTGTAATTGGTAATTGATTGTCATTTGAAAAATAGGAGATTATCAGATAATGGGAAGATTTATTATTTCATATTGAAGTTATAATAAAGAGAATGGAGTTGATTCTTAAAGTACATTTGGTATGATTTTTTAATAGTAGTGTTATTTCAGCGGTGGTATCGAAAGAAAACCAGCGACGGACATAGAGGGATAAATAAAGATCCTATTTGAACTAGTCTGACGCCGGAAACATAAGGAAAAGTATTAGATTTAAGTGGATAAAGTACATTTCTCATATTTTTCTAAGAACATAAAAAACCTTACAAGGTATGTTATAAACACTAGGGTTTCATAATTCTAGGTCATCATGCAAACCAAGTTTTTAATTTTTGCAGGTAGCCTGAAAATTGTCTTGACACCATATTGAGGCAACAGTCTACTTATATTAGAACTAAGCCCACCCACAAACAGAACAAAAGCAGGGCCCTTGGTATCAATGTGATCTTCCTTCTTTCTAGACTGTTGTCTCAACACAGACTCGAGACAATTTTTAGGACACCGGCAAAAATTAAAAACTTGGTTAGCACCATTAATGATGACCTAGGATTATGAGCCCCTGGTGTTTATTACATACCTTGTGAATGTGGCTGTGCAAATACAGTGGTGTATCGAGCATGCAAGCAATGTTCGCTTGGGGCAGAAAGAGAAATCAGCTGTGGCCGAACACAGTGTCCGAGAGGAACATACATTTAATTTTGAACAAACTAGAATTTTAGCAGAAGAGTGGATGACGTAATCGTGCTGGGTCGGCTTTTGACTTGTGCTGTTTCCGCGGCATTGCGTGAACAATTGGTCAAAACTGAAGGCAGAGATAGACGCCTTCAAAATGTCCCAGAGTGTGGAAGCCCAAGAAGATTTTATTAATCTACAACACCATGAAAAGCTATGTTCATACAACTCCAGATTATCTTTGCCATATTATGTCTGTAAAATTAGAACAAACTTGTTTTTGACAATATCAGGAGCCTCCATTTTTTTCCCTGCAAGCCTTACATCTCATTGATAGCAAGGTATTTGACACAGGAGATCATTTGGAACAAGTAACAGGAAGAAATTTAGCCATGGCCTTTAGAAGGAACCATCTCGATACTCGCCTTCACTGATTTCAGGAAACCATAGAAAACTAAAATCCGGATGACCACTACAGACAGTGAAAAGAATTAATAGGAGCGTTCCACCGTTTCTTAATAACTAATTTCACGTTACTGACCAAGTGACTCATTACAGGGGCTGTGTCATTTGTTGATGATCTGACATTGCCCTACATGAGTTTCAAGAAAAGCTGTGTCTGTTTTCCAACATTTCCCTTTAAGCTGCAATGATGTTCTAATGTATTTATGCCAACCACATGAAAGCATTTCAAAGCATGTCAAAAAAATTAGGTGGCTCCATCTGGGTGCCAAGACAGAACAATGAAAACAGACAGACTAAGTGAATAGGAGATTTTTGTTTTTATTTATGGTTAGAACTTCAATGACATTGAGGTCAATGCAAGAAAGGACTGAGGACAACAAAGGCACTGAATTCAGCCATGGCCTTTAGAAGGAACCAATCCAGAACTTGCCTGGAGTGATTTTGACAAACAATAAAAACAAAAAATTCGGATGGGATTCGAACCTCCCAATACTGCTTACTGCTTATCCACCAGGCTTGGAGTGAATAGTCTCAAAGATAGAGCACTGTTTTATTTGTCTGATAAATTACATTTTTTTTATAACTACAATAGCTACCTGAAGTTGGGCCTCAATGATTATTTCATCGATCTCCATGAAATCTATAAGCCGAGTGCCCCCAGAGTTAAACAGAAGAAACAGCCTAGACATTTTCTGGAAGAGGAGAGTAGACTTGGTTATACTGTACTGATTGTTTCTTTGACCCAATGGGAAAATGATGGGTCAATGTCTTGTCCATAGTCAAAAATTTCCCCACAAAATTGGCTTCAAAGGTAGCTAGCTCTTTTTTACAGACTTAAGGCTGTGGATCTGCAGTCAAAACTTTCACCAAACAATAGGTGGAATTCTTTCTCACATCGAAGCACTCCAAAAATGCATGTTTTTATTCTTATGGCTTAACACCTCTCCAAAATCAAGGTCGTTGGAGGTAAGAACGGACTGGCAGCAAGGAACAGGAAGCATTTCAATCATGGCCACTTGACTTTTTTTTTCTTATTGTTTTACGCCTTGTCAACGGCTAAGGTCATTAGAGGCACGATGGGACTGTGGACAAGGAACGGAGAGGAATTCAGCGATGGCCTTTTTGAAGGAAGCATCCCGGTATTCGCCTGGAGTGATTTGGCGAAACCGTGAAAAACTCAAATCTGGATGCCCAGACGGGGATTCGAACCCGCGTCCTGCCGAATGTGTGGCCAGAAAATTCACCCACCATGCTCGGTATGGCCTTTTGAATGAACCATCCCAATATTCATATGGAGTGATTTAAAAAAAAAAAAAAAAAAAAAAAAAAAATGGAAAGTGAAGAACAAAATCTTAACATATCTTGCTTAATCCTTGAGATATGTAGCTCTATGGTTAGGATGAAATGCAGCATGGACCAGAATAAAAATTTCATGAAAGCCACATGTTGTGCGTCCACAATAAAAGTTTCCTTTTCTTCCTCGCAGTTGTTCGGTTGAAATCAGTCATCAAAATTTCACCAAAAGCATAAGGCACTACATTATAGCAAAAACTATCAAGACGATTTTGCTGCTGTACACCCAGAATGCATTACGGGTATCATCTGTAGCGTTCTGGTCACATACAAATTTTTGACGTTGATATCTCGAGGCCTAACTGAGATATCAAAAATTAATGGTAGAATTTCCTGGGAAACCACCAAAAACCAAAATCAGGATTGCCAGATGGAGATTCAAACCCACATTCCACTGGATGCCTGGTGCAAGCATTACTGCTCACCCATTAGACTTGGTTTAATCCACTTAGGCAGACCATGAACTTATGAGATGACCCCAGTATTCTCACGGCTGCCATAGGAAACAAGAATATAGTGCCACACATGCATTGCTAAAACTGGCATAAATATGTGTGTAAAACATACTTTTATGGCAGTACAGTTTAGGTGCTAAAAATTTTAAATGCAAACTAGTATTTCACTTGTCAAATCACATTAAAATACCCCTCAATAACACCTGATAAGAATTTTTGAACTGAAGAGGATGATGACCATTTCTGTAACACCGATGTATCCACAGTTCGTAACACTTTTAGCATGGTGCAGCATTAGCTGTTTCAAATATTTATGACAAATAATGATACAAACACAATCCCAGTCTTTCACCTAAAAAATCCTTTAATGGCCAAAATAGATTATCAACACTAAAGACTACTGTAATTAGAATCGTCTCAGAAGGAATTGTCCTTTTGCTATGAAAGTTTGTACACATGTTCCTTGAACAATACGATTTAAGAAAAGTTGTACATTATAATCATCAAATATATAATAAACGAATAAAATTGTTTGAAATATGGGCATTTTCAAACAAATTGTTATGCAAGAAGTGCGTATTATCACTTGTTTATGTTCCTTGCAGCTGTTTCTCAGGTTTTATCTTTTGAGAAAAAACTGCATTCCACTTGCATAAGACAAATATATATATATATTTTTTTGCATAGCCTTTGCACTTAGTCATTGTCATTAGGGATGGGGGAAAGCAGTGGGGCAAGGAATGGGAAGGAATTCGGCCATGGCCTTTTGAAGGAACCATCCTGGAATTTGTCTGGAGTGATTTGGGGAAACCATAGAAAACCCAGATCTGGATGACCAGAAGGGATTCGAACCAATTTCCCTCAGAATGCGAGTACAGGCTATGGTTAAGTTGAAATGCAGCCTGGACCAGAATGAAAACCGATGCTGTATGTTACTGCAACTGGTTTTGTTGTAATAGGTAATGCATTAGATTATTAACGTTGTTCACAGTTCAATAATTAATCTATGGTGCAACATGTCTGCTATAGTCTTTCCGTGCCATACATTAAAAATTGTTGTATACCAATACTTCTCCCCTACATGTCACATGGATATTGAAAGCATTTTTTTCTCAAAAAATTAAGATTGAGAATAAGCAACAAGGAACATAAACAGACAGTAATACGGATTTCTTGCATAACAATTTGTTCGAGACTTCCCACATTTCAAATGATTTTACGCGTTTAGTATATATTTGATGGTTATAATGCACAACTTTTCCTAAATCATATTGCTCAAGGAGTGTGTGTACAAATTTTTATAACGAAAGAACAATTCCTTCAAGAGGTAGTTCGCATTATGGGACCACCAACTATTATACTGTACGTTTCTTCTCTTACAATCATTATCACAGAGACACATGCCAGCCAAGAATGTAGACAAACAAACTACGCACATTATGTTGTTCATGACCTCACTAATATTAGTACACTATTTGTTATTCAGGAATCATGGGTAATAATGAAATGTGGAATAACACTTAAAGTATTTCGCGGTACACAAATTAGTGAAGTCACAAACACAGTGCATTGATGGTAAAATAAGAATGCAGTAAGAAGGATTATTTGAAATTTTTAGCACATGTTTCTTAAATCATACCTGCATGGGTCTATTGGACATCACAATTCCACTACAATAACATTCAGTAATAACGTCAGACTACTGGTCTAGTCAATCACAAGAGATATTATTTTTAAGCAGTAATTAAGTTGTAATATATCATGGATCATTATTTTCAAGCAGAAATTAGGTTGTAATACAGCCTGAACCAACAAGATACCGTTAAATGTTCTTCCAAAAGTGTTTGTAGCGGTGTCTTGCGTTTGACCACTGCAGTATTACAACGCCAATTGCTGGCGAAATCGCGATCTCCAGAAATCCCATGTGTACATTACAACAAAACAAAATATACCTTAGATGTGAAGCCAGACATAAGTTACAATACAGAGCAGCGTCAACAGTACATAGCTGCCATTTGCAATCATATTGTTCACACAAAAGATAGAATAAAACATCGCTGGCAACTATTTCTGATACAATCTGTAAATACTGTTACAGCATTGTAACACCGTGCCAGTACACTGTCACCCGAAAATCAGGCGAGCTAAAGTTACAACGAAACTTAAATTCATCGCTTGTGTAACAAAGTGTCTGTTTGATTATTCTGGTCCACGTTGCATTTCAACCTAACAAACATACCGACACCAGAAAATCTAGCAGGCTAGCTGTCTTGCCTAAACTACTATGTTACAAATTATAAGTTTTTCACATGATATAACTTCTTCTTATACTTAATAGGAAGAAGTTGCCAGTAACATCATGATTGCATACATAGTCCGATTTAATTCTAGATTGCTACAACACTGTAAACGCCTTCCGCTAAAACCATTGATAATATAGGGTTCATATCAACATAAACATTTGTTTTCTTCTTGGCAGTTGTGGTTAGGTTGAAATGCGGCCTGAGCCACAGTGAAAAATTTCGTTCGAGTCACAGAAATACCGTATTTGGTTACACAGAAACCTGTGATTCTAGTTGGAAAATATTTTGCTATCGTAAATTTCTTGTGAATTTTTGTATCGGAAAGAAGCTGAAACATGAAAACATTATAACAAAGGAATTAATGAACATTTCAATGGATTTGTATTAATTTTATAGCACTGGTGGACAGTGGTATCACGATCTAGAATTAAACCAATAGCGTACACTTCACTAGAACCAGAATAATGTTAAGCAATCTTCCTTTTTTATATAATAAAGTGCACCTTTAATATGATAATACTGCTTTTTCTCTTAATTTGAAGAACTAATTGATATTAATTGAGGCTCTATATTAATACGTCAAAAATTGCAATAATTGTCCTATCAGACTGAAATTTGGTGCACATGTTCTATAGATGGTAATATTTGAGTAACAGTGCACAAAGTAAGCATTCGAGTACGTAAAAAAAAATCACTCGACATTTGGACAGATGCATACATGTTATTTGCAAGAAACACATGTTAATACCTTTTGATATTAATTCACACGTTTTTATACCTTTGTTGTAGGGTAAAAACTGTTTTCCACATGCAAATTGCTGGTAGTTAATAAGTGGAAAATCAGTAACAGTTACAACTTCTATGTGTGTAACTGACATTTTGAATTTCATGCTCAAATATACAGAATGGCAGTCAACCTTCCACAGTGAAAGATGGTTTTACCATAGCCAATGTTTGATACAGAGCATTTAAGATAGTTTAATTTTTTGCTAGCAGTTGTGGTTATATTGAAATGCAGCCTGGACCAAGAATTAAAACTAAATAAACAAGTGAAATAAATATCAACAGGTAATAAATAACATGTATTTCTTGAGTAGCAATATGTATGCATCTATCCACACTTCATGAGTGATTTTACTACATTTCTGCATACTCAAAAACCTACTTCATGCACCTTCATTCAACATTCTATGGAACATGTGTACCAAGTTTCAGTCTGATAGGACAAGTCTTTTAGATTCCAACATATTAACGTGTTACCACAGTAGACATATCTTCGTAAGTTATCAACTACATACTAATGCAAACAGGAACCAGTAATACAGTTTCATAGACTTCAAGAAAAATAACATCACAGTACTGAAGTAATCTAATTTTATCAGTTCTCTCATATTTATCATTCTACCAGTGTTTACACGGTATTAACAATCTGATAAACTTATTAGCTTACTGGAATAAATGCTGACAAGCAGAATTGGTGCAAATTTTGGGTTAGTTCTAGATCGTGATAACATTACCAATAGAGGTGGGCAAAGTGACTCACTAAAAAGAGCAGTGTTCATTTGATCACTTCCCGAAAAGAACTAGTTCTTTTGAATGGTTCACTAGCTCAGTTTTATTTGAGACCCCCTTTTTTTTTTTTAGGTCTCACCCCTCAGAATCTGGTTACACCCCCACTTTTCGATGAAATACCCCCCATACCCCCTTTAAACCCACGTGAACAAGCTCTTCTTGATCTTTGATCTTTAGTGAGCGACTGCTCACTCGCTTTTATGACATCACTCTGTTGCTGGGTATGAGGTATACACTACGTGGGCAGTTACAAGTGTTACTAATGGGGTCTGCATGGAAAACAGATTTTTTTCTCTCTTTGTGTGACAACAAACATTTTATAGAAACACATCCACAAGAGGGCATCTCCACATAGAAATGTGCAGATGGACTTAATTCTAGATAATGATACCACTAACATTGAAACCTATTAACCATAAATAATTATGGAAATATTACAGTTATTATTGCCAAAGAAAACCCGTATTTTCCATGCAGGTAAAGTGATATTTGTAGCTGACTGTGCATTGAATACATCACACCTGGAAACCATGATGTCATAACAGCAGCAATCTGTGTTTACATCGTTGTTGAGCGCATCGTCATGATAGCGATATCACAATCTAGAATTAACCCGAAATTTTCTCCACTACTACTTTCCACATACATTTTCTTCTGTATCATATATAATTGTTCAGTTAAAAACAATGACATTACATGGATAGGAATTATTTAAATGCATAATCAACGGAAGCTGCATAGTTTGAACAAAAAATTTGCATAAATAATCAGAGGCAACAATCAAAAAGATGTACCTGTTTCCTTTTCATTTTTAAGATAGAACATATAAGCAGCCAGAAATCCACCGATGGTTGCAGTTATTCCAACTGTCTTCCAACTTATTGGACTGCCTCTTGGCATGTTTCCTTCCTTGCCGGGAATTCTACTACTAGAGCTAGACGAATCATCTGTTGCATACCTCCTAACAGCGCAATATGAAGCAGGTCCCTGAAAGGATGAATTAGTGCAAAATATGAACCACATTCGTAAAATAAATTCAATAATTTTTTTGATAGTGTGGTAAATGACCGGCCTTCAACACTTTTGTATTGACAGACAACACTCAAGACTAAATTAAATGAAGGTGGAGAAAGTGAAGCAGAACTTACAACGCGGTTTCCATATTTAAATAACAGCTGTAATCTTGGATAGAGCTTCGACATTGTTTAACAAGTTACAACTAACACGTTCAAAATCGAAGATTATGAACAGGATGTTGGTTTAGGTTAGAACTGGTATTTTCAATGAGGCACAAGACACCATCTGCCGTGTTAAGAAATCAGAGTAAAAACTAATAGAACATATTTCACTCGCACAAATCTTTTGTTTACATCCACGAACACTATTTCGCCCACGAATTTACTCAGAGACAATATATGATTTAACTATCAGTTCTGTTCTTTCACCACAGATAAAACTAACAGCGGAAATACATTTAATCGTTGACACTATTATAAGCTTTGGTTTCTTAAAAAGATGACGTAAATAAGTTGCAATTTCTATTTTCGAAATGGCGGTCTTTTCAATTTTGTATACGTATTTTTACGTTTTATACAACATGAAAAAGTGACGACGATTCGTATGCTAAAAATACTTACCTATTTATTCCGTTGTGTAAATTTTAATTAATGATTTTTTACAGCGATTTTTGCGTAGTGAAATAATTTTCTCGTAACTGGTACTGTGTGAGGTGCAAGTTTTTTTAGCTTCAAATGTCTCTTTATATAGACGTAATCAAAAATGTGTGAAGACAGTACTGATAATGTAGTGAATGCAGGTGAAATTGATACTGCCTGGTTCCCGGAGGATTCAGGTAATTATTAAAGCAATGTAAAACACCTTAGTGATAAAGAGGATTATTTTCTATACAGATGTAAAAATGTGATTATTAAATCATTATAACACTTTCATTAAAATAATATTATGTTAATTGAGTACAACAACAGTGTCAGTAAAACAATGTTAGTATTAAAATTGTGTTTAATCAGATTATTTTCTGTTAAGAACAAGTTCTCAAAGTTTGCATATGAGGCTAATTGTATCACTAGTGTGAACTGGTTAAAGAATGATAAATACTTAAAAATTACAGTAGGCCGTAAGTGCCCTATTTCTCACGATTTTCACAATACTGGCAGCACTTCTTCAAATTAAGTAGGCCTATGCTCTACAGATAATTTATATTTAACAAAGCGCTGCCAAAATTAATGAAACAGAGGTTAGGTTAATTTATTTATTTAATATAATTGCAATGGACCACAGGCTCCGGTGGCAATTTCCCTACACACCCATCTTCCCCCTATCCTGCACCCACCTACATTTGCCCTCTACAAATTTTATCTTTAAATTCCTTCAAAGTTTTCGGTAAATTATTCATCATTTCTCTTGGTAACTCATTCCAATCCCTGACACCCTTACCTAAAAAAGAGAATCTTCCCACACCCTTGTGCCTGAAATTGAGTGCCAGCTTGTGGTCATGGTCATCTTTTCCCTTCCATGCACTACTTTTCATACCTATTGCAATATCTTTCCATGCCTCATCACCAGTATATGCCCTGTACACTCCCATGACCCTCCTCATCCTCCTTGCAATGAATCCAATTCCAGCTCCTTTATCATATCCGTCACTGATTGCATTCTGCGATAATTTCCAGAAACAAATCTAGCAGCCCTTCTTTGCACCCTCTCCAATTCCTGTATTTGATACGTAAAATGAGGGTCCCATACTACACTACCATATTCGAGCAATGGTCTGACCAAAGTTTTGTAACCCAGTTCCTTGACTTCTCTCGTACATCCCCTCATCACTCTCTCCAACAAGTGCAGAACTTTGAAACCTTTTCCTACCACCTGTCCTATGTGTCCTGCCCAGTTAAGTTTGTTATCAAAAGTAATTCCAAGATATTTGCATTTCAAGTCTTCAGCAAGCAATTCTTTCCCCACCTTATATTCATAATTAACCTTTTGTTTTTTATTTGTGTATCTAATAAGCTGACTCTTCTTTGCATTTATCTTCATTCCATGTTTACCAACCCAATTAGATATCCTGTCCAGATCACCCTGCAACTGTTTACAATCCTCTATCGTTTTGATTCCTTTATACAGCATTATGTCATCCCAGCAAATGACTTTCTTATCCACTCCAATGGTTTTTACCTTATTTACTACCATTTTATGGCTTACTCTGTCAAACGCCTTTGAAAGATCTAGTGCTACACTATCAATTTGGCCTCCCTTGTCCATTTCATCTGAAATATCTTGCATATATCCCACCAACTGAGATTCGCATGAATATCCTTGCCTGAAACCATGTTGCCTGCTTGAAAACCAATTACGTTCCTCACATATATTTCTGATGTGGTTGCATATCAATCTTTCCATTAATTTACCTACCACTGATGTCAAACTGATTGGCCTGTAATTCTCAACTCTATTTCTCACCCCTCCCTTATGTACCGGTACTACTATTGCACTTTTCCAGTCCTGTGGTAAGCAGCAAGTGTCTAGACTCAATTTAAATAATATTTTAAGATAAGGTACAATGTCACATCCGGCTATCTTTAAGATATCTGTAGTAATATTATCTTCACCAGCCCCTTTATGTTTTTTCAGCTTTCTTATTTCCTTCATGATTTCCTCAGGATGGATATCAAATTTTTTACTATCGTCATTTCTAATTGTGTTGTTAAGCTCGTTCTCCGAATTAGACCCTCCTGTTTCTGATTCATTGTCCCTAATGCTTTCACTGAACCAGTTACTTAAAATCTCTGCCTTTTTCAAATCGTCAGTAACTTCTTCTCCATCCTTATCTATAAGTGTCTCTACATCCTCCCTTCCCCTCAGTTTCCTGATATAGCCATAGAAATTTCTAGATGCATCAGTCAATGGTCCCCCTGCACTGACAATACTCTTCATAAACCCATCTTTAGCCATTTTCTTTGTTGTTATTAAGTCCTTGTTTAGTTGTTTTAAATATTCCCTACTACCCTGCTGTCTCTTAACTCTGTTATGTTCTTTTCTTACCAACCTCTTTAACCTCCTCACTTACCTATTATAGTACATAGGTTCTCTACTTCTCTTTGAACATATGTAATGGATAAGACCTTGAAATTTTTCATCTAATAAAATGTTGTCAGAGTGGAAGCTATAGGAGATTGCTTCACACGGATGAAAGGCTAACGTCCGATAATTTCAGTGTCTTTTGTGTTCATCATCATTGCATACGATGACACTGCACAGCCATCATTTAATGTAACCGGTGGTTCATTTTTCCATCCTAATGTGAAATTCCCTTTCACTACTTAGCACTAATTATTTCTTTGCTACTAAGTTCATTATAAAAACAAGATGGAAATGACAGCTTCATTATCAGCATTATCCATATGTGCATTATAAGGAGTAAATAACTAACAATTTGATTGAGTACATTAAATGATCCAGGCCCAAATCGCAGATCAGATGTGATAGCTGTCTTGTTTGTGGTTTTTCATAACGACCTACACAAATACAGGGACAGTCTGCAATTTCTGCTCAAAATGGCAAATTACAGGAAAACAATTTCCCTTTTTTTTTTTCCTGTAGTCAGTCTTTTGACTGGTTTGATGCAATCCTCCATCTCTGCCTATCCTGTGCTAACCTCTTTATTTCTACATACCCCTTACAACCCACGTCCTCAATTATCTGCTTCATATATTCTAATCTCTGTCTTCCTCTACAGTTCTTACCTTCGACTTACCTACCACAGTTCTCTCCACCAGCAAATTAACCAATCCAACATGTCTCAAAATATGACCTACCAGCCTGTCTCTTCTTAGTGTAAGATTCTTCCATAAACTTCTTTTCTCAACCATCATTTCCAAAACTCATTCATTTCTTACTTTGTCTGTCCACCTAATTTTCAGCATTCTTCTGTAGCACCGCATTTCAAATGCTTCAATGCTACCGTAAAGTGCTGTGCTCCACACATAGAGTTTTAAAAAGTTCGTTCTAATTCCTAGATCAATATTTGAAACTAAAAGATTTCCTTTTTCATGAATGCTCTTTTTGCTAGTGCTACTCTGCTTTTAACATCATTCCTGCTTCGTCCATTGGTTGTAATTTTGTTTCCCAAGTAACAGAACTCACTTACTTCTCCTATTGCATCCAATCCTATTTTTATATTTAATCTACTAGTATTGGTATCACTTCTGCTACATTTCATCACTTTTGTCTTGCTTTGATTTATATTCAGTCCAAAATCTTCCTTCAGTATTTTGTTCATGCCATTCAGTAACTTCTCAATGTCCTAAGCCCTCTCTGCTAAAAAGACAATGTCATCAGCAAATCGTAGCTTACTGATTTTTTCTCCCTGAAAACTTATGCCACATGAAAATTTTTCTTTCACTTTCTTCATTGCTTCTTCTACATACAAGTTGAATATTAACAGGGATAGACTACAACCTTGTCTCACACCCTTTTTAACTGATGCTTGTCCCTCGTGATTCTCTACTTTTATTATGGCCACTTGATTCTTATATAGTTTATAAAGTATTCTTCTATCTGAATACTTTAGACCTGTCTTCTTTAAAATTTTGAACATCTTGTCCCATCTAATGTTATCAAAAGCTTATATCTCAGAATACAACTTACTGCAGTCATAAAGAAATAGTGGTGTTTAGTCTTCCTCTTAGGAATCATTGCAAAACTCCATCATTCCTAGCACTCCGTTTGTCGATTTAAATAAATAAGAGCTGTTGAAGGGTTTGTATTTATCGACCTGTTAAATTGATGGTGAAGTTTTATACGGAAGGGCGGTGATTGGTATGTGACTAAGATACTACCATTTTCATGAAACTTCTCATTTTCTCTCCTTTCTTCTTCTTCTCGTGTCGATGACAGCATCAAATATGAGGCAGTTTTTCCGCCAATGTGATGGCTTTGTCAGTAGCTGATTGGAGGTCAAATTGGGATACATTCATTCCAATTTGTGCACAAGACAACAGATGTACCATGGTTTCTATCTCCCCTCACGAACATGTGATATCTGGCTGATCTCTCAGGTATTCCCATGGGGCAAGAGTATCTTTGGAATGACCAACTCCAACTCGAAGCCTATTTAGTGACTTCCATAAGGGCCATGGTTGTTCAGACCCAGGTGGTAGACACTCTTTTGACTTGATTCACTCGATCCCTTGTTGTAATCTCTTCTCCCAAGCCAGTATTCTTTCATTGCTTGGAGCTCCAGTTGGTGGCTTTGAAGTTCGCATGAAGCTTGAACGGGACTTTTTTCTCGATGGCGCTGGTTTAGGGGTTGTCGGACGTCTTTATTCACTTTAAGCCTTGCCACGCTGGTGGCAACTTCCCGGCGTATATCTCCAAGAGCGATGCCAGCTAGTGTCCCTCACAGGCGATGGTCTGAGACAACCTGTGATGAGCCGGCATGTTCTGTGGAGCGCGATGTCTACTGTCTTAGCATGACTGGATTTTTACCACACAGGGCATGCATACTCTGCTGTGGAGTAGCATAATGCTAAGGCAGAGTGTCGTATTTTATTAGGTTTATTGTAATCGTATTTTGATGTGTTATCATCGTGTTGCTATTCTAATAAATATTCTCCCCAAGTCTTTGGTTGAAACTTCAAAACAACCTGTCTTTTAATTAATCAATCTTTATTGCTTTTATACTTTGCTAATTCATATCCAAAGATTACGAAGGTCTTCAATAAGCAGCAACTAAATATCTTCAACCCCAAACGTTCACACTCAACCTATTTGCTCACCCACTGGTTCTTGTTACACTGTTGTTTCCCTAGCAACCAACTTTATAACTTCTCCATGTTATGCCAAAACCCTCCCCAAGTTTATCATATCTTTGTAAAAAGATATTGGTTAACTTTTTGAGAGCTTACATAGGGACCTTTGTACTCTTCTCTCTGTCATTAATTACATTACATATACAACTTTCCAAAACTACAATAATGAAAAAAATCGATAAAACACTCCTTTTCATGCCCTGTCACGGTCACCATGTCGTATTTTATTAGGATTATTGTCATCGTATTTTGATGCGTTATCGTCGTGTTGCTATTCTAATAAATATTCTTCCCATGTCTTTGGTCAAAACTTCAAAACAACCTTTCATTTAATTCATCGGTCTTTATTTCTTTTATACTTTACTAATTCGTATCCAAAGATTACGAAGGTCCTTTATATGCAGCAACTAAATATCTTCAACCCCAAACATTCACACTCAACCTAATTGCTCGCCCACTGGCTCTTGTTACGCTGTTGTTTCCCTAGCAACCAACTCCTTTTTTGTTTTTTCTTTATAACTTCTCCATGTTATGCCACAAGAGGTGTGGATGACGCTTGGGTTAGCTCCCCAGATTGATCCTGTCAACTTGCTTAAGATGCCTTTTAAAAGTGAGACCTCTGTCAAGAATTAGGGCGAGGTACTTTTGGTTTACACTGTGCAGCAGAGTCAATCCAATCCAGGTCACATTCAGTTTTCGCTTAGCACATTTATTGCACAAGTGAAACACACAGACTACAGTTTTTTTTTTGGTTTCGTTTGAGATTTTTCTGTTTATAGTAATTTGCAAGGGATTCAAGATCTGTTGCAAATCTATCCTCAACAACTTCAAAAGTCACATGTTTAGCAGCTGGGGCAAGATCATCAGCGTAGATAAAGGACATGCAATGCTGTCTAGGGGTTGATCATTGGTGTAGATGTTACATAAAGCTGGGGCAAGAACACTGCCTTCCGGAAGTCCATTTTTCGGTTTGTGTGGATGGCTTTTTGAGTTCTGAAAGCTGATGAAGATTTGCCTGTTGCTGAGAAGTTCGTAGACTATTTTTGTGAAACCGAAATCCCGTGTCATGTTGTATTCTTTAGGAAGGAGTTTTTTTTTATGCTGATCATGTCATAGGCTGCTGTCAGGTCAACGAAGACTACTCCAGTAACTAAACCCTTTTTGCAGTCATCGTCAATATATTGTGTTAGATGTAGGACTTGGTCTGAGCATGTGCAGGCTGTTCTGAATCCAGCTTGTTGAGATATCAGTTTATCTTCAATAACAGGCGAGAGGTGTTTTAGAAGCAACCTCTCAAAAGGTTTATAGACGTGGCTGAGAAGTGATACCTGGCAGTAGCTGTTGGCATTGTCTGGGGGTTTACCAAGTTTTACTAGTGCTACAACTTGAGCTTTCCTCCAGAGCTTTGGAATCTTACAACTGTATAAACATCCATTGAATATCTCAAGAGGCCATTGAACTTCTTGTCAGGCGGAAAGGTTCGTTGGGGGATTAACAACACTTTCACCTGAACTGTGAACAGCTAAGTTCATGACCATGTGTAGCCTTCTGGTACCTATAATATTAAATAGATTGGCCGCCACGCATTCGTATTAAACCCCAAATGCGAAGGGTAATATAAATAAAGTCACCTAACACAGTTTGGGAATAAAAAAATACTTATATTCTTGATAATAGTTCACTTGTACATTGTCGGTAACAGGTACGTGAATAAAGCATCGAACAACAGTTTCTTTGAAGATTACAGGTTAAGCACAATCCTACGAGAAGACAAACACTCACTGAGTCCCCCTGAGTATTACGGCATGTTGGAATTTGCCTGAACTGCTACAGCATGGAACAATTTGCTGTGGTAACTAGCGCAGAGTTGCGCGATTACTTTCCAGCGAAAGAATGAGACCAGAGTGACACAATCATAATGGCACCAAGTTATTTCTTTGAAAATCTGGCGAGGAGTGGGACTACATATTACGAAGTTACTACTTTGAAAATCACTGAACCGATCATGCGCGGAGTTATGCAGTCACTTTCCGGCGTAGGAGTGTGACAATCTGTGCTTGCTGCAGGGTCTTTTATAGGCTTCTCAGAGCCTATGACGTCGGCAACTTTTCTTTAATTAATATCTCCAAAAATACTAAATAGTTTAACTTGAAAACTTTACAGGGACTTTCTGTTATCATGTTCTATCTGTTTTAATTTAATTTAACATTCTAAAGGGTTTCTATAATCTTAAAATTGAAGTCTCATGTGACTAACTTGGCGGAATTTTTACGCGCTTCAGCAACGATCTGCGACAATCTATCTTTAAAAACTTAATTATTCTGATGAATGCTTTTGTTTTTTACCAAAACCATTATATGTTCTTAATCATCTCAATTTGATATAAATTTCAAATTAATATTCCTTTTAGTTAAAAAGTTCATTTTTTTCTCTTAATTAAAAATTCTAATTAAACTTCGCCAAATTATTTAATTTTACTACCAAAACATCAAGAACAATGCTGACTATAGCTGGTGATAAAAGTTCAGCTGTAACTTTACTCTATTCAAAGATATTTCAAATCTTAGATTTTTACTTTTCTGACCGCGTGTTTCAAAACGTGAACAAACCGGAATATCTATTAAAATAAACGTTTCCCGATATAATAAATACACTTTAAAATGATTATAATGACGAGTTTTAACTGTGGATGTGAATACAGGGAAGTTCCTTCAAGTTGACAATTACTCTTCTCGAAATTTCTAAGCCCAGCATAAGCAACTTTACAATCAATATATAGAATATTTTACTACTGAGGGTAGCAAGTGGGGATGCTTTTGGCGAACTAAAGGGTACCTTATATCCTCTCTCCCCCTACTGCTTCATCTGGTCAAGGTGTATGAATTCAACACCTACAGCTTTTTCATTTTGGAGGGCTTTAATACAGGTTGTTATTTCTTCGGAAAAGAAAGGAGCAATGATGGTGGAGATTTCACTAGTGGTGTCACGGATGATCTTGGTTCCTGTGGTCTGGTTCTTGCTTTTGCTGGCTGGTTTGCTATTATGAAGTAGCTGGTGCGCAATATTATCAGAAATGATGTTGTATAACTGCATAGTTTGATGAGGGTCATGTGTGAGTTTTTTTAAGAGTTGTCCATGCTTTTTTAATATTGTGCATCATATCAGTGTTACTAATTAGGTCAGTCCACGTTTTCTTCTGGCTGTTCCTATTGTTTGCTTTAGCAATTCCCTGCATTCTTTGGTTGCTTCAGAGAATGGGTCTTCCTCAAACAGATGACAGTATTGAGTGTACAAGTCAGCTTCGCTGGGCTATAGTCCAGGGATGCAGTTTGTCCTGCAGCCTCACGGGATACATTGTCGCGAAGCTTTTTGTATTATTTTTACAAACTGTTCATAGTCACGTGGATCTTTCCTTATCAACAATTTCTCTAAAAACACTCGACTGTGTTCTTTTGAAATTAAAGCATGTAAGCTATCTGTTAAATTTTGTAACTACGTAACAAAATTTTGTTCTTAGAACCACGAGTTAGATTGGATAGAATATTATTGCATTTCATTTTTAAAGTTAGTTTCTATGTTTATTCAAGATAGAAAGCAGTTTTACAGTTTTTAAGATAGTATTCGTCATTCGCCAGGAGCGAAAGTTCATATTTAAATTATTTATTTTTGGCTAAAGTATTAATGTTATGAAATTTTGTATGATAACTTAAGTTAACGTTTACTTCAAGATCTAGCTATTTGCAAAATTTCAAAGGGATTGAATTATTTTTATAGTCAAGGTCAAATTTATGTCGAATGTTTTTCTGACGTGTGATTTGATATCTGATCAGCCTTCCAGGATCTATGCATGTGAATGAGGAAAGTAATCCATTCCCACGGTTCTTGAGAGAGCAGAGTCGCCAATAATCTTTGAGAAGCGCGATGATATAGACTCGTGCGTGCAGTTGATCGGCCTCAGTCGTACAGAAGCAGTCGGCGCGACACGACGTTAGCCTCAGTCTGCCAGGAACCGCGAACTTGATCAGATGTAGCTGAGTAGGCCTGCAAGTTTCATATCAATCACAACTGTGCAAGTTTTATTTTGGAATAATGCCGCTTCTTTTATTCAAGTTAATCGTAATGTTGCTGTAACATAGTATTTCGCCAAGTGGGGCCTCGGGATTGTTTGAAATTAACTAAACTATTGAACAATGGGAGTGTGTGACGAACTTTTACTCGCTTTCTTCAACTAGTGATTTTATTCCTTGAACTATTGGGGTGTGGTCTGTCTCGAATGGTTAATCGAACTTGCAAACATTTCTTTGGTAAAATCGTCTGATTGCCGGTACAGTTTTTGGCTTTGTGAAATTGGAAGAATATAGTTGATCTAATAAAATGAACTAGTTAACACCATTGAACTTTTACCTTTCCATAGTTTATGGGTTAAAAGCTATGTGGCGACCAGGTCATTGTATTTAAGCCAGAACTGTAGCTTCCAAGGCTACGCACGGTCAGAGCTAAGATTCAAGCTTTATGCAGAACTCCACTGCAAGATGGGTTCTTACAAGTGTCTCTTGATAGGTACAGATAACTTGATGTATGCTGCACGTAATTGGCTTGTGTTCAGTGGAGAGTATCGGGGTAGGACTTGCTCCTTGCACATTTGACTGATATTGTTACTGATGAACAAGAGGTCAGGGTTATAACCTCTTTTACAATGGCTGCTTAGGAAAGATTGGAGTTGTTTTGGGTAATGAATTACAGTCTCTCCCTTAATACTTATGGAGTCAACTTCAATTATGTTATTCATTGAAGAGGTCTGTGATGGTCATTAAAACATGAACACACAATATTTTGGTATAAATATGAATCATGTAAAAGGTGAGATATATGGCAAGCATATTGTATGTGAAACTGACTACACGAATGAAGTGGGAATGGCAATAGTGGAGGGAGAAGTAGACAACCGATAATTATGCATAAAAGCCATAAAAATATAATAATACTTTTACTAGCCAGTCCTGTCCTGACTGTGGTTTACTGCAGTCATCTAGGCAAGTGCTGGGATAGTTCTCAATCTATGCCTCATGAAGTATGCATTTCACAAACAAAAGTACACTTATTATACAGAACACAAGTTAATGCTTAATTAAATTGCAATGGAGCACAGGCTCCGGTGGCAATTTCCCTAAGCACCCATCCCCCCCTTTCCTGCACCCACCTACAAATTTTAACTTTAAATTCTTTCAAGGTTTTCGGTAAATTATTGATCATTTCCCTTGATAACTTATTCCAATCCCTGACACCCTTACCTAAAAAAGAGAATCTTCCTACACCCTTGTGCCTGAAATCGAGTGCCAGCTTGTGGTCATGGTCATCTTTTCCCTTCCATGCATTACTTTTAACTCTTATACCAATATCTTTTCATGCCTCATCACCAATATACATCTTGTATACTGCCAAGACCCTGTTTACCCTCCTCCTGTCTTCAAATGAATCCCATTCCAACAATCATATCTGTTGCTGATTGTGTTCTGTGATAATTTCCAGAAACAAATCTAACAGCCCTTTTTTGCACCCTCTCCAACTCCTGTATTTGATACTCAAAATGTGGGTCCCATACTACACTACCATATTCGAGCAATGGTCTTACCAAAGTTTTGTAACCCAATTCCTTTACTTCTCTTGTACATCCCCTCATCACTGTCCCCAACAAGTGCAGAATTTTGAAACCTTTTCCTATTACCTATCCAATGTGTCTTGCCCAGTTAAGTTTGTTATCAAATTAAATACCAAGATATTTTCATTTCAAGTCTTCAACAAGCAAAGTTATATGGAAAGGAAAGGTGAAATATACCTACCACTCACCAAAGTCGAAGGGAGAAGGACAATAGTAACTCAATATTTCAGACTACGCCTTTTAAGAAATTTTGTTGAAGAAGGGCATAGACCAAAACATGGTATATTTTATTTTTTCTGAAGTATTTTTTGCTGTTCTCTTCAACGTTTGTGAATGGTCTGAATATTTTACCTTATTACATTGTTGCGGAGCATGGAAGTTACACATTTTGCCTTCCTTCCACTTGCTGAATTGTTCTCTGAAATATCTGTGCCTTTTTATAATTGTACCTATTTCCCCCTTCAATTTTGGCTCCTGGCTTACTGAATCCCCTAATATCCATCAGAACTGCATCATGATCACTTATTCCTTCAGTTACTTGACACCCCACAAGGTTTTCATTTGACTTAATTACAAAGCTACTTTAATATATAACCTCGCTTCCGTGACGGGTCCCTATGGACAGGTTTATTATCCATTTATTAGTATTTTCTAGCTTATGCCTTCTTACCCCCACCCTCACTACCTGCCATGTTGTTTTTTTCCACCCCCACCATGATCTACCGGCCTTGTGGGCTTACTCCGTTGGCCGCCGGCCTCCAACATGCAGCCATCTCACTACTACTGAAGAAGAGCCATAAGCTCGAAAATAATTATTCTATGTGTGTACGTGTTTTTTCCGTGTATTGACGCTGCAGGAATCCTCATCTATGGTAAGTGATGATTTTTCTCTTATCCAAATGTAATATATGGACAGGAGAAATGAAATACACCCAACACTCACCAAAGCTGAAGGGAGGAGGGCAGAACCAAAACAACACACAAACACAGAAAAAACAATGTTTCAGGTAACCACTCT
Source organism: Vandiemenella viatica (assembly GCA_031002005.1). Taxonomy (NCBI): domain Eukaryota; kingdom Metazoa; phylum Arthropoda; class Insecta; order Orthoptera; family Morabidae; genus Vandiemenella; species Vandiemenella viatica. The sequence goes on from JARYHS010006518.1 coordinate 2,828,445, forward strand.
TTTTCAAGTTAGTAGTAATACATGGCTGAACTTGTGCAAGCCCTGCGTTCGACGCAACCACTCGTAGAATTAATTCTCTGAGCAGCTGCATTGAACGCAGGGCTTGCGTAAGCTCAGCCTTGTACTTCTTCTAACTTGAAAAATGGTGATTACCCAAAATATTGTTTTTTCTGTGTTTGTGTGTTGTTTTGTATTGGTCCTGCCCTCCTCCCTTCAGCTTTGGTGAGTGTTGGGTGTACTTTATCTGTTCTGTCCATATAAATATTGCCTCACAACAGATCTTTTCTTCCATTGTTACTGATATATATATTAATAAATATATATCTCCTCCTTCAACAGAACTTCTTATGACCTATTATGTATTTCTTCTGTTCTCACAGACAATTTGCTGAAAATAGTATGGAGAGATCTCAGGAACCAGAATGCAAAGAATATAAAAAGGAGAAGAGGAGATAAAGTTCCTTTCCTGTCTTTGAGTCCGAGAATGGTTGAAATGCTATTCTGTGTTGCCAGACGAATGAATCTGTCACTCGAAGTCCAGTTTTTGGCAGCTGAAGTTCTAGACAGGTATGTATTACCATACCTTCTCTCTTTTTTTTTTTAACTATTTTTATCTGATTTTTTATCCATCATTTCCTGTGACGAAGGATGTTTCAGATAATTGATTTGTTTGGATTTTCGATTTGTATAGTTATGGTTTATATAATTTTTATTTTGCCTTTGAAATTATATTAGCTACATTATAATTTTACATATCCCAAGCAAACGAAGTCTCTTATTTTCATTTGCTTCATTTTGGTGACACTTTTGCTTCATTTTAGAAGACAAACATGATGCTGTTATATGTGTATAATGTTTTTACAAGATACTAAATTCAACAGAACTTACCAATACGGCAAATCAATAACAAGGGCTCAAGCTGAACAAGGCGGGTTTCAGATTTCTGAAAGAAACTCAAAACTACTGACACACTGAAAGAATTTTTGTCATTTCATGGTTATAACAAACGTTCAACATCAAGGCCAGTGTCTGGTTGGTTATGAGGATATTGTGGTGATAATACAATAACAAACACAAGGTTTAAAACTCATTGTACCTAGTTCTTTTGTTAGTGGTACTGAGTTGGAATTAGCCACTGCATAGACTCTCACTTCATGGCGATACCTGGGAGAACAACACATGATTCTGCGGTGAGATTGCTGCCTCAATGGCGCGGACATTCTGCAGAGTTGAAACTGTTACCAGCCACCCGGAGCGTTGCGAATCACTAAGGTTCACGCGGCCCTCTTGGAAGAATGAACACCACCTGGAGACATTACTACGGTCCAGACAGTCGTCCCCATACACGCCACACATGTCCCTGTGCATTTCACTCAGTGAATGCCCTTTGGCCCACAAATATCGAACTACACTTCGCCACCTTTCAAACGTGGATGACAGTAACAAGTGTGCCATGTTTGTTTCATAGTTCATGCTTCTCTCGCTAGAGCTGCACATGAAAACAAAATACCCTCTAAAGTGCAAACTTCAAACTATATTGTCTTAAAATTTCAACATTCCAGCTGCAATACCAGAGGAGAAAAAAATTATTGTGCATTACTTTCCGATCTGCCCTCATATTTAAAGATTTACAGTACAGTACACCCTTGCACATTTTTTGTTTGGAAATTCCACTTCTTCTTTTTGTGTCAATGGCAGCAGCAGATACAAGGTAGCTTTTTCCGTTAATGCAATGGCGTTGTCACTGGCTGATTGAAGGTTTGATTGAGATACATTTTTTGAAAGTTGTGAGCATGACAACAAATGTACCATTCTAGTATGGTTCTATGAGAGGCTGCATCTAGCGCAAGGCTTGCGTGAGCTCAGCCACCTACTTTCTTCTTGACAATATTGTATATTTTTTGTGTTTGTGTGTTGCTTCTGCCCTCCTCCCTTTCAACTTTGGTGAGTGTTGGGTGTATTTTATCTATCCTTTCAATATAACTAAATATACTGGTATATGTATCAGTGCATAATAATGGTGATTTATACCATCTGTGATGATGTAATAATAAGTGAACATTAAAGCAGTTTTTAAAATTATAAGTAAGTGTGTGCAGAACATTAAGTTTTTTTGCTGTCATCAGTCTTTAGACTGGTTTGATGCAATCCTCCATCCCTTCCTATCTTGGGCTAACCTCTTCATCTCTACATACCCCTTACAACCCACGTCCTCAATTATCTGCTTCATATATTGTAATCTCTGTCTTCCTCTGCAGTTCTTACCTTCGACTGTTCCCTCCACTAACAAATTAACCAATCCAGCATGTCTCAAAATATGACCTACCAGCCTGTCTCTTCTTTCTGTAAGCTTCTTCCACAAACTTCTTTCCTCACCCATCATTTCCATAACTCGTTCATTTCTTACCTTGTCAGTCCACTTAATTTTCAGCATTCTTCTGTAGCACCACATTTCAAATGCTACAAGTTTCTTTCTTTCCGGTATTCCTAAAGTCCATGTTTCGCTACCGTAAAGTGCTGTGCTCCACACATAGAGTTTTAAAAAGTTCTTTCTAATTCCTAGATCAATATTTGAAACTAAAAGATTTCTCTTTTTCATGAAGGCTCTTTTAGCTAGTGCTATTCTGCTTTTAACATCCTTCCTGCTTCGGTTGTAATTTTGGTTGTAATTTTGGTTGTAATTTTGCTTCCCAATTAAGTGCGCATCTTTAGAACATTGCAGCATATCTGCTGGTAGTGCACAATGCTAACAAATTTTTCCATACAGTGCCCAAAGAAGTTTCACTTGAGACATTAATTGGTTTTGAAATAAAAGTTGTTTGTTTCTTGTGTGTGGCCAGGTGCCTAGTGCGTGAGCTGTCCGTGATGAGACGACACTACGGCTCGCAGTGGGGCCGTGCGTTGGAGCTGGTACAGAGGCAGTTCACACTGCGCGTGCTCTGCTGTCTCTCCATCGCTTCCAAGATGGAAGGCCACCCTGGAAGGGTCAGTGGATCATTCAAAATTACCAACTAGAATCACTTACTGAACTATATGAAAAAATATCCTGGTCTGTGTAACTAATGTGTAAACACATATAAAGCATATATAACACAAAGCACTTTATCACCAGATATCATGTCCTGTGTTGATATTTCATTTCATTCTAATCACATATCTCTGTCTTCAATAATAGGAGGATGGATCAAATATAAATGGGCCTTTTGCAAAAATATATAGGTGGGAACTGGCTTATCAGTACCAGTTGGGCACCAGACAACCACCAGGACTGAATTTAAATTGCCTATGAGTAATGGATGTATGCACAAAAAAAACTGAGAAATATGCGAAATCAACAAATTTGAAATTTAAAATTAAGCAAAATTCGAAGTTACAAACTACAAAAAGATAGGCTCTGGTGAGCAATGATTCTGGGGGAAAGGTAGGAGGTGAGAGGAATAGGTGGAGGGAAAATTGGTGCTATCTTAATTAGGACCATCAGCTGACATCTACCGCGCTTTCTTGACAGGTCCCTATGGACAGGTTTACTATCTATGTATTAGTATTTTTGAGCTTATGCATTTTTACCTCCTCATTCCCTGCCATGTTGTTTCCCTCTTCTCCCCCTCCCTCTCACCATGAGCTACCGGCCTGGAGGGCTTACTCAGTTGGCTACCGGCCTCCAACATGCGGCCATCCCACTACTACTGAAGAAGGGCCACAGGCTCGAAAATTTTGTATCAATGCCGTAGGAATCCTCTTCTACTGTAAGCAGTGGTTTTTCTCATATCCATACATCGCCTTCCACCACCTTTACCAACCCCGTAACTGGGGAAAGCTTTGCCATCACAGGATTCACCACTTGTACATTGTCCCACCATATATACCAACTCACTTGTAACCATTGCCCAGCCTCCTACATTGGACTCGAAAAAATTCCACTGGCCATCAGAATGAATGGACACAGACAATCGGTACACACCAAGAACCCTGACCACCCTGTATCTCATCATGCCACTATACATGGCACCAACGATCTTAACACCTGCTTCTCGGTCTGCGCCATCAGAGCCCTCCCAGATAAAAGCAGTATTTCAGAACTTAGAAGGTGGGAACTGGCCTATCAGTACCAACTGGGGACCAGACAATCTCCAGGTCTAAATTTAAGATAGCACCAATTTTCCTCCCACCCATCCCCCTCACTTCCACCTTCTCCCATAGAACCACCACTTACCAGAGCCTATCTTTATAGATTGTGACTTCGAATTTTGCTTATTTTTAGTTTTAGTTTTAACTTAAAATTTCTGATTTTTTTTTCAGTTATTTGCACATGTGTTCAATACTTGGTGGGCTTTTGGGACCATTAACTGAGGTATACTGCCCTTCAGCGACGGGTCCTTGTGTACAGTTTTGCTTTATACTTGCTATTCATCATCGTTTTCCAGCAGGTGCTCTTCTACCCCCACCCTCACTTCCTGCCATGATGTTTCTCCCCCACCATGAGCCACCGTCGTTGTGCCTCGCGCAGTTGGCTGCCGGCCGCTTGCGTGCAGCCATCTCACTTCTACTGAGGAAGAGCCATGCTCGAAAATTCTATTCTTTGTGTGTTCGTTTTTTTCGTGTACCAACGCCGCAGGAATCCCCTTCTTTGGTAAGCGGTGGTTTTTTATCTAATCCTAATGTTCAATATATCCACTTTTAGCACCTTTGTTTCCTAACAATCTATCTATCTATCTATATATATAATCATATATATTTTTCTATAAGGTATTTTTTTGTCACAAGCCTATATCTTCCTTCATACTTAACCAAAATCAATGAATGAGGTGTCATTTTAAAGCGTATGGTCTCTACTTTGATCACATCATATTTTAAGAAAGAAAGTTTTAGGAATTCGACCCTCAAATGGCGAAAATGTCAATATTTCTAAAATGCTGTTTTCTGTGATACAAGTCATTTATCTCCCTGGATACCTATCTGAAATCGTATAATGAAGTATCATTTTAAAGATTAAGATCTCCACTTTAGTGACATCATATATTAAGTCAGAAATTTGTCGGAATTTGACCCTTAAAGGGCAAAAGGATCAATATTTATGCAATTCGCTTTTGTGTCACGAGCAATTTATCTCCATTAATATCTAACCGATATAGATAAATGAGATATCATATTAAAGACTAAAGTCTCCGCCGTGGTAACATTATATTTTAAGAAAGGAATTTTTCGTAATTTGACCCTTAAAGGGCAAAAATGTTAATTTTTCTAAAATGCGTTTTTTGTATCTCGAGCCATTTATCTCCCTGGATATCTAACCAAAATCGATAAATGAAGTAGAATTGTAAGGAGTAATGTCTCAGCTTTGTGAAATCATATTTTAGGAAAGAATGTTTTTGGAATTCAGCCCTTAAAATGAAAAAGGATAAATTTTTCTATAACGCATTTTTGTGTCACGAGCGATTTATCTCCCTTAATATCTAACCGATATAGATAAATGTGGTATCATATTAAAGAATAAGGTCTCCGCCATGGTAACATTATATTTTAAGAAAGGAGGTTTCCGTAATTCGACCCTTAAAGGGCAAAAATATCAATATTTCTAAAAGACGTTTTATGTCTTTCCAGCCTTTTATCTCCCTGGATTTCTAACCAAAATCGATAAATGAAGTGGGAGTATGAAGAGTAGTGACTCAGCTTTGATGACATCATATTAAACCTAACTTTTCATCGCATTTTTTTTCGCGAAATTTTGCACGGGTTGTCTAGTATATTTATATATATATAGCAACAATAAAATCAAGACGCTAAGTAGTGGAAAGGAATCAAATTAGGATACGGAAATGAGCCACCACTTAATTAAATTCTAATGTACATTTTTCTTATTTTTCTTCATATTTTCCCTCCTTATCTATGCATTTACTCAAATGGTAGGTTTGTTTAAAATTCTTGGATCATAAAAAGTTTGTGAACATGTGCAAACCAATTGCACAATGACAGCTACACCTCCTCATTTGTTGCCGAGCGCTGTTCCTTGGGTGGGCCAATCATATGGAAGTCTCATGGCAACAGGTGTGAGTTGTAGGGTGGATGTCCTAGACATGACAAACCAATTTTATTTTGTGTGTGTGTTTTTCTGCTTCATTGTATTGTCTGGTGTTACCAAGGAGAAGCAACGCACTTCTGATCAGAATGCTGCGCCATTTTGACTGACTGCCAACTCAAACTTTACTAAGACAATTATAATAACAGGTAGCACTAATGGATCGGCGTTCTTGAAGAAAGTCATCAAGCAGAACACACTTACCGTGCCAGATCACAGTCTCTGTTTGTTGCTGGCACGGGAGGGCAATGTTTCCAACACACTCCCAATCTTTGTTAAATTTTTCACGCCACTGTTTTACCTGAGCCCACAAAAGGGTTCTTACCCAAACTGTAGGAGTAAATGCAGCTGAAATTCAGCAGCACTTACATTTTCTTTGACGAGAAACTTAACTATATCACGTTGTGCAACTATGTGGTGTACCTAGTGTTGTAAAAAAAGTTTTTTTTCTGACTTGAAAAAAAAACTATGAAAAAAAATTTTTTTTTTCTCCCAAAGACACTTTTTTTTCATAACTACTAAATCTCAAATTTGTAAGGCATTTATCATTTAATATGACTGTTTTAGAGTTTATACTAAGTACTTATCTTAATTTTTCAAATCTATTATATTTTTCTGGTTCAGTAGAAAAGAAATTTACGAAAATATTGGCAACATTGACTGAAGTTTTCTTTTACAAATGGGGACTTCCCGAAGAGGCTAGGTTGTGTGAGAAGGAATTCTCGTTCCCCATTGTTTGGATTGATACTTGCTATTTGAACTAGTGTTGCCAACCCTGCGAATTTATCTGTAGACCTAAGGATCTTTTCAAAAAATTAGGAACTTTAAATTTATCTACGGCTTTTTGCCCCTTTTTACTACTTATTGTGCTTTCCTTATATTTGTATACTTGTTAAACTCTCAGGGTATAGTGATACTGAGTCATTAAATTGTCAGTAATTATGAATCGTTTCCTTGCAACCGCTGGCCTAAACCAACGAATTGAAAAAGAAACAAAGCTCGTATTTTGTATGACAATAGATTTAAATTAATACTTAAAAGACCACAATACAGAATTATCGGCGCAGTCTATATACACAGTGTGTACTTTTCTCACAATTTAAAATTGAAAATCTCAAAATCTTTTGCGTACAATACAAGTAAAAGAAAATGTAATTATTTCTGAAGTTATGGATCTAGAGGAGACAGAAGAAGAAACAGAAAATTCCGACACATACCGAACTAGTGTTGGTGGTGCTGATACTAGTGAATGTGGTTCTGACATAGAGGATGAAAAAGATTATGTTACCTATATAGATACATTGATGAATCATTATGTATAATTCATTAAGATTTAAAACATACATGTAAAATGTAAGTTCCATAAATAAGACTATAATTTATCAAATATACTGTTTTCTGAAAGGAAAAAAAAAAATTTAAAAAAAAACAAGGGTACAAGGGTTTTTTTTTTTCACAAAGCTGAAAAAAATATATATTTTTCTTTTTCAGTTTGCAACACTAGGTGTACCACTTTCTTGCTCATTGTCATTGTTGCTGAGAATAAGTAGCACTTGGCGCGCCAACATTATTAGTGACTTCCACATGAGCCTCTTCTACTGTTTCAGACTGTTTCAGGCTCCTCACACCAGATGGATCCACAATTTAAAAAGGCCCGCTTATATTCAATCCTTCTTCATAATTTTGATATTTACAATAGAAAAACTTCTTCCAGTATCTCAATAATATTATAAATGCAAAAGTTAGCAACAATGTAGTAGAAAAAATGCAGAGAGGTAATATTTACTTAAAAAGAGATATACATAATTTATCCACCACTCACCAGAGCAACAACAGCACAGCTTCAACTCTTTGGAGTGATGTGTATATTTTACCTTTCCTTTGTAGGTGGGTACAAGAAATTGGGAAAATGTGTGTGCAGAAAAATTGCCATTGGGGCTGCATTAAATCACAATTAAATTACATCATATATATAGACGTGTGTTTCCCTATATTTCACATTTCAGCCACCACTACCTAGCACAGATCACTGGTGTTTGTGTGTGGAAGTAGCATGGAGTTTCCTGTCGTGCACATCGTTGGCTGAGTGTCGATAGCTGTGGGGATGTGGGAGATATGATGGTTAAAAGTGGTCGATGCAGGACACTTTTGTATTTCCACCAAAGACATGTGTCTCCGTATATGTCACTCTGCTGCCACAACTACATAGCATAGACCATTGGTGTTTGTGTGTGGTAGTGTAATCGTGTCTCCTATCGTGTACTATGGTGGTTAGATGTCGATAGCTATGGAGATGTCTGAGATATGGTGGTTGAAAGTGGTCGACATGCGGCACTTCCATATTTCTACCAAAATCTTATGTGTCATGGTGTAACACTTTTCAGCAAAAACTATGTATCGCAGATCACTGGTGTTTGTGTGTGGTAGTAGCACAGAGTCACCCGTTGATAACAATGTTGGCCGATTTTCGGTAACTGTGGTAGTGTGGGAGATATGGTGATTGAAAGTGGTCGATCAAGGATATTTTCGTATTTCGACGAAAGACATGTGTCTCTGTATATTTTACTTTGCTGCCTGAACTACATAGCGCAGATGACTGGCGTTTGTGTGTGGTAATAGCATCGAGTCCCCTATCATGCACTATGGTGGTTAGATGTCGGTAGCTGTCAATCCAAATTCTTTACAAACACGAACGAAGTCGTGGGCACCAGCTAGTTAAACACATAAATGCAAAAGTCAGGATGTTTGGGATTTTCTTACTTAATCACACTGTAAAGGTTCAATGGATTTGAATGAAATTTGGTACAGAGTTAGAATATAGTCTGTATTAGAACATAGGATATGTTTCATGACAGAAAAATGAATAGTTAGCAGGCTATGAAAACCTGTTCTTAATCTCGAAATATAAAAGCTAGAGAATTGTGGTAAACAATGTAGTTATTACAACAATGCTCTGTTTCCCTTCAGGTATAGAACCAGCTACCAATAGATATATTATCAATTAATTTAACTATGTTGGAGAGAACAGTCCGGTAGCAAATTCTTCTTTTTATCATTATTATTATTTTTTTAGGATAGGGAAATGACCCAACACTTATCTTTAGATGATGGGTGTGGGGCGCAAACACACAGAAAAGACAAACACAAATAATAAAGTAATTTACGGGATAAACCCTTCGTCAACGGGACAACATTGTTTATCCCAAAAATTGCTTTATTATTTGTATTGTGTTTTTTTCTGTGTGTTGGCGCCCCACATCCATCATCTAAAGGTAAGTGGTGGTTCATTTCCCTATCCTAATTTAATTCCTTTCCGCTACTTAGCGTCTTGATTTCATTGTTACCTTATTATTTTTTTGGCGTCCAACGCAAGTCTTGCGCAAGACCAGCCACCTCTCTGTTAACTTGAAAAGGGGGATTTTCACCCGAAATATTGTTTTTTCTTTGTTTGTGTGTTGTGTTCTGTTGCTGCTGCCCTCCTCCCTTCAACTTTAGTGAGTGTTGGGTGTATTTTCCCTTTCTTTTCCATGTAAATGTTATTATTTTTTTAGTATTTTAAACCCTTTAAATGTAAATTCCTCCCCCCTTTTGATCTTTAGTGATTTTAATTTTAGCAAAGTGTTAGGGAAGGTAACGCAGTATCACAAGAGGCAAAAGGGATAATGGGAGTGCCGCAGGATAGTGTATTGGGACCAAGGTAGTTCATTATTCTAATGAGTGACTGTGTTGGTGGCTGACACACTCAGAAGTTATGTGGTTTGCAGATTACAATAATGTATACACAACTTGGTTTTAAAATTTGCATTTACAAAATTAAATGATTGAAATCTACAATTGTTAAGTTTTTATCTTAATGAATAATTCAATATTGTATATTGAGAGCACAGTTTTTATTATCGTGTATGTTTGTACTGTGGCAGATTCTGACGCCCAGGCTGATCGTTCGCTACCTGAATCACAGTGATCGCCAAGTGACACTACACGGGGTCTGTCTGGCTGAGCAGAACATCCTCAAAACCATTGACTTTCAAGTAAGGAACAATACGATTTCTAACATAATAGATTACAGCTGCCAGTGAGGTTATTAATAATTTTATTCTTTAAAAACTGTTTGTTGACAGTAAATATCTTAGTTTCTCTGTGTTAAGGAAAATGTTACCCAATTTTCAGAAAACATGTACAGGTTGTGTTAATATTGGTTTTATCATATTATTTGTAAAACAAGTATTTTAAATGAAGTCTTCACGGGTGTACCGCCAGATAGTGTTTTGAAAACACGATATTTCGACGACTAGCTCCGTCATCTTCATCAGGTGTCGAGACATCTGCACAGGTCTGCTGACCGTCGGATACTGAGACAGCCCAGGTGCCGCACCTCCTTATATAGGCCAACGGCTCTCTCCGACGCCCGCACCCGGCGGCTGGCAGTGAGTGGGCGGGGCTACAGGTGTTCGTTGCGGGCCGAGGAAGTTAATATTGAGCCATTTGTGGCCTTGGCAACTCTACGCAGAGTGCGTGGCACGCATATTCAGCAACCGCCACAAACGGCTCAATATTAACTTCCTTGGCCCGCTACGAACAACTGTAGCCACGCCCACTCACTGCCAGCCGCTGGGTGCGGGCGTCGGAGAGAGCCGTTGGCCTATATAAGGAGGTGCGGCACCTGGGCTGTCTCAGTATCCGACGGTCAGCCGACCTGTGCAGATGTCTCGACACCTGATGAAGACGACGGAGCTAGTCGTCGAAATATCGTGTCTTCAAAACACTATCCGGTGGTACACCCGTGACGACTTCATTTCAAGCATACGCCGGGAAAGTCTCCGTTCTTACAAGTATTTTAAATATTTAAAATGTAGAATGTTCAAATGTTTCTTTCAACAAAGCAAATAGCGTAATCAAGATACCTGTCACAGCAGCAGAATGAAATCAGCCCTCAGTACTTCATTCCTATCCAGTGCAGCATGGTAATTTAATTTAATTCAATTACGATTGAGTGCACACTACAGTGACAAATTCCATACACACCCATCTTTCTTCTTTCTTGTACCTGCCTAATTTTGCCCTCTACGAATTATATTTTAAATTCTTCTGGTAAATTATTCATCACTTCCTTTAGTAAAATATACATATGAAAGAAAATTTTCCCACACACTTGTACCTGAAATCAAGTAGCAGCTTATGATTATAGTCATCTTTTCCCTTCTATGCACCATTCTTAATTCTTCCACCAATATCTATCCATACCTCATCAACAATATATACCTTGTACATTCCCACCACTCTCTTCATATTCCTCCTATATTGCAGCTGCTTTATCATATCACTTACTGATTGTGTTCACCAGTAATTTCCAGAAACAAGTCTAGATATTCCCCTTTGCACCCTCTCCAATGGTCTGACCAAAATTTTGTAACTCAATTCTCTGGCATAGTCCCTCATCACTCTCTCCAACAAGTGTTCGTGCATAAACTACGTGGCTCGGTCTAGGGGGGAGGGGGTGGAGGGGTTGGATGGAAGGCTACGCCAAACTACGTGGGGGGACGGGAGGGGGTTTCCTAGCCATGCCACGTAACTTTCTTTTCATAACATTTTTCGCGATTAAAATGAGGTACAGAACACACAACAGCATGTGGATATTTATTTCCATTATTTAATTATCTCCGTATGTAATTTACAATACCAGGTGTGTAAATATGAAACCGGAATTTGCCGATAGATGGCTGTAGCGATCAAAGCAGTTACCGCCCGATTGTGCCTTTGTCACCAGTTTCTTTTGTCGACAGCCAGCTGCGATTTTCCACTCCCGACAATACAAGTTTTATACGATAGTGCGGTTTTTAACACTGCTGAAGATGTCGACTTTTGTGCCCACAAACTACGATTTGCGGACATCGTTGATTTTCTGTTTTCATTTAAAGAAAACTGCTGCAGAATCACATCGAATGCTTGTCGAAGCTTACGGCGAGCGTGCTCTCGGGAAAACACAGTATTTCAAGTGGTTTAAAAAATTCAAAAGTGGAGATTTTGATATCAGCAATGAAGACCGTGGAAGACCTCCGAAGAAGTTTGAAGACAGTGAGTTGCAAGCATTGTTGGATGAGGATGATGTTCAAACGCAACAACTTGCAGATCAATTGAATGTGACACAGGAAGCTGTTTCCATACGTTTAAAAGCGATGGGAAAAATCCAGAAGATGGGAAAATGGCTTCCACATGAACTGACTGACATACAGCAAGAAAACTGAAAAACCACTTGTGAAATGCTGTTCGCCAGATATAAAAGAAAATCATTTCTCCATAGAATTGTGACTGGTGATGAAAAGTGGATATATTTCGAGAACCCTAAGCGTAAAAAATCATGGGTATCTCCAGGTGAACCGTCAACGTCAGTTTCAAGGCCAAATCGCTATGGGAAGAAGACAATGCTCTGTGTTTAGTGGGATCAAAGTGGTGTGATCTATTACGAGCTTCTAAAACCTGGTGAAACTGTTAATAGTGAACGTTATCAACAGCAAATACTCCGTTTGAACCAAGCATTGCGGGAAAAATGACCAGAATACCAGAAAAGACAACACAAAGTGATTTTGCTTCACGACAATGCACCATCACACACATCAAAACCAGTCAAGGAAATGATCGAGTCGCTTAGTTGGGAGATACTGACGCATGCGGCTTACTCGCCTGACCTTGCGCCGTCGGATTACTATCTCTTCGCATCGATGGGACACGCACTCGCCGAGCAGCGCTTCAGTTCTTACGAAAATGTGCGGAAATGGCTTGATGACTGGTTTGCATCAAAAGAGAAAATTTTTTTTTGGCGTGGCATTCATAAATTACCGGATAGATGGGAAAAATGTATATCTTGCAATGGACAATATTTTGAATAAGGTATGTCGAACCATTTTTATGCAATGAACGTGTGTTTTTGATCAAAAAATTCCGGTTTCATATTTACACACCTGGTAGTCTGACAGGAGAAATCAGTAGAAAATGTCTTCTAGAATCAAAAGGGAAAAAAGCTACGTGCTATGTAGGGAGGGGGGGGGGGAGGGGGTAGAAGCAAAAGCCACGTAGGGGGGGGGGGTTCACAGGGGGCCAAAATGGAGCTAGGTGGTGTATGGACACTCCCTAAGTGAAGGATGTTGAAACCTTTTCCTATCACCTGCGTAATGTGTTCTGCCCTGTTTAGTTTACTATTAAATGTTATGTAAAGGTATTTACATTTCATATCTTCTCCACCCTACAATCATAATCAGCCTTCAGTTTTTTTGTTTTTTTTTTAATCTGTGCTGACTCTTCTTTGCTTTTATCTTCACATTTTGTGATCTGCAAGCAACCTGACTTCTGACTCAAAACCATGAACCAAATCATTCATTAGAACGACACCAGCTGCCTCCTTACTCAACTGCTTAGTGTGAATCATGGGAACTGGTGGCCTGGAAGCCCCACCGTGACTACAACCAGACTTGTTAGTTGTCAAGCATTTAATTGTAAAGGAGGATTTGTGTTGCCATTTAGATGGGGGACCACCCCAAGCACTTGGCTAGATCAATTGTTCCCAAAAGAGGCGGTACCTCCCACCGATGGTTCTGTTTGTAGTTCAAGGCAAATTTGGGGAAAGGGGGGGAGGTGTTAAGGACCAACCACAACCCCCAAATTTTTCATTATTATATACAGCTTTAAAGTCTGCCTGCATCAGATTAGATTTTAATTACGTTCTCATGATTGTATTATTAGCTAGGAAAAGAAACAGATTTTGAATAGTATAAAGTGGTGATTTAAGATTGCTGATGCCAAATGAGAAACCAAATATCTGAAAATTAGTGTCATTTAATTTAATTTAATTTAATTTAATTGCAATGATGCACACACTCTGTTGGCAATTTCCCTAAATACCCATCTTCCTCCTTTCCTGCACCCACCTATATTTGCCCTATACAAATTTTAATTTTAAATTCTTTCAACATTTTTGATAAATTATTCATCATTTCCCTTGGTAACTTATTCCAATTCCTGACACCCTTACCTGAAAAGGAGAATCTTCCCACACCCTTGTGCCTGAAATCGTGTGCCAGCTTGTGGTCATGGTCATCTTTTCCCTTCCATGAACTACTTTTCATACCTACTGCAATATCTTTCCATGCCTCATCGCCAGTATATGCCCTGTACACTCCCATGACCCTCCTCATCCTCCTCCTGTCTTGCAATGAATCCCATTCCAGCTCCTTTATCATATCCGTCACTGATTGCATTCTGCGATAATTTCCAGAAACAAATCTAGCAGCCCTTTTTTGCACCCTCTCCAACTGCAGTATTTCATACTCAAAATGTGGGTCCCATACTACACTACCATATTCGAGCAATGGTCTGACCAAAGTTTTGTAACCCAATTCCTTGACTTCTCTCGTGCATCCCCTCATCACTCTCTCCAACAAGTGCAGAATTTTGAAACCTTTTCCTACCACCTGTCCAATGTGTCCTGCCCAATTAAGCTTGTTATCAAAAGTAATGCCAAGATATTTACATTTCAAGTCTTCAGCAAGCAATTCTTTCCCCACCTTATATTCATAATTAACCTTTTGTTTTTTATTTGTGTATCTAATAAGCTGACTCTTCTTTGCATTTATCTTCAACCCATGTTTACCAACCCAACTAGATATCCTGTCCAGATCACCCTGCAACTGTTTACAATCCTCTATCGTTTTGATCCTTTTATACAGCATTATGTCATCTGCAAACAATCTAATTTCAGATAGTAAAAAATCAACACAATTATTCATTAGAATAATGAATATCAATGGTCCCAATACGCTACCCTGTGGCACACCCATTTTTATTTCCACTTCCTTTGATACCGCATTTCCCACCCTAACTTTCTGTTTTCTACCTTTTAAAAATTCTTCTACCTAGCAAATCACTTTCTCATTCACTCCAATAGTTTTTACCTTATTTACTACCATTTTATGGCTTACTCTGTCAAACGCCTTAGACAGATCTAGTGCTACACTACCAATTTGGCCTCCCTTGTCCATTTCATCTGAAATATCTTGCATATATCCCAACAAGTGAGATTTGCATGAATATCCTTGCCTGAACCCATGTTGCCTACTTGAAAACCACTTACGTTCCTCACATACATTTCTGATGTGGTTGCATATCAATCTTTTCATTAATTTACCTACCACTGATGTCAAACTGATTGACCTGTAATTTTCGACTCTATTTCTCACCCCTCCCTTATGTACCGGTACTACTATCGCACTTTTCCAGTCCTGTGGTAAGCAGCAAGTATCCAGACTCAATTTAAATAATATTTCAAGATAAGGTACAATGTCACATCCGGTTATCTTTAAGATATCTATAGTAATATTATCCGCATCAGCCCCGTTATGTTTATTCAGCTTGCTTATTTCCTTCATGATTTCCTCAGGATGAATTTCAAATTTTTTAGTATCTTCATTTCTAATCGTATTGTTAAGCTCGTTCTCCGAATTAGACCTTCCAGTTTCTGATTCATTGTCCCTAATGCTCTCACTAAACCAGTTATTTAAAATCTCTGCCTTTTTCAAATCTTCATCCCATGTTTACCAACCCAACTAGATATCCTGTCCAGATCACCCTGCAGCTGTTTACAATCCTCTGCCGATTTCATTACACCAAACTCAACCATCTAAGAGAGCTCTCATAATGTGTATTTGTTAAACAAACGGTGATCTATACACCAATAGTATTTTAGAAATATGTCCTAGTTCCTCTACATATATGATATTCACCTAGGAGTGCCATCAAATTACAGTTTCAAAAAGTGGGTTAGCAGCCAAAAAAGTTGGTGCACTATGGATTACATTATTTAATACAAGAAGGGGAGTCAACGTGTTATTTTTTCTGGAAAGAGGGCAGTCAGTAATTTTTTTTTTTTCGAAAAGGGGACAGTAGACCGAAAAAGGTTGGGAACCTATGGCATAGATGATTGTTGAAGACCATATAAAAACTGAAAAAAGCCAGCACACGGTGACCAGGCCTGGGACCTGGTTCCATTGTACATCTCACATCCGATGTGGTGACATTGCACATTGCAACTGGAGTGAAATGTTATTTTATATGTTTCCATCCCATCATGCATTCTGCTATAGTTAGTGATTGCCTTCCTCTCTACTGTTAACCTGTTCAGTTTATTATAACAAAAAAAAGTATAGAAATATGCATGCAAATATAACCTTAAAATGGGTGAATATGACCAAAGTATAACAAAATATGACCAAACATTTAAATTTACTGCACATAAAAACATGCTCAGTTATACATCATTTATTTTATCTAGCTGTGTCACTTCCATGCACTCACTGCGTCATTAGAAATTAAATTTTAAATCATTTTGTTGGAGTCACTTTAATTTCACACGATTACAGAAAATAACTCTCTTGTCTGTACTAAAATACTCCTCTCCAAATTCCTTTATGTAACTCTATAACTTCGCACTTTCAGATAAGTTTCTTTTCGGCATGGCCGTACTCACTGATCCACTGCAGATTTAGGTAACAATAACAGACGATTATTTTCAGTATTGGCAACAATGAGACACTGATTGACACAGATCGAAACAGGCTTGCTGCTGCTGCATTGTCAAGATTAAAAGGCGGGCGGAACATTAACGTTTAGAGAGTGATAGTAATGTATAACTTTAATTCTTCACTGGTGAATTCTGGCCAGTTCAGTGACAATTAGTTTTCTTCCCCTCCAATGTATTATAGGAGTACAGTTCTGAGAATAATTTTCTTAATTTATTCTCACCTATAACTTCTAGTTAATTCCTGATATTATTAAGAAATTACCAGATTTTTCCTCAAAATATGACCTTAAATATTACTGTAATATCATCAAACTAGGAAATGGCCTGAATATACATTTAAATAAAATCAGAAATGTTTAATCAGTTTTTAATCATCATTATAGCTCAAAAAATATTACTTGTCATAAAGAACCAAACCCTAATGGTCATACTATTGAATTATCTTCTAAAATGTGTTTTTATTACAAGATATATTTAACTATGGGGTGTATACATACCAGATTATCTAAATTTCTTCCTTGTATGAAATTTCAATTATTTAGCATTTGATGCTACGTGGCAACTATAAAACTGAACTCCAAACATCGATTAACAGTAATTATGGAACTAATCTGCAGAAAAAAATAAATAATTACATTCCGCCTAAACAAAAAACAAATGTACTGCTGGCCAACTATAATGTTCAGAGACAAGATGTTGAAATATAACAGTACACCAAAATACCTGGGAGTAACATTAGACAGATCCCTCAATTACTGCAATTTCAATGAGAATGTGCTAATATTTCCAAGTCTTCGGACAAGATTTATTCTGCTTAATATGTTTCATATTTCCTAAAACGGTACTCCCAATGCAAATAGACAATTTATGTGTATCCTCTAAATTTGTTTTAAAATTAAATTTTGACTTTTCCCAGCAGGAATCTAGTCCAAGAAGTCTGTCAGTTCCAGTATTGTGCTCCTGGTGTCTGACACGTTACTGTGCAGGTTCCACTGTGGTCGCCACTGACGAGCACCGACACGCTGTCCGCACTGTGCAGTCTGCCGCCAGAGATCCCGCGCCTCCTGCTCCGCCTCGTCGCGCCTCGGCTGCGTGCGGCACTAGCCAGCTTCGCAGACTTCGCCTCCAGGATATCAGGTGGAATGCTCAGGTCTGAAACTGCTCTGTACGAATAGTTTACATCCTGTCTGGGTTGCTCTGTGTGCTTAAGTGAGTTGTAAATAAGATAGGATAGGGAAAAATAACCTGTCACTTACCACAGATGAAGACATGAGTGCCAGATGAACATGTAAAAAACCAAAGATTTTGTTGTTTTCGCAGCCATCATATTAATATTAGTACCTGGGTGACCGATCTTCACTCGGCATCTTTCGATTTCTATTTAATATCCAAGATTTTGAGTAAAGTTTGATTAAAGTAAAAGGCTTCAAGACTTCCTAGGCGTTTTGAGGTGCACAGTTAACCAAAGAGAAACTTCACTAACATCATTAGGCTTACTGGTACCTGAACCTTCTACGTAATGAGGTTAGAGCCGTTTTCGAGAAACCAAATACAAAAATTGCAACTTTTTTTTTTTTTTTTTTTTTTTTTTTTTTTTTTTTTTTTTAATCGTGTTAAAAACTTGAATAGCAAAACGTTATCTACATATGAAATTTCATCCAAATCGTTAGATCCATTTGCGAGACCGCCTCATTAATTGCTTTCAAAGAAAAATGCTATTATTATGTTAAACAGAAATCTTAATGCCAGTCAGGGATTGATTAACGCTGCGAGATTTGTGTTAATTCAGGGCATTCTACGAAAACCCTTGATGATGGATTCTTATGTACCTCGACGAGAAAAATTTAAAGTACAAAATATTTTTAAATTTATAGATCTCGCTTAGTTCTCGAGATATCATATCGCAAAATTGACGTGGTTGGTTGAAATGCGACCTGGACCAGAAGATAAATTTTGTCATGGCCAAGTTTGATGATGAATTCGTATCAAACTCGTCGAGAAAAATCGAAAATAAAAAATTTATTTTTCTGATACCTCAAGTGAAGAGGTTAGGATTAGATCCGACCTGGACCAGAAAAAGATTCCACCAAAAGCACTATGTCCATATGGTGGAAATGTACTTTTCATGTTTTATTTTCTTCCAAATGGTTGTTGTTAGGTTGAAATACAGCATGGACCAGAAGAAACGTCGCCAAAAGCACAAGGAACTATACCTATAACTGATTTTTGACATGCTATATCTCGTAAACCAAGCGAGATATCAAGAACATTTATTCTTTATTTTCGATATGTTTCGTCGCGTTCTATAAGAATTCATCATCAGATTGTGACGTCACGGTAATGATAGAACATCATCAGTGCTAAATCAATTCACTCCGCTAAAACTATGCTCATACCTCGCGTGGTAGTATTTAATGACAAACTAACAACCACTTTTTACGGTCAAAAAGTAAACGGTGATTAGTTTATAACTGGTACCAGTAATATTATTTTCAAAGAAGTTTATCACCTCTGAAAAAACCAATCATAAATTTTTAATTATCTTCCTTTTTAAATGTTTTACAATTAAACTTGCAATGTTACTATTTCCACGCCTCAGCCAGTATACAAGAACTGTTCGTTTAAATATTCTTTGAAATCAGAGAGAATCTATTTGTAGGCTTTCTGGTACCTGAATTGTCTACGAGATGGCGCTAGTGCCGTTTTCGAGATATCAAGTGAAAAAATTGTTTGTATTTTGCAAACTTGCTTTTTTGTACGGAAGACAACTATTTAGGTAATCTTAAAAGTCAAAACATTATCTAAATATCAAATTTCATCCAAATCGTCATAGCCGTTTCCGAGATCCGAAAAATATATATATATATACAAGAATTGCTCGTTTAAAGATATAAGATATAATTTGCTTACAGGATTAATGCTGCGTTGAAATACTCTTATTTCTTCTTCTTCCTGATATTTCGACCAAGGCTTAGGTCTTCATCAGGGGCTATCTACTGAATCTGCTACAGACTGTGATCTGCTGGAGACTGGCGTGCTGGTTGTTTACATATTTGTACTGTACCTTATTCACTTTCAACTGGCGCGTCAAGGTCACGTTCCCCTCGCCCCACGCCTCACCTCACCACCCCCTCCCGTTGCCTTCCCCCCTGCGCAGACCACTGCCTACAGTGCAAATAAGTAAACAACCAGCAACGCCAGTCTCCAGCAGATTTGGTAGACGGCCCCTGATGAAGACCTAAGCCCTGGTCGAAACGTCGGGAAGAAGAAGAAGTATGAGTATTTCAATGCAGCATTAATCCTGTAAGCAAATTATATTATACATAAGAAACCAGTTAATAATCTTACTCATGTTGGAGGTGAGACATATGGAAGAGGGAAAGATGTGAGCACATCTATACCTTGTTTACTCTCATCTGGCATGTCAAGGTCACTTTCTCCTCACCCCACACCTCACCTCACCACCCACTCCATTGCCTTCCCTCTGAGCAGACCACTGCCTACAGGCAGGCAGGAGGCATTGTCGTAAGTCACAGTAATGTCGTGTTTGTATCAATACATCATTAAAAAATGTTGTAAGTGAAATGGCATCAGCTAGTTGTTATATTAGGTGACAGTCAAAAACAATAATTTTTGATGTGTATAATTTTTTTAAAGCACTAGAAAACTCTGAAGAGAAAGTGAATATACTTTTTAGAGAACTTCAAAAAATGACAGCAGAGGTGTGTGGCACATCGTTACGAACAGTGCAGCGTCTATGTAGCGAAGCCAAGCTGAGTGTTCCAGAGCCATCCTTTTCTTCTCCAAATAAAAACATTCACCAAGAAAAATCGGTCACGGATGACTTCCAGAAAGATATCATTCAACGTTCTGTACTAAAATCTGATGATCGGAGTGAATATCCTACCATAAGTAAATTGAGGGAGATACTAAAAGATAAAATTAACGACACTTGAGGCGTCACTTCTCTGCGTAAATTACTAAAAACACTCTACTTCAGATACAGAAAATGTAATGATGGAAGATGTTTTCTGATGGTAAGGACAGATATTGTTGTAGCAAGGGCCTCATTTTTTAAGAAAAATGCACGATTTGAGGAAACAAAATGGTGGCTTCAGGGTTCTTGTAGGTAAAAGATCTGGATTAATTGTTTGTCATGCTGGGTCAGCAACTCATGGATTCGTTGCAGGGGCTGGTTTAGTGTTTCAATCTAAAAGTTCTGGCAGTTATCACCAAGAAATCAGCAGTGAAGTGTTCAGAGAATGGTTTTCTAACTTGCTTAAGAGTCTGGAAGAAGGGCATTTCCTCGTAATGGATAATGCAAGTTATCACTCAAAACTCAAAGAAAAATCCAGTCACTATCACTTTCATTTCAAAATTTATACGACCTGTTTCGAAAATTAACTTCCATTGGGAAGCCCATCTAGGAATTGGATTTAATTCTCGAAATGTTTCGCGTAACTTTTAAAACCAAAAATAATGACTGGAAGCAGTAAATTTTATTCATTGATATCATGTAAATCTTGACATCTTCACTATAGGTACAATGGAAAGAAAGAAGTGCCACGGGGCAATATTTATGTGGGAAGGGCAGATAGAATACACCCAACACTCGCCAAAGTTGAAGGGAGGAGGGCAGCAGCAACACAAAACAACACACGAACACAGAAAATACAATATTTGCGCAAGCCCAGCCACCTACCTCTGTTAACTTGAAAAAGGGGGTTTCACCCGAAATATTGTGTTTTCTTTGTTTGTGTTGCTGCTGCCCTCATCCCTTCAACTTTGGTGAGTGTTGTGTGTATTTTACCTGTCATTTCCATGTTGATATCTTTATTAACATATGAAATTGAAGTTGTTAAACACACAATTTCCACGAGACACAATTCACCAATTTTGCTCATGATAAATAATTGAAATGCTCGATTTTACTAAAGAAAATATCACATGAAATGCAACAAATTATACTATATATGTTGTGAGGATTTTAGCGCTTGCGCAGCAGCTGTTTCTCCTTCACCTATAGGGGTTGGGGCAACGGTGGAGATAGAGCAGAGTGACCAGATAGACCCACCAGATGAATGAAACAAACATGAAAGAACGATCTCTGTGATGGTCGGTTGAGGTAAAATGAAATTTAAAAAATAATAATAATAATATGGGACTGTTATAAGAGAAAAAATACATAAAAAGTCTGTAAAATTGCAAAACACTAAGTGGCAGGTTTAGCATTGATTGAAGAATGTAGGAGTATGTGAATCAGGTGTTGAGATTGTTAGAATCATTTGAGCTGGCTGGAATGGATGGTCTGTGTTGGTACTATAAAGTTTTTGCTTGTGGCTATTCATCCTGTAGGATAGTTGTTGAGTTGTGAGACCAATGTAGGAAACAGTCCAGTGAAAGCTTTTTTTTTTTTTTGTCAGTTTGATGCAATCCTCCATCCCTTCCTGTCTTGTGCTTACCTCTCTTCATTTCTACATACCCCTTACAACCCACTTCCTCAATTATCTGCTTCATATATTCTAATATCTGTCTTCCTCTACAGTTCTGTTCCCTCCATTAACAAATTAATCAATACAGCATGTCTCAAAATATCACCTACCAGCCTGTCTCTTCTTTCCATAAGCTTCTTCCACAAACTTCTTTCCTCGCCCATCATTTCCAAAACTCGTTCATTTCGTACTTTGTCTTTCCTCTTAATTTTAAGCATTCTTCTGTAGCACCACATTTCAAATGCTTCAATTTTCGTTCTTTCCGGTATTCCTAAAGTCCATGTTTCGCTACCGTAAAGTGCTGTGCTCCACACATAGAGTTTTAAGAAGTTCTTTCTAATTCCTAGATCAATATTTGAAACTAAAAGGTTTCTCTTTTTCATGAAGGCTCTTTTTGCTAGTGCTATTCTGCTTTTAACATCATTCCTGCTTTTGCTTCCCAAGTAGCAGAATTCACTTACTTCTCCTATTGCATCCGATCCTATTTTTGTATTTAATCTACTGTGATTGGTATCATTTCTGCTACATTTCATCACTTTTGTCTTGCTTTGGTTTATATTCAGTCCAAAATCTTCCTTCACTATTTTGTTCATGCCATTCAGTAACTTCTCAATATCCTCTGCTCTCTCTTCTAACAAGACAATGTCATCAGCAAATCGTAGCATACTGATTTTTTTCTCCATGATCACCTATGCCACATGGAAATTTTTCTTTTTCTTTCTTTATTGAAGGTATGTAAGTTGGTAAATAAAGTTGGTAGTAGTGCAGGAGACGTGTCCAGTAACAGGAAAGGATTCTCCTATGATAGGAGTGGCTGGATGCATGCTGCTTGTTTGGAGAAGCAAGTGTTACGGCGGAAAGAACTGTGTGGAAGTCTAGGAGGAGAGTAAGAAGGTTAGTGCTTCTGGGCCATACGTTGTTCAGCTTAGGTCTGCTGAAGCAAGTGTGGGAACAGTTTGTAGGATTTTTGGAAGGAGGAAATGTATTTCAGGGAAGGAATATAGAAAGTCATCCTGACGGTGAAGTATCTAGTTACGTGCTGTCTATAGTACTTGTGACAAGCTTCTGCCTTCTTTTACGGCAGAACTGTACACTGATATATCCCACATGCTCGACTGAGCACAACTATCAGGTGTAAAAGTTTGGTATTCTGTAAATATCAGCCAATCTGGCTACTCAGGAAAATGCAACTGTTACGTGGCTATCCTGATTGGCCAGACTGGCCGAACCTTCCAGAAAGTAAAAAAAACTTTAAAATCAGAATTTGTAAGGGAAGGTTATCCTATGCTTAGCGATTGGCACACAAAACAGATGAGTGTAAAATATATTAATTGTTAAGCTTAACATATAGACATGTGTTACAAACCTTTTTGCTGGGTGTAAAATGTGTCTTTGACAAGTAAGAACATCTAAGAAATACTAAGGCTTATCTAAATATATACTAGGGGTGGGAAGTCTGGTGGTTCAGTGGTTAGTTGGTGTCCATTAATTACGTAATTAGTTTTTTTGTTGATCTGTACATCCCCCCCCTCCCCTTTGGTGAACATTGGCGAGATCTCATGGGACCTCCCTCCAGCCCCTCACCGAGCATTGCGGGTGAGCGGTTAGCGCTCTGGCCACGCATTCGGGAGGACGCCGGTTCGAATTACTGTCCGGGCATCCAGATTTGGATTTTCTAAGGTTTCCCCAAATCAGTCCAGGCGAATACCAGGATGCTTCCTTCAACAATGCCATGGGCAAATTCCTTCCCGTTCCTTGTCCCCAGCCCCATCCTGCCTTTAATGAACTCAACAAGGAAAAAGCTATAAGTAAAAAAAAAAAAAAAATTAAAAAGTCTTTCCCCCCCTCCCCATCCGATTTACTGTTCTACAAAGGGCAGCAATCTGGATAAAATGTTGATCTGAGATATCTTTCACCAGACCCCCTCTCCCCCTTATTCGTGCCACATAATTAATGAACACCCAATTAAGCTGCTAGCTTACTAAAGTTCAATATCAACTCAAGTGATTTGGCTAAACTTTTTTTTTATCAGTCTTTTGACTGGTTTGATGCAGTCTTGTATCCCTTGCTATATTGGACTGATCTCTTCATCTCGACATACCCCTTACAACCCACGTCCTCAATTATCTGCTTCATATATTCTAATCTCTGTCTTCCTCTACAGTTCTGTTCCCTCCACTAACAAATTAACCAATCCAGCATGTCTCAAAATATGACCTACCAGCCTGTCTCTTCTTTTTGTTAGAATATTCCACAAACTTCTTTTCTCACCCATCATATCCATAACTCCTTCATTTTGTGCTTTATCTGTCAACATAATTTTCAGCATCCTTCTGTAGCACCACATTTCAAATGCTTCAATTTTTCTTCTTTCTGGTAGTCCATACTTTGCTACCAGAAAGTGTTATTCTTTCTAAGTCCTAGATCAATATTTGAAACTAAAAGGTTTCTCTTTTTCTTGAAGGCTCTTTTTGCTTGTGTTATTCCGCTTTTAACATCATTCCTGCTTCGGCCATTAGAATTCACTTACTTCTCCTATCACATCAGATCCTATTTTTATATTTAATCTACTATTATTGGTATCATTTCTGCTACATTTCATCACTTTTGTCTTGCTTTGATTTATATTAAGTCCAAAATCTTCCTTCAGTATTTTGTTCATGCCATTCAGTAACTTCTCAATATCCTCAGCCCTCTCTGCTAACAAGACGATGTCATCAGCATATCGTAGCATACTGATTTTTTTTTCTCCCTGAACACTTATGCCACATGGAAATTATTCTTCTACTTTGTTTATTGCTTCTTCTACATACAAGTTGAATATTAAAGGAGGTAGACTACAATCTTGTCTCACACCCTTTTAAACTGATGCATGTCTCTCATGATTATCTACTTTTATTACAGCCACTTGATTCTTATTTAGTTTATAAAGTATTCTCCTTGGTCGATACTTTAGACCTGACTTCGTTAAAATCCTAACATTATCATAAGCTTTTTCTAAAATAACAAACACCATAAAAGTAGCTTCGTTTTTCTTGATTCGCCCTTGAAGTATTAATTTTAATGCCAATATTGCTTCCCTTGTGCCATCATTTTGCCTGAACCCAAACTGATCTTCACCTACTGTCCCTTCTACCACACTTTCCATTCTTCTGTATATTATTCTGGTCAGTAATTTTGAAGCATGTGATGTTAGACTAATGGTGCAATAATTTTCACATTTGTTGCCTTGTGCTTTCTTCAGAATTGAGGAGATGATACTTTTATTAAAATCAGTTGCGATTTCTCCTGTTTCATAACTCCACGTTGTATAATCTCAGGATTCCTTCTTCTCCTCGAGATTTAAGAAGTTCTGCACAGATCTCACCCATTCCAGCTGCCTTATTTGCTTTCAAGTCATTCAAACCTATATCAAATTCTGTCCTCAAAATAGGATCCCTTAGATCATCAAGATCGTCATTTCCTTCCTTTTCCATTACGCTATTGTCCAAATCATCTCCATCATACAGTTTCTCAATGTATTCTTTCCATCTGTTAGCTCTATCTTCTGAGCTTAAAAGAGGTTTCCCGTTGGCAGCTCCAATGTTTATACATGTTTTGTTCATTTCTCAAAAATTCTGTCTGATCTTCCTATATGCCACATCTACGACCAATCCCTTTTCTAATTCTTTACACTTTTCAGGCAGCCATTTTTCTTTTGCTATTTTGCATTTCCTATTTATTTTATTTCTAAATTGCCTGTATTGCTCTCTTTCTGCTTCATCCTGAGCATTTTTGGGCCTTATCCTCTAATCCATCAGCTCCAAAATTTCTTCTGTGATCCAAGGTTTTCAGGCGGCTTGTTCCCTAAAGCCTAATGTTTCTTTACCAGCATTCATTATTTTGGTCTTTAATTCATTCCATTTGTCTTCAGTTGAGCTCCTTTCAGAATTACTGCTTATACCGTCTACCATTTCTGTAAATTTTTCTCTCAAGTTAGATTGTTTCAGTTTATTCACTTCCAGTCTGTTCTGCTTATACTGCTTCCTTATTCGCTTGAATTTCAGCCTGCACTTCATTACTATCAAATTATGGTCAGAGTCTATGTCTGCTCCTGGGTATGCTTTTAAGCCTAGAACTTTATGCCTGAATCTCTGTTTGACCATGGTATAATCTAGCTGGTATCTGCCTGTATCCCCAGGACGTTTTCAGGTGTATATCCTTCTTGCATGGTTCTTAAACAGTGTGTTCGCCACTACTAGCTTATATCTTTCACAAAATTCTAGCAACCTGCTTCCTCGCTCATTTCTTTCTTCTAGACCAAAACTTCCTACAGTATTCCCCTCTTTTCCTTCTCCCACTACCACATTCCAGTCACCCATGATTATTAGATTTACCTCCTCCTTCACATATTGGATTAATCTTCAATCTTAGCATATATTTTCTCTGTTTATTCGTCATATTCCTGTGACGTAGGCAAATACACTTGTACTAACATGGTTGGGGCGGTCTTAGTTTCTAACCTCATCAAAATAATCCTGTCACTAAATTGTTCATAATAACTCGCCTGTTTCCCTACTCTCTTATTCATTACAAAATCTATACCAGTAACTCCACTAACAGCTTTTGTGTTAGTTATTTTGTGTTCCCCAGACCAGATATTCTGTGCATCCTTCCACTTAATCTCATTAATCCCAACGACATCTAGCTGTAAGTTGTTCCATCTCTCTTTTTAAGTTTTCTAATAGTCTACCTGCTAAACTAAAAGTGCATTAAACCTTTTTTGTGTGCATTATACATTCTTCCTCATTAATTACTAGTCTTATCAAATTTTCACGCTACTATTTGTTATTCAGAACCCAATTTTAGCAGTGGCTGGAATATAGATAATGAACAAAAAGAACAAGTGATCTAAAATGTTGATATCCTGGTAGCTCAGTAGTTAAGGTACTTGCTTTTCAAAAAGTGGGGGAGGTGGACATCCAGGAATTTGAGTTGTGATCATATGAGCTATACCAGGAAGTTTCATGGTTCAGATTCCAAGTTAAACTGCATGTCCCAGAGGAAAGGAACTGACGTCCTCCATAGGGAGGATCCAACCATACTTTTGGTCGTTTGTGTATTGTTTATTTTTGAGATGGAAATTTCAGACCATACTTGTGTTGGAATCTGATTCAGCTTGGAATCTGTGCCAGAAATTGATTCCCACATTTATTATGGAAAACCGGACATGCAAGTGATTGGGTAATATTGTCTTCATATTTGGGAGGATTCGGGTTTAATCCCAGCCTGGTCATCCGAGGTTTCATGCAAGAAAGATTTTTACTAACAATTTTAATGTTTTAATCTTATATATTATTCCTAGAAGGTGTTTTTTTTTCTTCACAAATTATTTATCTCCCTTCAAACCTAACTGAAATCAATAAATGAGGTATCATTTTAAAGATTAACGTATCTGTTTTGGTGAGAGCATTTTTTCAGAATTTGATCCTTAAAGGGCATAAGGTCTCCACTTTGATAAGATCATGCTTAAGAAAGGATTTTTTTTTTTTTTTTTTTTTTTTTTTTTTTTTTTTTTTTTTAATCTACCCTTCAAAGGCATTATTATTAATATTGGCGAATTCTCCCAATAAATGGAAGATGTTAAACAAATGACCCAATCAAGTTTTTCTTATTATTCCAATAGGCTTTCATTCTTTCCGAGAAAACTTGTTTGCATTCTTCCGACCACTTTGGTCTGTATTGTTTTTGTTTTGGTTGTTCAGTTATGACTTCCCATTTGTCTACTTTGTGTCTCTTTCTAAGATGTCTGTTGCTCCTATGTTTGCACTTTTCTAAGATCCTTCCGAATTTCATTCAGCCAAGGTGTTGGTTTTTTAAGTGAAGTTACATAATCTATTATCTTTTTTGTCAATCAATTTCCTGGTAGCCTCTTAATGTGGCCAAAGAATTTCATTCGCCTTTTCTTGATGTCAGTTTCGATGTTTGAAAACTTTTCTGTTGTTTTGATTGATTGTAGTCTGTAACCATCTTTAGTGAGTCTTGTTCCTAGTATTTTTCTAATGATTTTTCTCTCTACTTTAATTTCTTCAAGGTCATGTTTTCTGTCAAGTGTTAATGTTTCACTTGCATAGATGACTGTTGGTTTTATGACTGTGTTGTAGTGCCGAATTTTTGTCTGTCTTGACATGGATTTTTTGTTGTAGAGATTTTTGACTAACCCTAATGCTTTTTTTACTTTTTGGAGGCGATTTTGCTGTGAGATTTTCTCAAGGCCTGTCGGTTCGACGAATTCTCCGAGGTATTTAAAGTATGGGACCCTTGTTGATTTTACCGTATTTTTTCTCAAACATGCTATTTCTGTCTTTGAACATATGTTCAGTTTTCACGAATGAGATTTGTAACCTTACTTTTTTTGCACATTCTTTGAGTGTCTCAAGCTGTTTGATGGCAGTCTCTTCATCTTCTGCTAGTATCCCCAAATCATCTGTAAAAGCGAGCTATGGTATATAGAGGTTGTTTTTGGGAAAGCCAAGGTGGATTGGCTTCCAACACTTACATTTCTTGAGTTCTTTCTCCCATTCTTCCATAACATTTGCTGATTCTGTAGTTATTGTAATCTATTGTTTCCGAATCTGTAAAGCGTGTTTCTTCCAGGCCGAGCATTTGGATTTTCTGTTTATTGAGTTCTGTTGTAAGATTGTGTAATTTTCCCGTTTGAATGAGTGTCTGAATGTTAAAAGTGTCAATATAAGTGTGTGTTTTTCGTGATAGTTTACCAGAGCACTCCGACTTACTCTCTCCTATAAGTCCAAGCTCCCCTGAATTCGAATGCTCGGTTGCCACTTTGGAGTGGGTGGATCGTCCACCTGGGGTAATGTTGTCATTACTTGTACGAGTCATACATGCTTATTATTGATTTTCTAGCTTTCGCTAGTATTGTAGAACCAGGGATTGTGAGTTCCTACAGCATGTTTACAGCCGCACCTCCTGGTGAACAGACGCTGACCGTATTGCCGCTTGTTCCAAGTCACACGCAACATGGATTTCAGTTGTCATTTTGGTCAGCGGGTGGTATTTTATTTCCCACCTGCCCTACATATCTGCCGGGCATTCTCTTATCTGCCACCAGGGGACGCGCCAGATGGGGGTTCACAAACCCCACACTGGTTATTATTATTGTTATTTTTTTGTCCAAGCCAAGCAAGATATCATTGCTTCTTCTTCCAACCTACTGCAAACCATATACCTTGCTATTCATCATATTTTATTTGTGATATTTTTGCATGGATCTTCTAGTGATTATTATTGGTTACTATTTCAGGAGCTGAACTATAAAATTTATGTATAATGTTTTATTCTTGCTGGTATTAACAAGCTATAGATCATAAGATAGGATAGGGAAAATAAACAGTTACCCGTCACTTACCACAGATGAAGGCAGGAGGGCGAGACACGTAAAAACACAGAAACACACGAATTGCACGATATTTCGACCTTAGACTTACTCATGTGGGAGGCGAGACATATGGCAGGGGGAAAGATGTGGTCACATCCCAACCCGCCACATGAATGAAGCACAGGCGGAAAACGCGTGGTAGTGGTAGAATTGCCGGGAAGGGGGGGGGGGGAAAGGCTTGACCAGCGATAAAAGTGATACAAAACAATATAATCTTTTTATATACATTATATATATTATTATATTATTTTTTACTATTTTTTTATTTTTTTTGTTATTATTTATTTACAACTTTATTATTTATTTTCAACTTTTTGAATTATATATATTATTATATTATTTTTTACTATTTTTTATTTTTTTATTATTATTTATTTACAACTTTATTATTTATTTTCAACTTTTTGAATTAATGCTACACAAAGATTATATTGTTTTGTTTCACTTTTATCGCTGGTCAAGCCTCCCCCCCCCCCCCCCCCTTCCCGGCAATTCTACCACTACCACGCGTTTTCCGCCTGTGCTTCATTCATGTGGCGGGTTGGGATGTGACCACATCTTTCCCCCTGCCATATGTCTCGCCTCCCACATGAGTAAGACTAAGGTCGAAATATTGTGCAATTCGTGTGTTTCTGTGTTCTTACGTGTCTCGCCCTCCTGCCTTCATCTGTGGTAAGTGACGGGTAACTGTTTATTTTCCCTATCCTATCTTATTTTCAGTGCCTCGCGGCAGTTTCTTTGTTTCCTTTATCCAAGCTATAGATCAGTTATATTATGTTTTAGCTCTTAATTGTTAAACAATGAAAGGGAGTCTTCATGTGTTCTGCTGCCTTATTTTGGCTCTGCCCTCTTTTTCAGGAGTTAGTCTGTCTATACAGATCAGCAGACAGACAAATTCTGGCAAATCATCTATTAGAGTCATAGTTGATGTCCTTCATATTATTTTCTAATGCCTCTCAGCCTTAATGACTTTGTCGTCAGTGCTCTGAAAATCAATAATTGCAGAAAAAAGTTGGTATATTGCTGGGTGGAGAGACAAGGGTCTTTAAAAGTTGTTCATAAAATGCTAGAATGCCTATAGCCTTTGATAAATTTGGTTTATTTTCGTCAGTGGGAATCCTTGTTCATAGTTTCGAAAGGCATCTTTTTACTTTATCTGAATTGAATTACATTGCTATGGATTGTATGCTCCATTGGTAATTTTTCTAGTCAACTCATTTCAACTTTTTATTATTATTATTATTTTTGTGATTATCTTATATACTTTGAGCGTTAAATTCCTCCTTTTTTGCCATTTATAAATATAAATTTTAAATTCCTTGACTCTTTTGGTAAATTTTTCATCACTTCCCTTTGTAATTTATTCCAATCCCTAATAACCTAACCCAAAAAAGCAAATTTTTCCACTCGCCTATGTATGAAATCGAGTGGCAACTTGTACCCATAGTCATCTTTGCTTTTCTATGCACTGACCAATATTGTTCCAAGCCACATCACAAATATATGCCTTATTCAGCCCATGCACTCCTTCACTCTCCTCCTGTCCTCCAATGCCTCCCAACCCAGCTCCTTTATCATATCAGTTACTGATTGTGTCCTGCGGTAATTTCCACAAACAAATCTAGCTGCTCTCCTTTGCACCACTTCAACTTTTGTATTTGATACCCAAAATGTGGGTCCCATACTACACCACCATACTCAAGCAATGGTCTGAGCAAAGATTTGTAACCCAATTCCCTCGTTTCTCAGGTACGTCTTCTCTTCCTCCCCCTTCCCAATGTGTACTGCTCAGTTGAGTTTATTATCAAATTTTATGCCAATATATTTGCATGTCAAGCCTCCAACAAGCAATTCTATCTAGGGTACCCTGCAACAGTCCAGTCTTCTCCCATTTTGACCATATTATAGACATTTATATCATTTGCTGAAATGATAAATAGTACGGATATACGACATATACCTTAAGTTAGAAGACATAGAATCATATAACAGGCAAGATTAATGTAAGCACTTTTCTCTGTGCTCTGTTATTGTGTGAATTTGCACTGATGCCAGGCTGGTTATAGTGAAACTGACCTGACATCTGCACGCTGTGACTGGATCATGTTGTCTGCCGCGGTGGTCAGCCTGGCCAAACACCTGTGCGAGGCGCCGGACGTGCGAGCCACACTGGTCTGCAGTCCCACGCGCACCACCGCGGCCGCGTGGACCCGCGACTGCGTCGTGTCCTGCCTCACCGGTATACCCCCGCAGGACATTGAGGGCGTGGCCGCGGCACTCGTCCACCACGTCCGACTCCCGGACGCGCTACTCAGAGCTCAGGTAAGTCTCGCAGTGATGACACTTGGCACACAAAAACAATTTCTTTCTCCATTAATATTCAGTTCGTGTATAAAGGAAGCAATAAAGAAAGTATGAGGGCATTTGTAATAAAACACTTTTTCAGTAGTTGTACTGCTTTCCGTAAATGTGTTATTACTGTTGATACTGCTGTGGCAATGCGTGCCTCACATGACCTTGATTGCAACGATATTCAGCCGGCAGTGACAGCATAAACATGTCCGCTCTGCTGGCAGTTTGCACAAAGGGCAGTGATATGATTTCTTTAGTCAGGAGGAGTAAAACGGGCTGAAATTCATCATAGACTTTTAGAACAGTACAGGGACAGTGTATTGTCGGAGACAAGTGTTTTCGAGTGGATCGAGAAGTTTAAAAGTGGCCAGACAACTGTGAGCAAGGCGTCTGTCTACGTCATCTACGGACAGCAAAATTGAGCAAGCTTGATTGATGGTTTTCACGAATATGCAAGTTACTACCGATAACATAGTGTCTTCTTTGAAAATAAGTCATGGTTCTGCCTATAACATTATCCATGACAAACGCAGCTTCCGTAAAGTTTGTTTGCAATGGGTACCAAGACATCTCACTAAAGAACACAAACCCAAATGTCATGAGGTTTGCCAATGCTTACTTGGCAGGTTCAACAAAGAAGGTGACTCATTTTTGGAAAGAATAGCTGGGCTCATTACTATGAGCCAGAATCAAGATACCAGAATATGGAGTGGAAACATCCTGAATCGCCAGTGAAAAATAAAATTCGAGACTGACAGGAGAGATAAGATTAGAGAAATTCGATGCCGTACTGGTACTTATACGTATATTCTTTCTTTCCTTGGGCTATTCGAGATCGGAACGCACAGAGTTAGTTTTGGTGCTTAGCACCCTCTGCCACCGACAGTATTTGTGAATTGCAGAGTATGGCTGTAGATTGATTGTTTGCCTTCAGGAATTCCTCGAATTCCCCAGTAAGTGATAAATTGCACTAAAATCAAACCACGGAGAGAGCATTTTTCCCAGAGTGAATCATGACAGATGTTAGTATTTGCTATGATTCTGTCCATTCCTATGCACAATTTACCAAACTAGTGTAAACCCATGAATGTATTTGTAGTATCGTCATGGGTCTAGAATAGTTCCAGTTTTTAAGATCAAAGATTATGACAGGCTCAACTGATCTGGCCAAATACGAACTTGACCTGTGTTTCATTCTTAGGGTGAATAAAATCTCCTGAGCTTGAAGAACTCAGAATTATTAAATGCAGACAGGGACGATCGCGCTATCGTTTAAATGTTTCAAAGGTCGTAGACTCAAACTTGCTGAAATAAAAACGTGACTGGTATTTCACCCTTAAAGTTCACTCCTTTGAAGAATTCCTGTTTGCTTTGAAAGCATCACATTGTTTCTTATTGAGGATGGGCATTCATAATCTAGTTTTCGGTCATAGTAACAGCCAGAATACTTAATGCAGATTCCTATTATTATACAGTTGAGCAACTCCAAAGAAATCAATAGCCAAAATACTCGATTCGGTAAGAAATTTGGTCTGATGCCCTCTTTAAACAACCTAATAACTCAGGTACAGCGAACATGAACAAAGACCATTAACGAAAGTGGTCAGTACAATATGTAAAAAGTAAATAAATCGTAATGTATAAACTTTGGTCAAGCAACAACATTAGCGAAAGTTTTAATTAAATTGAAATTTAGCCTAAGCCGGAATAACAATTGGCATTCATGATAACAGCAGAGACCATGAGTAATTTAATTATTTTTAAAGTTTTTTTAAGTTGCTTTCATTAGCAACGTGTTATTGCAAAGCAGATCAACGTTTTTTTTCCCCAGCCGTAAAGTTTATCGAAATTTTTTAACTATGAAATGCTACGAAAAGCAAACTTAATGAGTATATTATGGCAATTAATTTGGCAGCGGCTGCTTAGGTATTAAATTGTGGACATAACCTCAAATCTCTTCAAACGATATCTCTGGTGGCTTTTAATTTTCGAGTGAAGACTGACACATGATGCTGTTATCCAGCCAATAGCTATTGAGGTGAGTGAGTGAGCTTAGGAAATAATATATTAGATAGCTAATAGTCTATTGCTGTTTCCGTGATACAGGGCATGTCGCGATTTTGTGGCTGAAACTTTTCCAGCCATTCTCTAGTCCTAGTGTCCAGTCTGTTGAAGTTCTTGCAGAGCTTTTTTGGTATTTTTATTGATAGGTTTGTGGAGATTTGTCAGTGATCTTGAGATTTGTTGGTAGTTTTATTAAAAATATATTTTCTAACAACGCTGTTCTCCCTTCAGAGCTGCGTGGAAGCAATGTGGCTCAGAAAAGGTGGTGTTAGGCTTTATTATGGCAGTATTATTACAAGCACTGCGCTCTCCAGCAGAGTATACTAATTGCATTTCGCAGAACATTGGTCCCTGTATGTGTCTTAGTGCACATTTTTATAATATGGTTCTTGAATGATAACATTCTATCAAATGTAACACCACGATATCCGAAGTGCCGGTTACAGATACAGATACTGTGTTTGAATCTCCCTTTAAGTTACCGGACAGCCAGTCTATTATTAAGCTGGAAGCAGCTTATTTTGGTAGCACCGCATTTGCAAAAAATATTTTATCAACATAGTCATATAATTTGATAAGACATTTTCTGTTACCACTAAAGATTTTTGACTGGTTTGATGCAATCCTCCATCCCTTCCTATCCTGTGCTAACCTCTTCATCTCTACATACCCCTTACAACCCACGTCCTCAATTATCTGCTTCATATATTCTAATCTCTGTCTTCCTCTATAGTGCTTACCTTCGACTATTCCCTCCACTAACAAATTAACCAATCCTGCATGTCTCAAAATATGACCTACCAGCCTGTCTCTTCTTTCTGTAAGCTTCTTCCACAAACTTCTTTCCTCACCCATCATTTCCATAACTCGTTCATTTCTTACTTT
Organism: Vandiemenella viatica; assembly: GCA_031002005.1. Classification (NCBI taxonomy): domain Eukaryota; kingdom Metazoa; phylum Arthropoda; class Insecta; order Orthoptera; family Morabidae; genus Vandiemenella; species Vandiemenella viatica. Next base: position 2,863,322 of record JARYHS010006518.1, read on the forward strand.
GTCAGTCCACTTAATTTTCAGCATTCTTCTGTAGCACCATATTTCAAATGCTTCCATTTGATTTATTTCCGGTATTCCTAAAGTCCATGTTTCGCTACCGTAAATTGTTGTGCTCCACATGTAGAGTTTAAAAAGTTCTTTCTAATTTCTAGATCAGTATTTGAAACTAAAAGGTTTCTCTTTTTCATGAAGGCTCTTTTTGCTAGTGCTATTCTGCTTTTAACATCATTCCTGCTTCGGCCATCGGTTGTAATTTTACTTCCCATGTAACAGAACTCATTCTCTTCTCCTATTGCATCCGATCCTATTCTTATATTTAATCTGCTAGTATTGGTATCATTTCAGGTACATTTCATCACTTTTGTCTTGCTTTGATTTATATTCAGCCCAAAATCTTCCTTCAGTATTTTGTTCATGCCATTCAATAACTTCTCAATATCCTCTGCCCTCTCTGCTAATAAGACAATGTCGTCAGCAAATCGTAGCATACTGATTTTTTCTCCCTGAAAACTTATGCCACATGGAAATTTTTCTTTGACTGTCTTCATTGCTTCTTCTACATACAAGTTGAATATTAACGGGGATAGACTACAACCTTGTCTCACACCCTTTTTAACTGATGCATGTCTCTCGTGATTCTCTACTTTCATTATAGCCACTTGATTCTTATATAGTTTATAGAGTGTTTTTCTGTCTCGATACTTTAGACCTGACTTCTTTAAAATTTTGAACATCTTGTCCCACCTAACATTTTGAAAAGCTTTTTCTAAATCAACAAATGCCATAAAAGTATCTTTGTTTTTCTTGATCCACCCTTCATGTATTAATCTTAAAGACACAATTGTTTCCCTTGTACCACGATTTTTCCTAAACCAAAACTGATCTTCACCTACTATCTCTTCTACTACACTTTCCATCCTTCTGTATATTTTGGTAATATAGAGGTTGAAAACCAAAGGTCAAAGAACTGAGCCTTGTGGTGAGCTATTACTGAGCTCCCATTGGTTGCTCATCTTGCTTCACATGACTACTTGTGAACACTGCATTGATAAACTTAATTAAAAAAGAAACAACGCGATGCCCTATAAACAAAAGAGAAATTTTTGTTGATTAATGTAGAACTAATTCTGTTGTACTGTGGTCTCGCCAAAAAAATCAAAGAAATTAAATATCAATTGCCCCAAATATTTCTGCAGGACTAGGCAAGAAAACTTTGCATATAATTGTTGTATGATGATAAATTATCTTTTTCACATATTAGGATACTTGGTTGGCCTGTACTTGGTCCCTCGCTTTACGTGGTCTTCATAGCCTGATTTGCAAGGCGTTCATCACTAATTGTTAAAACGTTTGAACAACATTTATTTTTGTATTCTTCTGTTTTGTAATTCTCTGTGAAAATCTATAATTTCTGTCTTATTACTTCGTTGTGTATATGGTCTGCCTGCTATGCCCTATAAAGCTTCTCAGGAACTTCATTTCTGTGGCTTATGTTTGCCTTCTTTCTTTCTAAGCACCCATGTTTCACTTCCATATTATAGTGTTCAGACTGTCATTGTTTAACAGAATTTCATTTGGCAAGTTTTACCCAGCATCATTTTAATTGTTCCTGCTGAATGCCCATGCTGTGAGACGTTACATCCCATATGATTAAATTTGGTGTCCATTCCAGGTAGCAACCGTTCGAACATATTTTTTAACCTATCATTTGTTTCCGTCTAAAAGCTATAACTTTGGTTTTACTTTTAGAGATGTGTTTCTGCTAAGGACTTTAATAGAGATATAGTTTTTTTTAAATTATTTTCTGAGGAGGTGACACACCTGATCATTATCAAACTTCAAAACTGTGCTGCATTATGAGGGTCATTCAACAAGCCCTTAGAAAAATGTAGGAAAACAAATAACTTACTGTAGATTTTATTTCTCAGTGTAATCTCCTTTTAGTCTGATACACTTATCCAAATGCTTCTTTAACTTCGCTGTGCCCTTCAGAATGTAGGATTTTGTTCTGCAAAATGGGCAACTGTTTGGGCAATGACCCCCTCATCCGAGATGAATCGTTGTCCACCGAACCATTTTTTTAAGTTTGGAAATAGAAAAAAAAGTTACTGGAGGCCAAATCTGGGAAATACAGTGGATGCTGTAATAATTCGAACTTAATTTCCATAATTTTGATCATCAGAACTTTGCAGGTGTGTGCTTGTGCATTGTCCAGATGTAAGTGGCTCTTTTTCTTTTCCAAATGAGGATTTTTTTTTTTTTTTTTTGACAATTTCTTTGCCTAAAGGCTGCAATAGAGCGAGAGATCGAGCTCCAGTCATTGTTGTTGCTTTTTCCAAGTAATCTATGTAGATGATTCCGTTTACGTCCCTAAAAACTGTGGTTGTCACCTGGCCGGCCAATATCACCTTCTTCTGAGCCTATTTGCCTTCAAAAACATGCTCGTTAGACTGTTCGGGGGCGTCCATAAATTACATGAGGTGAAATTGGGGGGGGGGGGGGAGCGGGTCTGGCGAAATCTCACCAAGGGGGAGGAGGGGGGGGGCAACGGAAATATCACATGTGGTTTTGGAAATTATTGTTGGACCGTAGAACTTAAAAAAAAATGTCTACAAAACACGTAAAACACGCAAAAGTCGATTTTAGGGGGTATTTTGTTGAAATGGAAGGGAGAGACCTAATCAAGGTCTCAAGAAGTTGCGAGGACGATTTCTAGGGGGGGGGGGGGTCACGGACCAGATCTCTCACCAGAGGGGGGTCCGCAAATCCGGAAAAACAACTCCCGCAATTTATGGATGCCCCCTTCCTTAGTTTCTAGAGTATAGTAGTGTATCCATACCTCATTCTCAGCTATGTATCTATGCAGAAACTAGTTAGTGCTGTGACAGAAAAGTGCTGAAACAGCCTCACAGTCGACTGACTATGCAGTTACACTTATTCTTCAATGAGAGCAAATGTGGCAGCTATCTTGACAAAAAAATTTGCACCTAATTTTTTGTGCAAAATTGAATATACCATATCTTGCGATATGCCTGTGGCTTCTATTATTTTGCACACTTTGATTTGTCAATTGCTTAAAACCACATGGTGGATTTTTTTCAATGATTTTGGGGGTAGTCACTTCCACTTAACATCCCAAACATTGTTCATTTTGTGTCGACGTTCATCCCTGTTTTAACACTTTTACCCAATTATAAACAGTTGCATAATGCAGGACAGATGTACCATGAACTTCATCCAGCCCAGCTTTGATCTCTTTCGGTTTTAAACCTTTTTAACGAAAGTGTGTAATCACCGCTCAAAACTCTGATTTTTCCATTTTTCTCAATGAGCAACAGTTGTCTGCTTTAATCGACAATAACAATGAAACCATATGGCAGAGGTAGCTGACATTTTATCTGCCATCCAGTGATTAATGATGCTTACTAGTAAAAAATAGATTTTGACACTATGCGTGCTATCTCTTGGATTTTCTAAGGACGTCTTGAATGACCCTCTTAGCACGTGTACAGCTGTAGGGTATGTGTGAGTTTGTCATATTACCCAGATGTCGACACTCCCTTCTTGAAAGCCTGTCATTAGTTAGGGTAAGGTAGGATACGATACGATAATGCCAAATGATTAAAATAGCTCCTGAAATAGTATTCTTCTTATGTAGACATGTCATATGTTTCCACAATATTTTATTGACAGTTGTCAGATCACTCTTGTAAATTCTTCAGCCATGAAGTGCATACTCTTCACTGTCCTTTTTTGCCTTGGATTTTACCTTCAATGATGATCTGAAGGAGTTGTGTTAAGATTTTTAAATATGATACAAGCAATTTCTGAACACGAGAAGTGTTTATTATGTATTAAAGATACATAAAACCGCACAACAGAAAAATGTATCAGAGAGCAGCTAGCTCGGAATAACAGCTTAACAGGTTATACATTGGTCAGAGTGTAAACTAAGCTAGAGATATAACAGAGATATTATTGAAGTATAGAAGGCAGTAATTCAAATTAAATAAGTATAAATAAACGAAACTTCAGCAAGTTGATATCTTCTATTCCAGATTACATGGTCAAAATATCATGTTTTTATTTTCTTTATGCATGGATTTATTCGTGTATGTATCATTTTTTCCTCCTATTACATACCTACACTCCTGGAAATTGAAATAAGAACACATTGACGCCGGTGTGTAAGACCCACCATACTTGCTCCGGACACTACGAGAGGGCTGTACAAGCAGTGATCAAACGCACGGCACAGCGGACACACCAGGAACAGCAGTGTTGGCCATCGAAGGGCGCTAGCTGCACAGCGGTTGGGCACCGCCGCAGTCAGTGTCAGCCAGTTTGCCGTGGCATATGGAGCTCCATCTCAGTCTTTAACACTGGTAGCATGCCGCGACAGCGTGTACGTGACCCGTATGTGCAGTTGACGGACTTTGAGCGAGGGCGTATAGTGGGCATGCGGGAGGCCGGGTGGACGTACCGCCGAATTGCTCAACATGTGGGGCGCGAGGTCTCCACAGTACATCGTTGTTGTCGCCAGTGGTTGGCGGAAGGTGCACGTGCCCATCGACCTGGGTCCGTACAGCAGCGACGCACGGATGCACGCCAAGACCGTCGCATCCTACGCAGTGCCGTAGGGGACCGCACCGCCACTTCCCGGCAAATTAGGGACACTGTTGCTCCTGGGGTATCAGAGAGGACCATTTGCAACCATCTCCATGAAGCTGGGCTACGGTCCCGCGCACCGTTAGGTTGTCTTCCGCTCATGCCCCAACATCGTGCAGCCCGCCTCCAGTGGTGTCGCGACAGGCGTGTATGGAGGGACGAATGGAGACGTGTCGTCTTCAGTGATGAGAGTCGCTTCTGCCTTGGTGCCAATGATGGTCGTATGCGTGTTCGGCGCCGTGCAGGTGAGCGCCACAATCAGGACTGCATACGACCGAGGCACACAGGGCCAACACCCAGCATCATGGTGTGGGGAGCGATCTCCTACACTGGCTGTACACCTCTGGTGATCGTCGAGGGGATACTGAACAGTGGACGGTACATTCAAACCGTCATCGAACCCATCGTTCTACCATTCCTAGACCGGCAAGGGAACATGCTGTTCCAACAGGACAATGCACGTCCACATGTATCCCGTGCCACCCAACATGCTCTAGAAGGTGTAAGACAACTACCCTGGCCAGCGAGATCTCCGGATCTGTCCCCCATTGAGCATGTTTGGGACTGGATGGAACGTTGTCTCACGCGGTCTGCACGTCCAGCACGAACGCTGGTCCAGCTGAGGCGCCAGGGGGAAATGGCTTGGCATGCCGTTCCACAGGACTACATCCAGCACCTCTACGATCGTCTCCATGGGAGAATTGCAGCCTGCATTGGATATACACGGTTGTGCCGACATTGTGCATGCTCTGTTGCCTGTGTCTATGTGCCTATGGTTCTGTCTGTGTGATCATGTGTTGTATCTGACCCCAGTAATGTGTATATAAAGTTTCCCATTCCTGGGACAATGAATTCACGGTGTTCTTATTTCAATTTCCAGGAGTGTATTATACTTTGTACAGCCTTTTCCAGATATTACACATTCCTATAATTACTAATTGCCTACTTCGTCCCTTCACCACTGTAACCTTCACCTAGTTCCTCTTGCCACATGTCTCGCCTATTTTTTATTTCATGTCAGAAACATACATGTTTACACAGTAACAAACATCAAATTATACCAGGCCAAACTTGACCACTCCCAGTTCATATAACTCATCATCCATGCAGGAATTTGAATTCAGTTGACCCTGGAGCACGTGCTGGACAGTCTGATATTCCTGGCAGTTACACTCGATGTTATCGACCTTACCGTGGATCTGCCCACTCCTGATCTCAGACTATTCAGAGACTTTCATAGCAACTGTCCCTTGTCATAGCCACATGGTAAAGTTCCCCAACCACCTCTATAAACATGATTAAAAGTTTATACCAGAATATTGCATAAAGTGTGTTCACTGTGGCCTCCCTGCCTTCATCTGTGGGGAATGCTGAGTTTACTTATCCTATCCTCCCTTATTTTCAAATTCTATAAACACATTAATAATGCGAGTAAATACTTTGCTGCTTCTAAGATACAAAATGTAATAATAATATTAAATTAAATTGCAGTGCAGTGCACGCTTCAGTGGCAGTTTCCCTAAACACCCATCTTCCCCCTTTTCTGCACCCATCTACATTTGCCCTATACAAATTTTAACTTTAAATCTTTTCAACGTTTTTGATAAATTATTCCAATCCCTAACACCCTTACCTAGAAAAGAGAATCTTCCTACACTCAAGTGCCTGAAACCGAGTGGCAGCTTGTGGGCGTGGTCATATTTTCACTTCCATGCATTACTTTTTATTCTTACACCAATATACGCCTTGTACATTGCCATGACCCTCTTCACTCTCCTCCTGTCTTGCAATGAATCCCATTCCAGCTCCTTTATCATATCTGTTACTGATTGCAATCTGTAGTAATTTCCAGAAACAAATCTAGCAGCACTTTTTTGCACCCTCTCCAACTCCTAATTTTATACTCAAATACCCATACTACACAACCATATTCAAGCAATGGTCTGACCCAAGTTTTGTAACCCAATTCCTTTACTTCTCTCATATATCCCCTCATCACTCTCTCCAACAAGTGCAGAATTTTGAAACCTTTTCCTACCACCTGTCCAATGTGTCCTGCCCAGTTAAGCTTGTTATCAAATGTAATGTCAAGATATTTATATTTCAGGTCTTCGACAAGCAGTTATAATCATAATCAACCTTTAGTTTTTTTTATTTGTGTGTCTAATAAGCTGACTCTTCTTTGCATTTATCTTCATTCCATGTTTACCAACCCAACTAGATATCCTGTCCAGATCACCCTGCAACTGTTTACAGTCTTTTCCGTTTTGATCCTTTTATATAACATTATGTTATCTGCAAATAATCTAATTTCAGATAGTAAACAATCAACACAATTATTCATTAGAATAATGAATAGCAATGGTCCCAATACGCTACCCTGTGGCACTCCCATTTTTACTTCCACTTCCTTTGATACCGCCTTTCCTACCATAACTTTCTGTTTTCTACCTTTTAAAAATTCTTCTACCCAGCAAACCACTTTCTCATCCACTCCAGTAGTTTTTACCTTATTTACTACCATTTTATGGCTTACTCTGTCAGAAGTCTTTGAAATATTTAGTGCTACACTATCAATTTGTCCTCCCTTGTCCATTTCATCTGAAATATCTTGCATATATCCCACCAACTGAGATTCGCATGAATATCCTTGCCTGAAACCATGTTGTCTACTTGAAAACCACTTACATTCCTCATATATATTTCTGATTTGGTTGATATCAATCTCTCCATTAATTTACCACTGATGTCAATCTGATTGGCTTCTTATTTTCGACTCTGTTTCTCACCCCTCCTTTATGTACCGGCACTACTACCACACTTTTTCAGTCCTCTGGTAAGCAGCAAGTATCCAGACTCAATTTAAATAATAATTCAAGATAAATACTAATAAAAGGCTAAGCATGGTTGTTGTGTACATGTGTCCATAGCAATGACCTCATGAACCAAGCCTTCGTTGCTGGATTAACAACATCCGTAAAGGTATTATTTTATTAGTATTGATTCTATTTAGTTAAGGTGGGTTTACACGGTTCACTTTTCGCAATCACTCCGGATGAATTACTCGCAGTGAAATGAAAGTGAACTGTGTAAACAGAGAATCATCCAAAGTGATCATCCAAGATGACGGATGAAAGAAGTTGGCTCGGGCTCAACCTTTCGTTCACTTTTGGTGTTTCACTCGGATGAATCATCAAGAGTGACGCGTGTAAACAGTCAAAATATCGAAGTGAAACCTCTTCCTGGATCAGTCACAATTGTTTGTTCCTGATTGTTGTTATTTTGAACACATAATTGTTTTTAAATGGAAAGTAGAAACATTTCTTTATTTTTAAAATATTTCCATTACAACCATTGTTTATAGAAAACACAGTTTGAAAGTTATAAAAATAAAAACGTAAGTGGTAGGGCTACGGAGGACATGATTAAAGAATTGATTCTCCCATTTTTGACAACAGAAGACAAGTAATATTTTAAATCTTTATGAACCAGGTGATCTAGCGAATTAACTAAAGTTTTAAAACCAGAAATAAGTGTAAATTGTGCTTCTATGTGAGTGCGTTTCAAAGCAGTTACTAGTTGGAAGAAGCCTGAGAGCAGTTTCTAGCTTCAGTTTAAACGGAAGACATTTTCTCATTAGTGTCCTGTCTTGTAATTAGCGGTAAGCTTTTTTATAGCAATTCTTTGTGACTCACACATTCGAAAATGATTTTTAAATGTCATTTTGTCCTGTGATACCCATTCTACCACGCCGCAAGCCTCAAATTCTCGCCTACCAACTTCTCCTTTTTCAATTAACTTTTTGTACAATGTAACTATTAATTCCTTAGGCAAGGTTTCTGAAAATTAAATCCACTCCAACACGCACTAGTTTGTTTGTCGCCATCTTGAAGTGAATTGAATGGTTCATTTGTGATGATACATGTAAACGAAAAGTGAATTCACTTTCACTGCGAGTGATTCATCCTGACTGATTGTGAAAAGTGAATCGTGTAAACCCGCCTTTAACCAACTGTGAACAAAAGATTGCCGGAAGACTGAAAGAAAAGTAGGTATTTAATTTAAATCGTCATATTATTAATTGACCTTTTTTTTTCCTTTTCATTTCAGCCATCTATAGACTACGACTACGCAACTTCATTTCCTTCCTCCATCGCCAATACTCTTTCATTCTCTCGCTCTCTCTTGCTTTTTCCTCTGAAAATGCCCTCTTTTTCCCAATTGGTTTTTCTTCAGTCAGATCCTTTACCTCCGTAATTTTTCCTCTGGATAATTCCCTGTCTTGTATGTCTTCCATGCTGATCCCACATCTATTCAGATCCTGATGGACCTCCTTCAGCCATGGAACTTGAGTCTTCCTGTTCTCTTGAAAGTTGAGTATTTTCTTTGCCATTCTTTCTGGTTCCACTCTCTTGATGTGTGCATAGAAACATTTCTTAATTGTGTTTGATACCTTTTCAAACTTGTCGTATAAGACTTTTTGTTTATTTATATTTGTCCGATGTAGATGGTTTCATTGTATTCTCTGATCACCGTTATAGTAATAAAAGAAATATGGGATCACGTCTATATTGCGATGCAGTGAATACATTAATGTGCAGCGATTGAAGCTGCAGAAATATTTGCTTTTGTCATTACTTAATTATTTATTTTTTTAATTAAGGTGCTCCCTGTTGTTGAAATAATTATTTCATTTGAATGAAAGTAGTTTCACACTGATCGTGGTCTATGCGGCCTAGACCACAATTAAAACCAATATGTGGCAAAAAAGTAAGTTGTTATGATTTATTTTTAATTTCCTTTGCTTTCACTGAACCTGTATCACTGTGGTCATTATTGCAGTTTTTGGTACAGTGTAGGGCATGATAAAATGTATTGCTTTTGTATGTACTGTTTTATAACAATACAATTTACTTGAGCAATTGTGAAAAAATAATTTGCCCCAATACTCTGCAAAAAATTACATGTTGAACAGTCTTATAAGCTAGTGCAGTATGGACAGAGAAATGGCAGAACAGATTTAAGAGGGCAAGCAGAAATAAATGAGAGCAGACCTTTGAGGTGTAAATTTTTGTTTAATAGAGAGATCAAACTAATTATGATGCAAATTATGGGTGTTTTAAAATTAGATTCTACCACTGCCAGGTAGTAGAGTCAAATTATTTGGCACCACTCTTGATAATTTATTTCAATCCCCTACTACCTTACCCACAAATTAAAATTTTATTACTCCATTACACCCCGTCCAAGTCCTGTGTTTGATACCCATAATGTGGATACCATAATACCCCATACTCAATGGTCAGGCTAAAGTTTACATGCAAATTATTTTACTTACTTTATGGCAATAAAGATACGAGTTTAGAGATAAATATCAACAGAATGACACAAACTTATCATCAAATTGCCTTCGAATTATTTACTTCTATTGCAACTATATGGTGCCTTCAGCAGTGGTAAGTAATTATTTTATCTTCGTTCAAACCATATATTTTTGACTTGGGAAGAGGAGAGGCAGGAATAATAAAATTACTGGAAATTTGACACCATTTATTTTCTTTATTAAGACAGATCAAAAGTTTTTAAAGTCTATACAAAGAAAAAAACAAATTACAAAACTTATTTTACTGAGGTAGTAGTTCATTTCTATGAACCATTGCTTCTGTTTTTGGTTTTCCAAAGCAGTTTGTTCAAAAACGCCTAAAAATGATACAAAAACTGGTTTCTCCACATCCTAAAAATTTGTCATTTCTGTTACAAAGAATTTAAAATTGTTAGAGAATAATACAGATACAGAACTATTGAACACGAGAAGCTGTTTGTACACCTTATCCCGGAATTAATTTATTTCCAGGAGAACACACATACACACAGCCAAACAAATCCGTATGTCTGGTAGTTCTGTAGTGTTTAGTGAAATATGCTGTGAAAACGAGAGTTACATATCCAATCCCACAACGTGACACAATATGTTCCCAGTAATAGTGAAAACACATCAGGAAATCTCTCTCTCTCTCACACACACTCTCACACACACACACACACAAATAAACCATCTCAACCAACACTTTACACTACAGCCTAACTATTCAAGAAAAAAGTACTTTAGGAAAAGTTATAACTATCAGCTCTAACAAATGTACTGCAAGGGGGAACTAGGACTTAAATTGACAGATTATGGGCTAATTTTACAGTATTAGATGCAAGAGCCCCATTCAATATGAAAAAGTTATTGGCTCACTTTAACACAAACTATAACTAAAATTGTAAAAAATAGTGTACAAGAGTTACAATTATTATTTTTAACAACAGCTGATTAAAACATTTTTAAGTCAGGGCTAGTCAGCTGTTTGATGAGATCTATATATTTAAGTGTAAATATTGTTTTTTTTTTTTTTTTTTAGGTATTACATTTATTAACAACAAAGTCAGAACAGGGAAGAGGTACATAATTATATATTTATAAGTCATGAAAATTGCTTGGCCAGATCCCTTCCCTGGAGTTATTATAAGAGAAAGAAAATGATACAAACATGCAGTCTCAAAGAACCCGTTACAAAGACCATCCACCACGTCTAAATCAGAATGACAGATGGCTGAAAGATGGCAGTGTACCCTCAATATTCAAACTTTGTACTTCCACTGTCAATGGAGCATTTTATTTTTTGGTAATCCTATTTACGAATTAATGATGCAGCATTAAAAGGAAAATGGTTAAGTACTGCATTCACTATCTTTAAAAATCACTTGGCAGATTCACCTGAAAATTAAGCTGTAATATATTTTTTCCACTTTTTGGGTTTTACCTTTATACTGAAAATGGGAGCTTTATTGGCAGAAAAGATAAAGAAATGTTGATAAAATTCTGGAATCCATTTCATATTAAATACTTTCAAAACTTTTGTATGCTAAGCTAAGTTATTCCAAAGACCTTTGCAAGAACCTGAAGGAATTTTAATTGACAAATAATCAGACACAAATTCAAATTAAATCACTTACAAGATGACAGCACTGTCACACAAATATGGAAAAAAATAAGCAGTGGAATTTTTAGGATGTAAAAAAAAAAAAAAACTGTGAATAGAGTGGGATTGAAGGAGTAAAACTCAATAAAATTCAGTGTCTATCAGGTTATGTTAATGAATTTTTACACGTGAAAATTACACAGTTTCCAGATTCTCCACATTATTATTAATCTGCACCATCTTGCCATTATCCTTTCTCTGTACATTAACATATTTTCAGAAATATTAGAGCAGGAAAAAAATGGCAGGAGATGGTATAATAGGAAAGGAAGATATGAAGTAGACCCATCACTTACCAAAGTTGAAGGACTTCACTGTCAACTATCCCCTTCTTCCTCCAACTTTGGCAAATGATGGATCTACTTTATCTTTACTTTCCACATCAACATCTTTTGCTTTTTTCCCCCAATAAACCCATGAAGCTGTAGAAATACAGAGATAAATTGTATTATGACCAAAAAAATACTGCCCAGTAACAGTAATGTTTTCCAACCATAAACGAGCACAGTAGTATAGTACTGATTTGGACAACGGCTGATAACATGAAATGTGATAAGTAAGTTGAACCACACTGTAGCCCCATTATCTTAAAAGTGTGTAAAGAGAGTTTTGAAACAATCTCAAGAACTAGTTTGTACATCATCAAAAAATTGTTTCTAGACACCGAGATAAAAAAAGACAGTTCCACACAGCTTTGTAAAACTCATTTGTGCATTCTTGCCTTGCCGACTGTATACCCTTATGCTACAATGTAAGGCAAACACCATCCACAAAATCATAACCACACGTCAATGCATCATTTAAAATCACAATGAAGTTTACAGTCACGGCCAATTTCCATCACATTAATACTGATAAATCTTGACATACAAGTCCGCAGACTTTTAAAAGCACCCCAGTAGATGTGATATACCATAGCCACTATTACAAAAACCACTGTTAATATGAATACAAAATGCTTCCTTGTACTCTATTTGTTGACGTATACACCTGTTGAGAAATTACTATTCATATTTTTCAGCAAAAAGAAATAATCTATTAATAAAAACCTAAAGTACAGAATTAACACTAGCTTATTAAAAACAAAGCAGCAGTTAAAAACAGGAAATGGACATTTTTGTAAACAAAATACCCGACATTCTTATGAAAATTGTTTTTTTTTAAAAAGTTGCCATTCTACAAAAAACATTCGTGGATCATCATGCAGGCAGTTTTTCAAAATACAATTGGTAAAATTCCGTATACTTTGTTCCTCAAATATTGTATGCTACATAAATAAAATCCAACTGTCAAAAATGATGACATTCTGAAGGTGTGGGAACGTACACAGAACAATTTAGCATCAGGTAATGTTGCCATATTGTTTCACTGTCATGGTGCTTATGGTGTGTTAAATTTGCAAAAATATTTCAGAAACTTGAGTATCCCAATGCAAAATCAAGTTATATGAATTTTTTTCGGAAGCTCTGAAATGCCGACCATACACTATTGGTAAAACATCAAATGAGATACTTTTTAAATAACAATACCCACACAGAAGAACAACTGTTTCGCAGTATGAATACGCATAAATTTCACAAGCATCTGCAAAATAATTGCAATGAAACAAGGTCCATTCAGAACTATGCCACATCAGCAAAAATTATGGTAAATGGCTGGAATCGGAATGTTAAACATCAAGTCTAATTTTTTAGGAATTACACACATTAATAGTAATGACCAATTTGCATCTTCCACTTGAGAAATGCCTTGGCAATTTTTTATTTTTTTTAATGGAGCATTGCAATTTTTTTTTCTGAATATTTTTTCATTTTTCTTAAAAAAAAGAATGAGAAAAATAAATATAATTCCTTGAGATGGCAAGTTACAGTACTTCTGACAAAGAGAGATATCACAGTGGAACATATAATTCAAATGGTGAAATGAATTTAAGAACAATCAATTAAAAATGAATAAATTATAATAATAAGAATCCAATTCAACTTTAAGGCTGTTCCTGAAAGACCTCTGTATTGGTTGCAATATCAGAACAAATTCTTGGCAAATCAATGCCTGGAAATAGTACACAAACATCTAATATCTGCTTGTTACGCACATAATCTTATACTGAATCCTGAATACTCATTGTCAGAGCACTGTTGTTACAATCCCAATCCAAAATTATTTTTTTTGTTGAACACAAAATGATTGTAAACATTGACAACATGTAAATTATCCACACATTTTCAAGTCTTAATATTAAATTGTTGAAAATTATTACTAACAATGTTTTTTTTTTTTTGGGAAAAAATCACAACCTTTGTCATTACAGTTTACACATGTACACACACACATGACAAATTACTAATCGCTAGAAATAAATTACCATTAACTTTTATGTTACTACTACCCTAAGATTTCACTCTCTGGACTGTTTCTTAAAAAATAATTTTCAGCATGTCTTGCATTTTTTTATATTTTTATTTTATTTTTTTAAATGTTCCTACCCATAACCTGTACTTAAAATGCAATAAATGCACTGCTCCTTAAAGAACAGTTAAAAAGGCTGGTGGGGAGGGGGGAAAAAACAAACAATTTGTATCAATCAAGGATTTTGTACATTACTTTTTTATACATAAAAATGGTTTAGGCAAGATAGACAGGTTATGTAAATTGATAACCAGCAAGAAAGGTTCCCATAAATTTGTCTTTTGATCCCAGTATTGTGTAGTATTTATTTGATATTTCACTAGCAAGAGTACACAGATGAATAGACTTTGTTGTTTCAATTAACAGTAATGATAAAACATCATGATACACTGAGCATTAATAAAGGTATCTCTGAAATCAAATTGTGAGAACCAATGTTTATTTTTAATGCTCATCACCAGATAAATGAGACAATACTGGAACCAATAATAAAATAAAAACTTAGAATAGTTTTATGAATGTTGCAAACCCTGCGGGGAAATGATGCCAAAAAAACCGTCCGAAAATTTGTACCTCTCCGAGATATTTCTGTGTGAGCAAAGTTTATTCGAAGCACATATTTGATTCTCGGCCTAAGTTTCTCCAAACAGTTCCCATTCTTTCTTATTAGACTACTACGTGAGCTGAAAAACTAAATGAGTCACAGAAATACTCCCACCAGCCTCCGTGATACACTGACATCCCTAAGGACTGTACTCGGGCAATTTGGCCAACCGAGCGCGATCCGCTTCTGTGTCGTCTCGTGCCACGTACATCGTGTGGCCCATGCCACATGCCACCTGCTTCACGTATATGCCCTCCAACGCTTTCACCTCCATCGGTGTCGTCGAAGACTTGCGAAGCTCTCCAAAACCCTGTTGACAAGATTCCAAATCACAAACGTGCAATGGATAGTCACATTTTGGAAACTGCCCTAGCCAGGAACCATCAGACAACGCAGGAAAACAGACTGAGCATCGCGGGTGAGTGGAAACTCTCTGTCATCGCGGGTTCAAATCCCTGTCCGGGCACCCAGATTTGTGTTTTCTGTGGTTGCTCCAAATCACTCCAGGCGAATTCCGGGATGCTTCCTTCAAAAGGCCGTGGATGAATTTCCTCCCATTCCCTGCCCCCAGTCCTTTAACTCCTCTAATGACCTTGAAAGAATAATAATGAAGTACCTATATAAGAGGTTTTTGGAAGATAGCTGGTTTACACAAGTATGAATGGGAATAAATAGTCAGTTTTGCAAAAATGCTGGAGGTTTCTTTTTTACAGTATAATATTAAGGTCCAGTTATCTCCCTGCAAAATGAAGAAATTTGAATTTTGTTATTAAAAGTAATGCTGTTCTAAGGAAAAGGTAACTTCTGATTTTCTTTTACTTTCTTCCTTTAAAAAATAAATAAAAGGCCTCCAGCAGCATGACCATACTGCCAGAACACAATGTTGACATAACTGTTTCAGTTTTTTCTTTTTTAAACAGTGGATGCATTTTAAAAATTTGACTGGTAATGTATAATCATTATCATTATTATGCCTTAAGTATTGGTAATTGTTGTCTATTCATCATCAGTTCGTCCTGCACAACCTCTTGTCAGGCCACAAGAGCTCCACGGGGGTTATGCAACACTTTCACCTGAACTGTGAACCGATAAGTTCATGACTATGTGCAGCCTTCTGGTACTTATAATATTAAATAGATTGGCCGCCACGAATTCGTATTAAACCCCAAATGCGAAGGGTAATTGAAATAAAGTCACTTTGACACAGTTTCAGAGTAACACAATACTTATATTCTTGCAAAAGTTCACTCGTACATTGTCGGTACCAGATACGTGAATAAAGCAGCAAACAACAGTTTCTTTGATGATTACAGATTAAGCACATTCGCACGAGAAGATAAAAACTCACAAAGTCCCCCTAACATTAGTGAGTATTACGGCATGTTGGAATTTGCCTAAACCGCTACCACTTGAAGTTACGAGACTACATATTACGAAGTTACTACTTTTAAAATCTAGCGTGGAGTGAGACAATGTGAGCTCGCTGCAAGATCTTTTATAGACTTCTCAGAGCCTATGACGTCAGCAACTTTTTCTTTAATTAATATCTCCAAAACTACAAAATAGTTTAACTTGAAATTTTTACAGGGACTTTCTATCATCATGTTCTATCTGTTTTAATTTAACTTAACATTCAAAAGGGTTTCTATAATCTTAAAATAAAAGTCATCATGTGACCAACTTGGCGGAATTTTTACACGCTTCAGCAACAATCCGTGACAATCTATCTTTAAAAACTTAATTATCTGACAAATGCTTAAACTTTTTACCAAAACCATTATATATTCATAATCGTCTTAATTTAGACGATCTACTGATATAAATTTCAAATTAATATTCCTTTTAGTTAAAAAGTTCATTTTTTCTCTCTTAATTAAAACTGCTAATTAAACTTTGCTAAATTATTTAATTTTACTACCAAAATATCAGGAACAATGCTGACTATTGCTGGTGATAAAAGATCAGCTGTAGCTTTACTCGATTCAAAGATATCTCGAATCTTACTTTTTTACTTTCCCGATCGCACGTTTCAAAATGTGAACAAACTGAAATATCTCTTAAAATAAACTTTTCCTGATATAATACCAGCATAAGCAACTTTACAATCGATCTATAGAATATTTTACTACTGGGGATAGCTAGTGGGAATGCTTTTGGTGAACTAAAGGGTACCTAACACTACCAAATTCCAAGATTTTTCTTCCACCAGTTTTCTCCAAGCGACTCCTTTAGCCTCTGCGTCTTTCTTCTCTTGGTCCATCCATCTTGCCCGAGGTCTTCCATCTGGTCTCCCTCCCTTCCCACTGTTCAGCATCCTCCTGCAGTCTTTTCCTTGTTAACATCTTTTCTAATGCTTCCACTTGTAGTCTCTCCCCAATGTTTTCAGTTTCTGAGTTTGTCTATTCTACTTTTTAAATATAGATTGTTTTAATTAAAAAATAAATAAAATAAAAATGTGCATTTTTCATTAGGTTGGAAAATTAAACATTTAATACTTTAGCAATAAGAATGTTTTCAAATCTTTCTCATTTTTTTAAAATTAACCATATAAGTATTTTGCCCTCTTAACTATTACTGTCAATTATAGGGCACTTAGATTTTTATGCTACTGTCCCATAGAAATTTTACTGTTAGTGTGAAGAAATGCTGATTTTCCATGCCTAACAAGTTCACAATGTTAGGCGGAAGCTTTTTCGTTAATGATGCAAATATTCCAAAAGTGTAAAAGACTGTTGCCAATCCCTTTTGCAATAGAGTATCATGTATGAATCACATGCGCACAAGGGGAATGGAACTAAATGCATTCTACAAAGGTGATTGAATTTTATTTGCACCATAATGGTCACTGCTTATCTTGGAACAAACCACCTTTACTGCCACTGTTTCTTCGGCAATGTTGGAAGCAAAAGTCTGTAGCGCTGACCTTTAGCTTTCTCCCATATCTTTCCTCATTTTTTGTTTGGTGCAGCCAAAACCATCAGAATTATTGGGATTAGAAGATGATATTCCTCTGATCTTACTGTCAATTTTGTTAGTGTACTCACCAATCTGTTCTCCATTAGCCCAAGTACTAGCTTTAATCCAAAAAAGTTTCACCTTCTTGTGTAAACTGTGAAATTGATGTGACAATTCCAAGATGTGATCCTTACAATGTGGAGTATTTTCTACACATTGTAATGCCTTTAAAATAGCTGTCATTTTTGCAGTATACACTGTTGATTCTCTTGGTAGCTCAAATATGCCAGCAACACCTGCCTTCGTGTCTACATATCCACACCACAATACTATTACTGTCTTTGAATCATCCACATAGACGTGACACGGATCTTTATGCAAGTGAAGCTGATCTAGTAGCAGAACTCAATTGCCTTTCCCTAGATGGCAATGTGTTCAACATGGTTTTTGGCCTCATAATTGGTATGTCTTAGCTAACGGCAAAGCATGGAAATTTTGTCCCAATACATATCACATTCTAGTACACATATTTTGGAATATACCACAACTGAGGAATGTGTCCACTCCAATCCCCTGTACTCTTGATTTATTTGTAACCAGTAACAGTTATAATAAAAAGCTGTTAGGCAATGAAAACAAGGAAAGATAGGAAAAACCCATCACTCACCACAGATAAGATCAGTATGGCCACAATGAACACAAAAAATGGAAGAAAAAAACCCACTTACAGTATTTCAGTATAAACTGTAATTGTGCTTACAGGACATTAGATGAGTACACACCATGACTCACCACTTGACTGATCCAGGATAAACTAGGCAGGGCGGGGTGGAGATGGCAGAGGTGGGGGGAAAACTGACCAATGATAATTGCAGGACAACGAAATATGATCCAGAATTAGTCCAAAAAATAGCTATCAAGAGTCAGGAACTGTAGACAAACAACCCAAAACCAACCAGAACCTTGTTTTTCTCACACAGTTTTTTCCTCGCCTGGAATCGCTAAACCAAATTCTTGGTCTGGGCTATGACTTTCTTAGATCCTTTCCTGAAATGTGCCACATTATTTCCACCACACCCCGAGTTACCTTCAGCAGACCGCCTAATCTGAAAAACATTCTTGTACATAAATATCAACCCTCAATGTTCCTAAACCACCGTTTGGATCCTTCCCTTGTAAGAGACCCTGTTGCAAAACTTGTGGTATGCATCCACCTACCACTACCTACTACTGGTGAAACCTACCCCATGATAGGTCATGCCACCTGTACAATCACCCAGCTCACCTGCCTCCACTGTCCAAGTTCCTACATTGGCCTCACCTCAAACTCTTTATCCATCAGAATGAATGGTCACAGACAAACAGTTTACTCCCAAAACAGTACTCACAACACCCGCGACCTTAATAACTGCTTCACAGTCAGAGCAATTAGAGTACTTCCAGACACTACCTCCAAATCTGAACTCCGCAGATGGGAATTGGCTTATCAACACATCCTGCAGACTAGACATCCCCAGGGCCTCAATTTTCGTTAAAGAAAAAGGAATGAACTATGATATAGTGGAAAAAGAGAATTTATGGACAGGTAAGTAATACTAGACAGGCTTATGTTCTACAATGGAAAATGGCCCAAAAATAATGATCACTGAATATTAGGATTGGAACCTGAAAGCATGTTCATAGAAGAAAGAATATGCTGCAACTTGAGGAATGTGACATGAGTATAGAGCAAAAAAAAAAAAACAGCTTGTGCTGTATTTTATAGGTGAAGAGGTTAGTTCAAAGTCACCACAACAACTAAATGGTGTGCAGGTGGAGCAAAAATAAATGTATAAAACAATTGTAGAAAGTGGGTCTAAGTCTACAATAAAACAGTACTATAAATGAAATATTGCAGACACATTATTATGAAGGGATCTAGGAAGGAATCATTATAGAAAAAAAGAATAGGAACTGGATTGAGCATAACAGAAACTGCTATTGACAGATGACAAAAATGTAACTCCACAGTGAATGCAATGCACAAACAAACTAAAAAGAGGCAGAGGGCATCGTCCAAAATAAAGCATGGCTCTGGAGGTCAAATGTTGAAAAGTACAAATATAATCAGAAGTTATCTTGATAAGAAATAGCATAACTGAAGTTATTTTCTTTTAAAGTATTTAAAAAACCAGCTAGCACACATCCATAAATCACCATTAAAATATTCTTCATCTACATCAAGGTCATGAGAGGCTGGGAAAAAAAAGGGGGGGGGCGCACGGGAAGGAGGATGAATTTGGCAATGGCCTTTTCAAGGAGCCTGTAGCATAATAGGTCCCAAGTGGAAATGAAACAGAATTTCAGTTACTCCGAGATAAGAGTTGGTTGTCATGGTGACACAAGGAATAACAGGTAGAGAGTGATAAATAACACTAGTGTGTGCGTGTACAGGTCGATACTATTCAATCAGTAACTGTTAAAATTGGACCTTATAATCTTCAGAGAATGTAGTTTGAATTAATAAGAAGAGGAACAATGTTAAAGTTCAAATTTATTCAAATATAAAAGACTAAGTTCCTTAATTTGGAGAATCATGTTTGAAATGAACTGAACAGGACTTGGATCCCCTGGAGACCAAAAATACGAGGGCTGTCCAGAAAGTAACAGACGTTTTGGCCTGGCGCAACAATGGGTGCTCCTAGTGCCTCCATCTTGGCGTCAGACTGTTCATACATTCAGTACGCAACCAGCCGTGGTAGTTTGCACATCGTTCCTATCGTACTTTGAATACAGTAGAGTGTTAAAATGAGCGCTGCAATTAAAAATCCCGCCAGTTGTGAAGTGCGAGCTGTAATACGGTTTTTGTTGGCGAAAAATCACAAACCAATTGAAATTTATCGCCAGATTTGTGACGTGTACGGC
Organism: Vandiemenella viatica; assembly: GCA_031002005.1. Lineage (NCBI taxonomy): Eukaryota > Metazoa > Arthropoda > Insecta > Orthoptera > Morabidae > Vandiemenella > Vandiemenella viatica. The sequence continues at coordinate 2,883,887 of JARYHS010006518.1, forward strand.
CAAGGAATAATCAGTGAAAGCCGAGTGAGGCAATGGTGCATTGATTTTAAAAATGGTCGAACCAATGTTCACGATGAGGACCGCATGGGTAGGCCTAGTGTTGTGAGTGATGAACTGGTGGTGAAAATCAACGAAAAAATCCGTGAAAATCGTCGTTTCACGATTACGGAGCTTTCAGAACATTTCCCCCAAATTTCACGGAGTTTAGTTCATGAGATTGTGGTTGGTAAACTTGGTTGCCACAAATTTTGTGCCAGGTGAATTCCGAAAATCTTAACAGAAGACCACAAAAAACAGAGACTTGCTGCAGCACTGACGTTTCTGGAAGACTACGCCAAAACTGGAAACCAAGTTATCGATCGTATCGTAACTGGCGACGAGACTTGGGTAAAGCACGTCACCTGTGAAACAAAACGGCAGTCTATGGAATGGGGACCCACGCATTCGCCCAAGAAACCGAGGAAGTGTCTGCAAACGCTGTCAGCAGGAAAAATTATGGCTACTGTGTTTTGGGATGCTAAGGGTGTGATTCTCGTTGAATTTCTTGAACGTGGCCAAACAATCACTTCTGAAAGGTATTGCGAGACACTCAGAACATTAAGATACGCGACACAAAACAAGCGTCGGGGAAAACTCAGTGAGAAAGTTTTGTTTCTCCACGACAACGCTCGTCCACACACGGCCAATCGTACCCAAGAGCTCTTGGATGGTTTTGGATGGGAAGCTTTCAATCACCCGCCGTACAGCCCGGATTTGGCACCGAGCGACTACCACCTGTTCCCGGCGATGAAGACGTGGCTCGCAACACAACGCTTTTAAACTGACGCACAACTGCATGCCGGTGTAAACCAGTGGTTGAAGTCTCAGGCGGCAAATTTCTACAGAGAGGGTATCGAAAAGCTTGTACCATGTTATGATAAGTGCCTCAATTTAAATGGCGATTATGTTGAAAAATAGCCTAAGAATTTACCTCTAAAATGTATATAGTAAAAATCGTTTTTTTCACTTTGTTTATTTTTTATTACAAAACGTCTGTTACTTTCTGGACAGCCCTCGTGTATAAAGAAATTAGTCTGATAGCTATAAACACGACAAATCATGCTGACATCCACCTGAAGTGATTTCAGGAAATCATTGAAAACCAAATTCTGGATGGCCGAACAGAGATTTGAACGTGCATCCTCTGGAATGCAAGGCCAGAGTGTTACCACTTACTCATCATGCTTGGCAAAAAATGTTTATTTATCTGGGAATACAAAGAGTAACGTATAGTGACTTGTGCAGCTGGAACGTACAGCAACAAAACTGTAAACTTTATCTACGCATAAACTCCAAACGGCAGTACTGACCAGTTCACCGTAGGTGGGGGACGGGCCCCAGGCGATGACGCTCTCGTCGGCGGCCATGACGATGGACGTGACGGAGCAGCCGACACTGCGCACCGTCCAGCCGGCCAGGTCCTGCACCGGTTTAGGGTACATGTTCGCCTCTCCCGTGCGCTTCGTCTGCCCGAACAGGTACACACAGCCTGTAAACGAACAGACAAAAACTATTCAGTTTCCTTTCAATGAAATTTGAAGCAGATGAAGCAAGATCACACTAATGAGGCATCAAGACTATAGTTTACTAGTTTTAATGCCCGTCAAGAATGATGGGTACCATATATAATGGTAGTAGGACTTTATTCTGGAAAAGCTCGCGAGGAAAAACGAATAATGACCATTTTAATGATATTTTTCATGATACCAGTACCTTACTCTAGTTAGATTATCAGAGTATTTGGCTTAGTTTTTTTTTAATGAATGCATTTTACTTTAAATGACGGAAAGTATAATTTCTAAAACTAATAACTGTTATTTATATGAATGATACATTTCGCGATTACGTACACCTCGTGTAAAGTCTCTCCGATTTTTTAATAAACTTCATTGTTTCTTATCTTCTGCACAAAAATTCTTAGGTTGCGTTTTGACCTAGTTCTTATAACTGATACTAATAATATAGCATAAACATGGAATACCTTTCTCCTTACATGAATTTCTGCATCTAGTTGTAAATAAACAAAAAGCAACATGTAAATTTAAACAAATGTACGATTGTAACTTTGAAACTTATGATTGCCTCGCATCTTTATCCCTACTCTACATATGTTAATTAATTTAATTAAATTCCAATGGAGTACACGCTCTGGTGGCAATTTGCCTAAACACCCATCTTTTCCTGCACCCACCTACATTTGTGCTCTGCAAATTTTAACTTAAAACTCTTTCAACATTTTTGGTAAATTATTCATCATTTCCCTTGGTAACTTATTCCAATCCCTCACACTCTTACCTAAAAAAAAGGAGAATCTCCCCACACCCTTATGCCTGAAATCCAGTGCCAGCTTATGGTCACGGTCATATTTTTTTTCTTCATTGCTTTACGCCTCGTCGATGGCTAAGGTCTTTCAAAGCAGAATGGGAAAGGGGCAAGGAACGGGAGGGAATTTGGCTATGGTCTTTTTGTAGAATGCATCCCAGCATTCGCCTGCAGTGATTTATAACCATGGCAAACCCAAATCTGGATGCCAGGATGGTGATTCAAACCCGCGTCCTTCCGAATGCGAGGCGAGAACGTTAACCATTCAACCACCATGCTTGGTATCATCTTTTCCCTTCCATGCACTACTTTTCATACCTACACCAATATCTTTGCATGCCTCATCACCAGTATACGCCTTGTACACTCCCATGACCCTCCTCATCCTCCTCCTGTCTCCCAATCAATCCCATTCCAACTCTTTAATCATATCTTTTACTGATTGCATTCTGCAGTAATTTCCAGAAACAAATCTAGCAGCCCTTTTTGCACGCTCTCCAACTCCTGTATTTGATACGCAAAATGTGGGTCCCATACTACACTACCTTTTTTGAGCAATAGTGTGGCCAAAGTTTTGTAACCCAATTCCTTTACTTCTCTCATGCATCCCCTCATCACTCTCTCCAACAAGTGCAGAATTTTGAAACCTTTTCCTACCACCTGTCCAATTTGATCTGCCCAGTTAAGCTTTTTATCAAATGTAATGCCAAGATATTTATATTTCAAGTCTTTAGCAAGCAATTCATTCCCCACCTTATATTCATAATTAACCTTTTGTTTTTTATTTGTGTGCCTAATAAGCCAAATCTTCTTTCCATTTATCTTCATCCCATGTTTACCAAACCAAGTAGATATCCTGTCCAGATCACCCTGCAACTGTTTACAGTCCTCTACCGTTTTGATCCTTTTATATAGCATTATTATTTCATCTGCAAACAATCTAATCTCAGATAGACAATTAGCTTTTATCTGGCATCTCAATTACACTTTCAATAAGTGCAAGAAAAATCAAATTCAAGTAATCATCATAAATATACACCTCCTTTTAACAATATAAGCGCAAATAAAGTCAATGCAGTTATTCAATTGAATTTTGCTGACTAGCCAAGCAATGCTGTTCTGGCAGGCACTGTAAGTAACACTTCGGCCACTTCGGCCATTATCGAGAGTCGCCGAATGTTGCCGATCCATGGAGGTTATCGAGAGTCGCCGAATGTTGCCGATCCATGGAGGTTAGCGCGCAGTCTCAGACAATGCTTTTTATTAAAGAGGATGTTGATGTACTTCACTATTGAGATATGGCATCCACACGAGTCTTTAAAGGGATTTTTATATAGAATCTTTATTGTTTTCATACAAGAGTGGTAGGTTAGTTTAAGCTATTATCAACAGGTCATCAAAACTGCAATGTAGTCTTCACGGGTGTACCGCCGGATAGTGTTGTGGAAACACAATATTTTGACGGCTGGCTCTGCCGTCTTCTTCAGGTGTAGAGGCATCTGTAATGGTTGGCTGACCCACAGATACTGAGATGGTTCGGGTGTCGCTCTTCCTTATATACAAGTCCGCGTGCCTCGGCGATGGCTTACTATGAGCCAGGCCCGCAACCAACTGGCGGCTGGCTGCCCGTGGGCGTGGCTAAGGTTCTTGTTCCAGCCCGAGCTAATATGAAGCCCTCTACGGCGGCAGCTGGACGGAAGTACATAAGGAAGAGCGGCACCCGAACCATCTCAGTATCTGTGGGTCAGCCGACCAGTGCAGATGTCTCTACACCTGAAGAAGACGGCAGAGCCAGCCGTCGAAATATTGTGTTTCCACAACACTATCCGGCGGTATACCCGTGAAGACTACATTGCAGTCATACGCCGGGAAAGTCTTCGTTCTTAGGTCATCAAAATATAATTTGATCAGGATAATTGGCCCTATTGTGCATGATGATGTAAGTTACCATTACATTTGCCAAGTTGTTTACTCCAGGTGTCAGAAAGTACTAATGATGGAAACACTGATTTCTACAGCTCCTGAACTAAATTAAGTTTGATTAGATAACTATGACATTCAAAACAAGTTGTTGCTAGAAACTTTGTTCATGTAGACTGTTAAACTGATTACATCACTAAAAATCTTTAATTCCATTTTGAATGATACACTGCCACCCGTACACTAAAATAACCCTGAGAAGTAATTTACCTTTAAATGGGTTCTAATCTGTGGACAATTATTTTAATTTGTCAGTTTTTCAGTGTCACATAAAAATGAAACATACCTTATTCGATTTCCTGTACACTGTTCAAAAACATATCAAAATTTCCTTGCATTTTGTATATTATTTGAAACAGTGCTAAAATCCAACCATTATGTTTTGTGTGAATCATGTTAGCAACAAAAAAACTTATTAATTTGTGGTCACTTTATCCTAAATTTCTCAGCTCTCAGATTTAAGATCAAAATGAAACATAGCCTATTTTACTCCCTGGACCAAGAGCTGCACATTAGTCAAAACCCTGTCAAAATATGATCAGTAGTTTTTGAATGAATCCCATTCATCCAAACAGCCACAAATTTTAAAACCAGTAGATTACCTTTCTATAGGTTTGTAATAGAGCACTAAACAATTTTTTTTTTTTTTTTCAATCTTAAATGTACAATTCCTTCTGGTTACAGTCTTATTATATTTATAAATAAGGATAAACGATAATGCTTCTCAGATTATACAGAGCCCTTGTATCTGTCCAAATACGTAAGTGGTTGTAACCAGTGAATCTGGTGTGAAACAGAAAACATTTGTCAAGTTCCTGCAAGGCCAATACTACCCATCAGAGATTTTCTTACATGTTAGATTAATATTAAACTATCGGCAACTATCATTGGTGTATAATACCATACAATACATATTCAGCAGTTCAAACAAACAAGTAACAGATACAATACAATTCTTACAAACCAATCTTACCAAACCTAAGCACTGCTTATTTACATCAGCAATGATATATATATATATACATCCACTGTAATACACTCTCTCTCTTGGAAATTGTAAATATATCCTTTTATAAGCACAGTTTCCAAAAGTTTTTGTAACTAATTCAATGCCTTTTCCTATTATGACCCTCACTTACCATGGACACTGATGTGCATACGTAAATAACGGTATTAATAAACTAAAAAGTAATTTACTGTGGGGAATAAAAAATTACTAATAATATGAATAAAATGATAATTTCGATGGGAGAGCAGGTTTTACAGTCAAAGTCTATCTGTGTTATTAATATTTCTTCTGCTTGGTGTCAGATTCCATGAACACAAATCCATCATTGCTTTTTGCATTTTGCATTTTGCATATTCTGCATCTCCACATATTTTCTCGAATTACATTATTCAACCTTTAGAACCTTCTTTCTTTTCCTTTTTGATTAGGTTTTTAAGGATTGCAGACTGATTTTATCAGAGGAAGAAGGGCAAAGAATCTGTGTAGAAATTCCACTATGGCTTTTTGAAGTAGCCGTCACGGCATTTACCTGGAGTGATTCTGGTAAACCAGGAAAAATCTGAATGGCTGGATCACAAATGGAACGTGTCCTCCAAATACCACACCTAGTGTTGTAAAAAAACTTTTTTTTTCTGGCTTGAAAAAAAAAACTTTGAAAAAAAACATGGTTTTTTTTTCTGGAACACTTTTTTTTCACAACTACTCGAATTTGTAAGGCAGTTATCGTTTAAAATGACTATTTTAGAGTTTATTCTAAGTACTTATCTTAGTTTAAAATCTACTATATTTTTCTGGTTCAGTAGGAAAAAAAAATACGAAAATATTGGCAAAATTGACTGAAATTTTCTTTATGAACGGGGATTTCCCGAAAAGACTAGGTTGCGCGAGAAGGAATCCCCATTCCCCATTGTTTGGATTGATACTTGCTATTTGAAATAGTGCTGCCAACCCTTTTTATAACTTATTGGGCTTTCCTTATATTCGTATACTTGTTAACTCTCAGAGTATAGTGGAACTGACTCATTAAATTGTCAGTAACGGAGCGTGCATAAACCACATAGTTCCATTTTGGCCTCCTGTGAACCCCCCCCCCCCCCCCCCTAGCACGTAGCTATCTTCCGTTTTGATTCCAGAAGACATTTTGTACCGTTTTCTCTTGTCAGACTATTGTAAATTACATACGGATATAATTAACTGAGGTAAATAAATACTCACATGCTGTTGTGAGTTCAGTTCCTCATTTTAACTGTGAAAAATGTTACGAAAGGAAAGTTACGTGGCCGGGCTCGGAACCCCCCCCCCCCCCTCCCCACGTAGCCCAGCGTAGCCTTCCAGCTAACCCCTCCTCCCTCTGGACCGAGCCACGTAGTTTGTGCACGGTCCCTAATTATGAATCGTTTCTTTGCAACCATTTGTGTAAACAAACGATTGAAAAGAAGTAAAGCTCCTATTTTGTATGATAATAGATTTTAATTCAAACTTAAAAGACCGTAATACAGAACTATCGGCGCAGTCTTTATGCACAGTGTGTACTTTGCTCACAATTTAAAATTGCAATCTCAAAATCTTTTGCGTACAATACAAGGACAGCCAGTAAAAGAAAATTTAACTATTTCTGAAGTTATGGATCTAGAGGAGACAGAAGAAGAGACAGAAAATTCCGACACCGATCGAACTAGTGAATGTGGTACTGACATAGAGGATGAATAAAATTATGTTACCTATATATATACACTTATGAATCATTATGTGAGACATTATATGATTCAGTAAGACTTAAAACACACTTGTAAAATGGAAGTTCATAAAATAAAACTATAATTTATCAAATATATTGTTTTCTGAAAAAAAAAAATTAGAAAAAAAACACGGGTACTAGGTTTTTTTTCATGGTTTATTTTTCACAAAGCTGAAAAAAAACATTTTTGTTTTTTTTCAGTTTGCAACACTAACCACACCCAGAAATTAAGTGCTCACCTGTTGTAAGCTAACTCAGAATTTGTTAAATTTTAATCTTTGGGAAATGGAGAAAGGCCGTGTTACAGAAGCCGATAACGCAGCCTAAAGCTATATACGCGACGATTTAAACCAACTAAACACACAATACAGGTCGTAAATAAACCATAAAGAGTAAAAAGGAGTCCTCAAAATCACCTAAAGCACTGCCATAGAGAATAATCCATCTTTAAAGGAACCAAAAATCATCACAAGACAATATCACTATTTAATAACACTTTTCGACACAGTAAAAAACATTTATAATAATAATCAACCATGACAAGCTAAATTTTGCAATAAATAACACATGATCAACAGTTTAAAGAAAGTTAAAATGAGAAAACACTGGTTTTATACATTGCTAAATACACTTACACTTTCAACACCATAAAATAGGATACTTAAAGCCGTTTTCGAAGTCAGCTAGAAGCGCACACACAACTAAATAAAACTCTGCACAAAATACTAACAGTTTGAGTCATTCCATACAGTCATTTAGGCGTGAGACTGTTTCTAAAGTAATAACGTTTCAGATCAGCATGCTGCCATATACAGATTAAATGTTGGAAGTAAATAAAGTCAGTGGTAGAACATACTTTTAAAATATGTAATAAAAATCGTAGTTAATTATGACAAATGCCGTTCTTCGAGATAGGCTTTAGTTTCATGATAATTCAATGAAAACACTATGGAAATAGAAAATTACATTTTTTAAACTGCTTTACGTCTCTTTAACAGTGAGGTCTTTAGAGACGGGAAAGGAATGGGAAGGAATTCGACCATGGCCTTTTGAAGGAAATATCCCGGCATTTGCCTGGAGTGATTTGGGAAACCATGGAAAACCCAAATCTGGATGCCAGGACAGGGATTCGAACCGCCGTCCTTCCGAATGCGAAGCCAGAATGCTAACCATTACACAACCATGCTCAGTAGGAAAATTACAGATAAATGCCGGCATACAGGAAAACGGTAGTTTAGGAAATTAATGCAGTTAAAGACAATATTGGGATATCATTGGAAAGCTGAGAAATTGGAGAATAAAATTATATACATTTAAAAACTGAAAATAAAGTATTTCCACACTAGTTCTTGACGACAGAAGCCGATGTCACACTTACAAAAACGGAATTACTACGCAGCAACATATTTTAATTTTTTTTTACGACTAACTGAGTAAGTTTACAGCAAAAGTTACGATGAAGTAAATCGATCATTAGGAAGTCTTAACTATTGTAAAATTTTGGGAGCTTTACGTTACAAATTTTTGCCAGACTATGTTCTGGGTGTCACGTGACCTGGAGGATTATATTAGGGATTTGACGCACCATTCGTCAGTGGGAGTAAGATTTTAGTAGCTAGTAGACCCCGGTGCTGCGTGAGCTACTCCAGGTACCGCCTTGAAAGTAGTTCCTTCAGACATGTGCCCCGGCCGCCATGATAGGCTTTGAGTGGCGCTGCTTCACTTAGCATCTTCGGGGACTCTAGTGGTCTGTCTTCCTTCATAACCAACAATCTATTGGCAATGTATGGCCGATAGCCTTTTTCTACTGTCAAGTGGAATTTGAAATTTTGAAGAATATAGTGATTTTATTAAAAGTGTTTCTATGCTTGTGGTTATACACTAACCTTTTCTTTCCTGAGGTTCATTATGTAAAGTGGCATTACAAAGGTATTTTTCACGGTTTACTAATTTTGAACAGTTGGGATTTTGGCAGAACTTTTTCAAGAAGCAAATTGTTAGTTAAGGTGAAGGCATACTACTATCGCGTAGTAAGCAAGCTCCTTACACAGTCTACCTTTCTCTATCCCCACTTTTGACACAAAATTGTAGTTTTGATATTTTTTTTTTGCTTATGGCCATCCATGTCGAGGTCATTAGAGGCAAGAAAGGACTGGGGACAACGAATGGGAAGGAATTTGGCCATGGCCTTATGAAGGAAGCATCCCGGCATTCACCTGGAAGATTTGGGGATACCATGGAAACCCAAAACTAGATGCCTGGACGGGGATTCGAAACACCGTTATCCTGAATGCGAGGCCAGAGCATTACCGCTCACCCAACACACTTGGTTTTTCATTTTCTTCCAACCCTGTGAGTACAGATTCAGCTGAGAAGACACCAGGCCAAAGGTTGCATGTTTTTCTCTCTTCATATTATGAATACAAAAATTACATTATCACATCAGCAGAAATTAGTATGGAATGTTACATGGTTTTTGTTAACAATTCAGAATAAAACAAAATTGGCTGTTTCAAGGCAACAGATTAAAAGCTGTTTTACATATTGTTATAATCCTGAGAAATCTTTTAGTTTCAAATATTGATCTAGGATTTAGAATGAACTTTTTAAAACTCTATGTATGGAGCACAGCACTTTATGGTAGTGAGGCACGGTCTTTAGGAGTAGCAGAAAGGAGGAAAATTGAAGTATTTGAAATGTGGTGCTACAGCTCAATGCTGAAAATTAGGTGGACAAAGTAAGAAATGAACGAGTTTTGGAAATGATGGGTGAGGAAAGAAGTTTGTGGAAGAAGCTTACAGAAAGAAGAGACAGGCTGGTAGGTCATATTTTGAGACATGCTGGATTGGTTAATTTGTTAGTGGAGGGAACAGAACTGTAGAGGAAGACAGAGATTAGAATATATGAAGCAGATAATTGAGGACGTGGGTTGTAATCGATATGTATCAATGAAGAGGTTAGCACATGATAGGAAGGGATGGAGGATTGCAACAAATCAGTCAAAAGACTGATGACTAAAAAAATAATAATAAAATAAAAAATCTTTTTAATGTACCATGTTTTTATAACGAATAAAAAGTATAAAATAATTTTTATAATCCTTATGAAGGATAAAACCACATACAGAGTTCTAACTTCTTCTAAATTGTTCTGAAAATATATACTTTGTAATTTTTCATAGCTATTAAAATACTTGTAAGATTGGCGACGAAAAACATTGGGCGCATGCAACAGATAATTGATACATTAATAGCTCTGCTAACAATTTTATTGCACCACAAATAATGTGAACTGATAAGTAAGTTCTTTCATTGATAACTACTCTCTACACTTCTTATAGTTATGTATTCCATGCACCCAATGTTTTTCGTCACCAATCTTACAAGTATTGTAATAGCTATCAAAAATTTCCACGTATAAATGTTCAGGACAACCATAAGGATTAGAGAAATTATTTTATACTTTTTATCCATTATAAAAACATGGTACATTAAAAAGCTTTTTATTTTATTATTAGTTTCTGTTTTTTAGGGTTATGTGAGTGAAAATTTGTAATTGATTTTAAACACTTTGATGACATAATAACAGAGATATGCTGCAAATTCTAGTATTTTTTAATACAAAGCATTTAATTGAGTTATTTCCATCCTCGGGAAGTAAGGAACAAAACAAAAAAAGAATTATGCATATACATCATTTGAATCATAAGTTATGGTCTGCAATTCGAACAAAAATCCAAAAGAAGCACTTTTAGTTCTGCCAGAAATCTTCAGGCAGCAATTCCAATTTTTCTTTCCCTAAAATCATTATTCAGAATACTGCAAACATTTTTTAAAAAAATTAGCCTAATTGGTCCCTAGAAAATGTACTTTCAGTTGGTACCAAATTTTCCTATTTTCTGGGAAACTTTTATATTTTTATTTCTCTGAAAACCTTATTCAGACTATTAAAGACATTTAAAAAATAGCTAAATTGGTCCATAGAAAAAAGTACTTTCAGGTTTTCCAGGCAACTTTTCCAATTTTTCTTTCTTTAAAAACCTTATTTGGACTGTTATAAACATTTAAAAAATTAGCCAAATTGGTACACAGAAAAAAATACTTTCAGTTTTATACGAATTTTCCAATTTTCCAGGCAATTTTTCATTAATTAAAAACCTTATTCGGACTATTACAAACATTTAAAAAAATTAGCCAAATCAGTCCATAAAAAAAAGTACTTTCAGTTTTTCCTGATATTTTCCAATTTTCTGGACAACTTTTCCCATTTTCGTGCATTGTCATCCAGTTCTGAGCTATGGTCAAAATTTCAAGTCTCTAGCTCATTGAGAAGTTAGTTTAAAATCAGTTACTAAATCCCACGCGGACAAAGCCCAAAGCGAGTTAATAAAAACATTAAAAAAAAACACTCCTGATCATCAGAAATGAAAGAATGTTTTTAATGCGGTGTTTCTGAGTTGCAGACTAGCAATATGAATTCAAATAAGGACAGAGAAAGTAAAGGAAGGCTACTAAAACACAAAATAAGTAAAAGAAGGTGTTAGGTGTTTCAAATAGAAGTGTCCAATTTCAAAGTACTATTCTTATTATTGTTTTTTTTAATAAACAAAACATATTAGAAAAATTTCTCCTTTTTTTAAAATCAATTCTAGATAGAGATAGGTCTTTGTTACCATCTTAAAAATGTTCTGCGTGTTTGTCATGGGTTGCATCAATCACATCAAAGCAATACCCTAACTCACTTCATACCTACTGAGCATGGAGGGTGAATGGTAACATTCCGACCTCACATTTGGGAGGACGTACGTTCAAATCCCTGTCTGGACGTCCAGATTTGGGTTTTCCCGAAATCTCTCCAGGTGAATGCCAGGATAGTTTTTTTTTTCAAAAGGCCATCACTTAATTCCTTCCTGTTTCTTGCCACCAGTTCTTTCCCAATGAGGCATAAAGCCATAACCCAAATAATTCAACACATGCAGCGTATCCTTGGTAACAGTTTCTATGACCTTCTGTTATCCTATCTTAAATTTTTTTCCCATATCTCTGGTTAAAGGTGGTACAAAAGCTGAATCTTTTATTTTTCTGGAGAAGAAATTACCTTCTCCAACACTGTATTGGTCACTTCTAGCCCCCTAAATTTCCCCAGATCTCACAATGTGTGATTTCTTTCTTCTGGGGATATATAAAAGATTTGGTTTTTGTTCCACCTTAACTCAGTGATTTTGAAGAAGTGACCAAAAAATAAATGCCATGAAAACTATCACCAACATTCAGCCATCTCACTACTACTGAAGAAGGGCCACAGGCTCAAAAATTATTATTCTATGTATGTACGTGTTTTTTTCCGTGTATAGACACCGCAGGAATCCTCATCTATGGTAAGTGGTGGTTTTTCTCCCATTCAAATATTTAATATATCTGCTTTCAGTGCCTTTGTTTGCTAATACACACACACACACACACACACATATATATATATAATAACAATGAAAAAAAAAGACGCTAAGTAGCGGAAAGGAATCAAATTAGGATAGGGAAATGAGCCACCACTTACCTTTAGATGATGGATGTGGCGCGCGAACACACAGAAAAGACACAAACACAAATAGTAAAGAAATTTTCGGGGAAAAAAAACCCTTCGTCAACGAGAGAACAATATGAGAGGTGGGTGCAGCTGGAGATTGCCTCACAGAAAGACCGCCGGTCGAGAAAATGGTGGGGGTATATATATATATATGGAGAGTTTCAGGCATGTATTTAACAGGTTTTAATAGTATTATACAGAGTCACTCTGTGGTACTAATAAACAATATGTCTGAAGTTGTGAAACTAAATATTCAGTATTTTGTAAGAAAAAAATTAGTTTTACTGTGTTGCAATTTCCAATGAAGTGCTAGTAGCTAAAAAGTGGGAACTCCAAATAAGAGTACCTGGTAGCGGCATAGATAAGACACAATATTGAAGGCTCCCATTTCACATCGCATCACAAGCTATTTAAAGTAATAATAAAGATATCAAAATTGATATATCTTTCATCTGTATTGTCTGTCAAACTGTGCAGTGATATCAGAAATCAATGAGAATTTTAGAAATACCATGGTCCAGTGAAAACTTGGAAAATTTTCTACAACTAATTATAACATTAATACTCTCATGGTAATTTGTGGGAAAATATTTTATACATACTTGAAGAAACAGAAGAATTAAACATGAGATCAACTTTTGAGTTTTTGTACACAGAAATTTCATTATCACTTCATTGTAAGTACTCATACTGCCTACAATACTGCTGAATAAATCTTGTCACAAGTTGATCAATAATTCTATTGTGATAAGCACAAGGAGAATAAGTCACAATTCCTTGCTATCAATTTCTTTTTACTATAAATTCATGTCTATCATCTGAATGTATGTATTAACAGTACAAGTCAGTGTTGAGTACTTTTTTCTAACAATTCAACATTGAACCTATTAGTGTAAATCAATTCACATTTTATCCAGTCTTTAAAAGGAATAAAAGTGAAGTTATACAATGATCATCATCATCCTCAACAGTTTCCGGCCTCTGGCCGTGTCTGCTTCATGCACAAGGCTCTCCATTTGCTTCTTTCATCCCACCACCTCTCTGTCTCCACTTTGTTCCGGTCCTCTCCTCTCTCCTCCACTCCTTTCAGCCATCCATCTCTTGGTCTTCCTCTGGGTCGTTTACCTTGCATCTTAATTTCATGGATTTTTCTTGGTATTCTCTGAGCCTGCATTCTCTTTACATGTCCATACCATCTCAGTCTGGTCCTCTCTACCCTTTCCTGTAGGGGTTCCTCTTTCATGGTGCGTCTAATCACTTCATTCTTTATTCTGTCTATTTTAGTAACTCCCATTCTACCTCTTAAAAACTTCATTTCGCTTGCTTGTACTCTGCTGATGTCCCGCTTTTTCATTGTCCACCTTTCAGCAGTATAAGTCAAGATAGGCACATAGTACATATGATAGATTACTCTCTTGCTTCTCTGTGGCACCTCTTTATTCCATATCCGGCTTCTAATGCTCCTTAGAAATCCCTCTGCTTGTCTTCCTCTTCCACTTATCTCGCCATCATTTCCTCCACATTCCTCTAATACTCTTGAACCTGTTTACCTTCTTTAGTTGTTCCCCTGCCATCACAATTCCCTGGGCTACCCTATTCTTCTTCCTGGTTGTTACCATGTACTCACATTTCAGGCCATATTCCTCCACACTGTCTGTCCATACATCCAACTGCCGCTGCACTTCCTCTTCATCACCTCCCCAGATCATCAGATCATCCGCAAAAGCCATCACCTTCATGTTTTCCTCTCCCATCCTCGCTGCCACCTTCTGAATTATTTCATCCATGATTACAATGAAGAGTAGTGGTGATAGGGCACTTCCTTGTTTTAGTCCATTTCCTTGTTGCAGCCAATCTGATCTTCCTTCCCCTATTTTCACATAGCTCACACTTCCTTGGTACAGTTCCGTCACTCTCTTGATGGTTTCTTTGGGAACTCCTCTCTTCTCCAAGGCCTTCCATACCTTACTCCTGTGTACACAATCACATGCTTTCTCGATATCGAGGAATATCAACTCATAATATACTCCTTGTACTTATCACGACAGAATTGTCATAGAAGCCTCAAAAGTTTTCTGCATCAAGAACACTGAATAAATATAGCAGTTATGCAGCAATTGTATTTTTCTTTCATTTTTCCACCCGTCTTCAATGATATGCAGCTTCAGGCTAAAGATGAATGAAGTATATTCCGATGGAAGTATGAAATAAAAATGCAATGCAGCATTTTTCCTTGACTTTGCCACATCAAAATTATTTTTAAAATTCTCACAGATTCCAAGTGCATCTGCTACTTTCAGCAGCAACAATGCAGATAAAAGAAAGGAGAAACAGTAACAATGGAAAACTTATTTTTCTTACAAAATATTATTTATCTACTAGTACACAGTTTCACAGGAGTTATTTATTAGTACTGGAGACTGACTGTTCATAATACTATTGAAATTGGTTAAGTACGTGTCTGAAGCTTTCTTAGTAAGTGTACAGATCTCGAATGATACTATGATGAAAAATAAAAATTGCATGTCAAAAAATAAAACATCACTGTCTTACTTTTAACAACCCCTCAATGAACCGAACTTGCAGTTAACGTTTAATCTAAACCACATAGCTTCCTACTGCACATTTAAAAAAAAATCAAAGCATGTAAAATTTTTTTGACAGTACTGGGTTCTAGATCTAGACCAGGAATTTTGAAAGTTAGCACCTTTAGCACTGGACTTCGGAATATGTAAAAATAAACTTAAGGTACTGTTCATTAATAATAAATATCAGTTGGAAACAGCCATATTACTGCATATGTTAATGCCTAAAATGATTCCTCTGCTGATTGTGATGTTTCATAATGTGCAGGAGAGGAATATTAGATCCACCACATTGGAAAATGGTTCCATTCGGAGACCCCTAGAGGAACTTCGCGGATCCAGAGATTCTGGCAACTGCAGGCACAAGAGGTAAGACGGCCTCGTTTTAGAATCAGATTTCTATTCAACAAAATACAGACACCTAACAGATTGGAGAGTAAGAGGCAAAGGAATGGGCTGGTTGTGAGTATAGCAAAGAACATACAGTAGTAACGTAGTAAACATCAAAGCACAAAATTTTAGCAGTCAAATATTTTATGATATCATGAAAAAAGAAATAATATTGTCTCAATATATTTTTTATACTTTAACTTACTAACATGAAAACATCAACTTACATTTATAGCAATAATGAAATGGTTCCCCCACCAAAATTAGTCTCAATGACCAGAGAGAGAAAGAGATGTGACATATTGGCACACACATATATACCACCCCCCCCCCCCCCCTTTTTCCATGTGAAGGATTGGCCAAACAGTTTTGTGAAAGCTTCAGATTAATAGCCTACAGACTGTTCAATAAGAAATGCTAGGGCAGTAAATCTTATTGGAAGTGACAGATTAACCTTATAAAATGACCATGGGACTCTCAATGGGGAAGTGTATCAATTTGATGAGATGTTTCGAAGCTGGTCTCAAATTTCATCTTGTGAGATAAAATCAGAGAATGGCACATGAAATTGACTCACTTTCCCGGTAGGAGGCTCGGGAACATCGTGCACTGGGAATGCCCCCATTCCCTCACAATGGTGGCACAGAACATCTGTACCCAACATGATAACAGTGCACAGTTAGAGACATAACATCCAATCCAGAATTCACAGTCGAGGTTATTAATCAGAGCCGTAACTTCTGGCTGAAGGAGATACACATACATAAAAAAATAAAAAAAAATATAATTTCTCTCATGGATTGATAAATTTTTACTAACGTCATTACTTCCAGTTCCTCACTGCATTCCCTGTCACTGAAAATAACTGCTCTAATCTTGTATACATAGAGATATGTAATGCTCAAAAACCGAAAGTGCTCACTAAGCACAAAAAAAGAGGCACAACACATTAAAACGGCCAAAACACATTGTCGCTTATCAGTACCTAACTCTTTGTGTTCACGAAAAATCGATCCAGGATGAATTTAATATATATGATTCTTCTTACCTGTCACATTACAAAGCTCTCAAAAAAATAATTTAAAAAAGTGAGCCGTCATATGTGGAGAATGTGAATGCAACCTGGACCAGATGAGAATTTCATGTTGTGGCCTTTTTTAGTTAACCACAGTGCTTTCTGGCTGTTGTTTTTTTTTGTTGTAAGGGCCATAATGCAAATAATTAGCTCTGGCCATTTTAAAGAAACCAGAATGTGTGGTGGTTTTTTTTCCGGTCAATGAGCATTTTTGGTCTTTGAGCATAACATACAAAAATAGACGTGTGTCCATATACTACCAACATTGTGTGTGGTAATAGCCTTGAGTCTCCTTCCGTGCACTATGATAGTTGCATGTTGGTATCTGTGGGGGTGAGCAAGAGATGGTGGTCAGCAGTTGTTGACCAAGGTAATTTTCTAAAACATCAAAATCGATCAGCCTGGAGAAAACTACAACAAAACTATGTAGAATTAAATTCTAATATATAGCTCATTAGACTTAAAGAGGCTACATCCTGAAAAAAGGATCGATATAGCTGCAATAATAATAATAATAATAATAATTTGGAATTACTAGAATGTTCTTGAATAATATTCCATAATATGACACAGTTTTCAGCTATTAACGAACATAAATAATGTATATGCAACATTTTAGTGTGAGAACTGATTTTGACAGGACTTTCACTGGCAGGTTGCTGATCTGGCAGGGAGTAGAGTAGGCTACTTTTTATATCGGAAATATTTAAGTTTCCGTAAAATAAAAATATTAAAAAAAAAAACTTCAAAATTCTTGAAAAATATGAACGAAATCGTGGGCACCAGCTTGTCTAGACTCTAAAATTAGTTTTAGCAACCTGCCCCAAGCCGATAAAGGGACTATGCCAAAAAATGTAAGATGCTTGTTGGTGAACATTTCAAGGCCTCAATATCAGTACTATATATTTTGCTGCCGTGCTATAACAGCCCTCATACCTGAAGTTTAAATAGAATTGTATTTTATAAAGTATTTGTAGTGAGCTTAAGTTTGCTTGAATATGATCTGGTATGTTTGTTTGCAATTTCTTGTAAATCAGTGTATATAGACTTTATTTTATGAAAAGAAATTATTTAAAGGCCATTTAATATGTTTAAGAACCGAATTGTGCAAGAGAATTGCTTAAATGTTGGTAATTCCAAGTATTAATGCAAGTTACAACGTCTACAGGACAGTTTTCTACAGTTTAAAATGATCTCTGTAAATAATTTTGAGTTTAAGTATCTTTAATTTCCATTTCTGACCGTTTTGTAATGAAGTTAAATGATTAAGTACTATTTCTGATTGTTTTTAATATGTTTAATTATAGGTAACAATGAAAGGAAAGAAATGCCGTGAGGCAATATTTACATGGAAAAGAAAGGGAAAATACACCCAACACTCACCAAAGTTGAAGGGAGGAGTGGCTGCGTCCTATGCAAGTCTTGTGCGAGGCCAGCACCTCTCTGTTAACTTGAAAAAGGGGATTTTCACCCGAAATATTGTTTTTTCTTTGTTTGTGTGTTGTTCTGTGTTGCTGCTGCCCTCCGATCTTCAACTTTGGTGAGTGTTGGGTGTATTTTCCCTTTCTTTTCCATGTTAATTTGTTTAATAGTTTGAGTAATTGTTAATGTTCGAGAAATATCTGGCAGAAGCTTTTGATGAGTACTAGAAATTTCGATAGAGCCTATATAAAGAAATCAGCAGAAGGACAGTTAGTTAGTACTATCTCTGAATTGTATCTATGCATGTAAGCAGTATCGTTGACATCGTGTTTGGTGAAAATAAACAGAAATCTAAACTGAAATACATTGTGGACTACTTCATTACTGTATTAATCAACCACGAAGAAACTGACAGTGTGTCCAATTAACAGTTTTGACATTCTATCCTGTAAGACCAAATCCTTACCTCTATCACGATTAACACGAATCTTAACATTTCACAGGTCAACACCAAGCCAATGCAGACAACTGAAACGAAAACATCAAACCGAAGACGTCGCAGTGTGCGCAGAAGGTTACAACAGTGGACTGGGTACAAACCGGAAGATAGCGAGACCTCTTGCAGAAAAGGCTCGCCTCAACGTCATTTGACTCCCGCGAGTCCCATTGCCATACAATTTGGTCTCGAAATGGGTCGACAGGACTTACCCTGTGAGGTTAAGTGACAATCCGAGTCGACAGATTTGAGATAAGCCAGTACACATCAAAGTTCTGTGTAAGAAATGTGCTGCTTATATGTACAGACACGTGAAGTTAAATCTAACACAGTATAAACAACTGACAGTGACAAATGACAGTGTGTTTACATTTACAACTTTGACTAATAATGCTCTGTGTTAATAAGTAACATTTAACTGGAGCTTAACTTGTATATAGATAGCATTTAAGTGGACTGAAGCCTTAGCTTGATGTCTGAGGTGAAATATTGTGCAATATTTAGTTTATTTATTGTATATTACATTGTATTTATACAAAAAATGTAAAGAAAGTTATTTTTTCTTAGTCTAAGAAGATTGCTGAACTTGTAATCAGTCATATAATTTTATACCCACAACTGTGCCGATTAGTAGATTCATCAGGAACACAGAATAGAAGTCCCTTTCCTAACCAACCAAAGCTGTAAATTCCCCAATCATTACCCTGAAAGAAACCACCATGTTTGCTGCTGGTATGTACACAAATTTAAATACGTACTTCTTTAATATTTCGTTTTAGGTATATTCATTGCCAATGTATTTGTTTCAACTGTTTTAATTTTTCCCTGAAACTGTAACACCATCATACCAGAAACTGCAATTTATGCCTTTCTTCCAATGGAAGAGCTTGAATCTAAATTCTTTCTCTGGACTTTTTGGAAATATTTATTTTTCTTCCAACATCTGTATTAAGAGGCTGCCCATTTTTCTGTCATTACTTAACACTTAATGTCCATTTTGGAATTGATATATTTACTGTGCTTTGCATGTATGCAGCTTATAAAATATTCAGTTGTCTTCCCAGATTTCCATAACCATGGGCAAGGTAAATAAGGATAGGAGAATATTTCCCACTTTAATTTTTGTCTCCTGAACCTTAAAATCAATATATTTCTGTATTATTACTTTTTAATAAAGGTGATCATACAGCATTTTGAATATCTTAATTTTCCTTTGTCTGTATGCTGCTTATATTGTAGCTAAAACATCATATATATTATTTCTGAAAGGTATTTTTTGTTACAAGGCATTATCTTCCTTTATACCTTCCCAAAATTAAATGTCGTATCATTTTAAAGATTAAGGTGTCCGTTATGGTCAAATCATATTTTAAGAAAGGAAATTTTTGGAATTCAACACTTAAAGGGCAAAAATATCATTATTTCTAAAACCTGCATTTTTTTCCCCAGCAAGCCATTGATCTCCCTTGATATATAACCAAAATTGATAAATGAGGTAGAATTTTAAAGATTAAGATCTCCACTTTGATGAAATCATATCTTAAGACAGGAATTTTATGTAATTTGACTGTAAAAGGGCAAAAGTATCATTATTTCTCAAAGGAGGCTTTGTGTGACGATCCCTTATCTCCCTTGATTCCTAACCGAAACTAATAATAAGGTATCATTTTAAAGAACAAGGTCTACGCTTTGAGCAAATCATATAGAAAGGGATTTTTCTGAATTCAACTATCATTGCTTCTAAAATGTATTGTTTTGCTCACAAGCCACTTATCTCCTCTCATCCCTACCTGAAACTGATAAATGAGGAATCATTTTGAAGGTAATGGTCCCCTGTTTGGTAAGGAATTTTTTGGAATTCGATACTTAAAGGGCAAAAATATAATTATTTTCAAAACTTTTTGTTTTGATCACAAGCCATTTATCTCCCTCCATACCCAATGAAAATAGATAAATGAGGTACAATTTTAATGATTAATAACTTTGCTTTGGTAACATCATAAATTTTTCTGAATTTCACCCTTAAATGGCAAAAATATTATCTACAAGGTCATGCGTATGAAACAGTTCAGAATAGAGATGGGTTGTTCACAAGTGAACAGTTCTTTTGAGAGAGCAAGTGAGCTGTCACTCACTAAAAGCGAACAGTAGTTCTTCTTGGAAGCCGTAATGACGGTGGTGTACCAGTCGTGATTGAAGTTAACTTGAATTGAGTGTGCAGCAACAGTTAGTCGGTTTCGGTTTTGCCACTCTCACCCACGGCCCGACCCATGTTTGTTTTCTGTTCCATGCCATTCATTGTTTATCCACTCTAATTCCAGCGCTCAGCACAGTGCGGAGCAGTGCCACTGGGCAGCTAGTTCTTTCGAATCTGGCATCCCACTCTGCTTCTCTTAGTGTATTCCGGCTACAAGTGTGCCTTCTGAAAGAATATTTTAAAAAGCTGGACAAATTTGCACTGAAAAAAGAAGTAGGCTGCTAGATGGCAAAATAAGTAAAATTTTATTTGTGAACAGTAACCATCATTTCATTTAGAACAAAAAGTTCTTCAAAACTGATTCTACTTTGTGTTTGTAAATAAATTAAAGTAAAACTAACTATCTCTCAAATATTCCCAGCAATCCGAACAATATTTCATTGACACTTTGAAAGGGCTTTTCTGCCTGAAAGTAATCCGATAGTATTTAGGAAAGAAAAATGTTTCAGAATAAATACAAAAATAAATGAAATTAGCCGTTCCGAGATTAGCCTTAGATATCAGTCTAAATGTAAATAAAACAAACAGATACTGCACTCAAAATGGATATACCAGGGGTATTAGTTGAAGTTTACCGGTTGTACTTGTAGATATTGCTATCAATATGTATACATTTCTACGATTTGGCATGTATGTCTTTTGTTTCTATTGATATTAACGTTCAACAATACACAAGTCACATTCCATGACAATAATAGTGTCATTGTTGTTTTCCTCAGTGAATATGTCGAGTTTTGTTCCAAGTAAATCGCATTTGCAGCATTCGTTGCTTTTCTTATTTCATCAAAAGAAAAAAAAAAGCAGCTGAAGCTCATCGGTTACTGGTAGAAACTTATGGTGAACATGCTCCAGTGATTAAAACATGCGAGACATGGTTTCGTCAATTTAAAAGGGGAAATTTCGATTTGACAGACAATGAACATCCTGGTGCAGCGAAAAGGTTCAAAGGTGAGCAATTGCAGGCGTTGTTGGATGAAGACCCAACCCAATCGCAACAAAAATTGGCACAAACACTTAATGTGACCCAAGGAGCAATTTGCCAACGCTTAAAAGCCATGGGAAAAATCCGGAAGTATGGAAAATGGGTGCCACACCAACTGAACGATAGACAAATGGAAAATCGAGAAACCGTTTGTGAGATAATGCTCAATCGGTTCGAAAGGAAATCTTTTCTGCACCGAATTGTCATGGGGAACGAAAAATGGATTTATTTTGAGCACCCAAAGCGAAGAAAATCATGGCTTTCACCTGGTGGGATCGACCCCATCGACTGCAAGGCCAAATTGCTTTGGCCATAAGACAATGCTCTGTGTTTGGTGCGAGCAGTGTGGTGTGGTGTACTACGAGTTATTAAAACCTGGTGAAACAGTGAATACAGATTTGCTACCGACAATAAATTATCAACTTGAATCATGCGTTAATCGAAAAAACGGCCGGAATGGGCCCGAAGACATGGAAAAGTTATCTCGCAACATGACAACGTGTTGTCGCATACCGCTAAACTGGTGAAGGTCACATTGAAAGAACTTAATTGGAAAATATTTCGCACCCGCCATACTCCCCGGACCTAGCCCCGTCCGACTGTCACCATTCCGCATCGATGGGACACTCGCTTGCAGAGCAGTGCTTCGCCAATTTTTAGGAAGTCGAAAAATGGCTCGTCGAATGGTTTGCCTTGAAAGAAAAAAAGTTTATTTTTATTTTTTGGGATGGTTATCCATAATTTGCCTAAAATATGGGTGAAATGTATAGAATGCAATGGTCAATACTTTGAATAATTTTTTTTTTTAGATTCCTGTCAAATTGTGCGTTTTCTTTATCGAAAAAACTGGCAAATTTCAACTAATACCCCTGGTAACTGCTGTTTTTGTTTAAACTGAGCTAATGAACTGGTGAACCATTGAAAAGAACTAGTTCTTTTCATAGAGTGATCAAATGAGTACCGCTCTTTTTTAGTGAGTCACTTTAGGCTATGCTGGCGTCCTTAAGGATCGATTGCATTAGCAGTAGATACCGCAGAGAAATCAATAATGGATTGATCAAGTTACCACTAGATATCGGCAGCACTTATCACAGATAAATCAAGAAACTGTATATTATAGGGATATCCAAATACTGGATGTGTTTAGCTTAATTGTACAAAAGCGCGGACCGTGACAGTTCGGCTTCTGGAAGGGATAGATTCCGGTGTTTACATCATAGGAGAGTGCTGCGGGATGCCATTCATCAGGTGCCATCACGAAGATATTGCTACTAATGAACCAGTTCTTTTATCAACCTTCTACAAATCACCAACCTCACTATTCATTGCATTGTATTTGCGAAATTTTTGCACAGGTTACCTAGTATTTTACACATTAAATTTTTGCTGTTACGTAGGAATATTCAAAATTATTTCAAGAATTTAATCTTTAACCACTCAGAATATACATGTACTAGAGAGATCCATAAATTGACACACTCAAATTATTATAAAATCAAATAAGCTGGAATCATGAAACTAACAACAAACAATCTTCCAGAAGAAAAGTCGATACGAGAGGACACTATTTTTTTTTTTTTTTCCATTCTCTCAAAGCAATGTATATTTGTGTAAACTTAAGACTTTTTCTAGATTTGATCTAATATTCTTAGGGGGCCCTGGCGTAGTTTTTATTCTGAGTGAAGAACGGGTTAAACCTATATTAATCAAATACTACAGATAATAATCTGAGGATGAACAGGGTGGAAGTATAGTATGACACGCCATTTGTCCTTAGGCTCTTTATTTATGAGAAATCGAAGCTTAAGGAAAGTAAAAATTGCGCATATTGAATCTATAGGAGTAGAGAAGCCCGTAACATAGAAACCGTAGCATAGCTGAGTGTGTTAAGGCAACTTGATATGCAAAAGGTTGTCAGTTTGATCTAAGTAATTTTCCCCCTTCCGCTACATTCAGAGTTTTTTGAAACTAACTGCTATTTGTAGAATTACAACTGTGTTTACACAAAATTTAGCAAACTACAAATTATTATTATCTTTTCAGAAGACTTACAAATTGTTTGGCGATAACCATCATACAAACATTCAAAATAAATTCTTTCCACAATTGAAGAAACCTTCCACAGCCATACAATTTTCATTAAAATAGTAAGAAAGAATAGTTAACGTACACTTCATAACTCAGATTTGCCCTCCTTTAATTACAAATTATGGCAGGCATATTTTTATCATGTCAGAAAATACACGTGCGTGTAAAATACAATAAATGGATAATGGAATGTTACCAGCACAATAAAAGTAATATCACCAAAATGTATGCCTTTAAGTAAATATGTAATGTAAATCACTGGGTAAAAATTTTATTAAAAAGGGTTCAAGGGAAATTTTTACATGTGATGGTGCCATAAAACCACATTCTATCGTTGACCCAACATTGAGGTCATTAGAGATTAGGAAAGGATATGGGTAAGGAACAAGACAGAATTTGGCCATGGCCTTTTGAAGGAACCATCCCAGCTTTCACCTGTAGTGATTTTGGGAAACTACAGATGGTCAAATCAGGATTTGAACTAGCGATCTCCTGAATACCAAGCCTTAGTATTATTGAAAACCAACCAAGGTCAATTTTTGTGTATTCCTTTATTTTATAATACAGTAAAATATGTCTGATTTGTTATTAATGGAGTAAAAACCAGATTTTAGAAATAAGCTTCCCTGCAACACTAATGAAAATTGTATGTGACAAGGGTTACATTAAATAAATGTTTCTGGTGTCAAAAGTATTTACATTTTAAATGTTTGTATCACCCAAAAATTCAAAGTGTTCTGAGGAGCAAACTGAAAAGTAAGTATGTGAAGAGGGGAAAAAAAGTATCCTGACTGGTACTGAATGTGTGTCCCTTCGTGTAGTGTAACATCACAACTATGGTGTTGGGAACATACAGGTCCAGTGCTGTACAATTTTAAAATACCTATCCACCGATTTCCCATGAATAAAGAGCTGCTAGACTTAATGACATGGGAGAGAGATACCTAACCTGTCATACTATACGTTTACCTCTTTGTTGTCAAAACTATGCTCTTATTCTGGAGATCTTTACTTGTGAGAGAGTAGCAGATAAATCAGGTACATGGCAAAATTTCAACAAAAACCTTTCCGAATTGGTCAACTGAAATGTGACTCGGTCAAGTAAATTTTGCACTTAGCATTAAGGTCAGTTAACGTTGAGATTAATTTTAGACTGGACATAAGCAACATGTCAGGGCCAAAGGTTAATAGGGGGTTAACAATTTTGCCTGAACTGTGAACAAAAAAGTTCTTGACCCGGTGTAGTCTTTCTGAATCTGGTACCTTAAATATTTAAAAAATCGGCCGCCACACATTCGTATTAAACCCCAAATGCGAAGGGTAATTGAAATAAAGTCATGCAACACAGTTTCAGAGTAACACAATACTTATATTCTTGATAAAGTTCACTTGTACATTGCCGGTACCAGATACGTTGATAAAGCATCGAACCACAGTTTCATTGAAGATCACAGGTTAAGCACAATCATACGAAAAGACAAACTCACCAAGTCCCCCTAACTTTACTGAGTACACAACTATTGTGGCATGTTGGAATTTTCCGCAACCGCTATGCTAACTGATTTCCAGCCTCTGACGCCGGCAACTTTTTTCTTTAATCAATATATTGTAAAGTACGAAACAGTTTAACTTCCAATTTTTACAAGGGTTTCCTATGATCATGTTCTATCTGTTTTAATTTAATTTAACTTTAATTTAGCATCCAAAAGGGTTTCTATAAGCTTAACGTTAAAGTCTCCTACGTCACCATCTTGGCGCACTTTCTCAAACTCCAACAACAATTAGCAAAAGCTATCTATAAAACTTAATTATCTGACAAATGCTTAAACTTTTTACCGAAACCATTATATATTTATAATCGTCTCAATTTAGGTTATCTACTGATATCAATTTCTCAATTGTATTCCTTTTAGTTAAAATAATTCATTTTTTCTCTTAATTAAACTTTGCCAAATTAGTCAATTTTACTATCAAAATACTTAGGACAATGCTGGTGATAAATGTTCTGCTGTAGCTTTACTCAATTCAAAGATATTTCAAATCTTAGATTTTTACTTTTCTAATCGCATATTTCAAAACATGAACAAACCAAAATATCTCTTAAAATAACTTTTTCCGATATAATAAATACACTTTAAAATTGACGAGTTTTCACTGTGGAAACGAATACAGGGAAATTCCTTCAAGTTGACAATTACCTTACATATAATTTCTAAGTCCAGCATGAGCAACTTCAGAATTGATCTACAGGGTGTTACAAAAAGGTACGGCCAAACTTTCAGGAAACATTCCTCACACACAAACAAAGAAAATATGTTATGTGGACATGTGTCCGGAAACGCTTACTTTCCATGTTAAGAGCTCATTTTATTACTTCTCTTCAAATCACGTTAAACATGGAATGGAAACACACAGCAACAGAACGTACCAGCGTGACTTCAAACACTTTGTTACAGGAAATGTTCAAAATGTCCTCCGTTAGCGAGGATACATGCA
The DNA here is from genome assembly GCA_031002005.1 of Vandiemenella viatica. Lineage (NCBI taxonomy): Eukaryota > Metazoa > Arthropoda > Insecta > Orthoptera > Morabidae > Vandiemenella > Vandiemenella viatica. Next base: position 2,910,349 of record JARYHS010006518.1, read on the forward strand.
TCCACCCTCCGTCGCATGGAATCCCTGATGCGCTGATGCAGCCCTGGAGAATGGCGTATTGTATCACAGCCGTCCACAATATGAGCTCTAACATGGAAAGTAAGCGTTTCCGGACACATGTCCACATAACATATTTTCTTTGTTTGTGTGTGAGGAATGTTTCCTGAAAGTTTGGCCGTACCTTTTTGTAACACCCTGTATATACTATGTTATTGCTGGGAATGGCTAGTGGGAGTGTTTTTGGTAAACTAAAGGCTGCCTTATGTAGCGGTACCACTTTGTGTTTGAAAGTAGCGCCGGTTTGTGATGTCATCGGCACCATGTCCGTGGCCACGGAAGGGTGAGCCCCGGGGGCTGCATGGTGGGTGCTGTGGTAGCCACAAGGTGGGCAGTCGGTCGCAGGACGTGGAGGAGTGTGGTTGGTTTTAAGTTGAAAGTTGTAAACGTGTGAATGTGCGTAAAAGGTGTAAAAATAGCCGTTCTACTTTAACTGGATCTGCAACTTTGGAGTGAGAAGTCCGATAAGTTTATAACATTGGTGGTGTTGGAAAAACGAAGGCAATGAATTAAAATTAGTTTTGTGAAATAACTGTTTATTCATTCAGTACCTAGACTTTAAACTTTCTCAGTTGGATACTGAGTGGCGGCCGGTCAAGAGAATCTGTATCTTTAGTAGGAAGAAGTAAGAGTTAGACTATGCACATTATATTTCAGTGAGCGAGATTGAAAATAAAACATTGTGGTAGCTGATGTGAGCGGACGACCCACGAAACCGCAACATGGCGACCGTGACAGGACTAGAAAGTTTGGTGGTTTTATGGGGGGGAAATGTAATCCTTCAACGGCTTTTTGTGTATTTGATGTTAGTGGTAAGGAATGATCCGTTGGGAATGTTCATGATTTATAGTTGTTTGTTACTGTGGTGTTACATACCCCAGAAAAATTTGAAATTGTTAAATTTAGTGACAATGGGAACATACACCCGGTGAGCTTTCTGGAAAGTTTCGAAGCATACAGAATTTTTGGGCTTTATAATGATAAAGAGAAGATCAATTGTGTGTACCAACACCTACAAGGTAGAGCGCGAGTGTGGGGGGAGAGACAAATGCTAAAGTGTGAAACTTACAGTGAACTGAAGACTAACTTCCTAAATCATTTTTGGTCTGCAGAAAGACAATATAATACAAAGAGAGAACTGTGTAAAGGAAGGAGATTCCAGGAAGGAAAGGAGTTGTTGCTAGATTTTTTCTCTAATGAAGTAGCAAAGGGTTGTTACCTAAGCAATCCCATTCCCGATGAAGAGATGGTAAGGGATATTGTGAGCCGTATGCCAGGAAACATACAAGAACTTTTTACAACCCAAAACATTAGAACAATTGAACAGGCAGAAGAATTGCTATATCGACTTGATACACAACACAATCAACGAGGTTACCTGGGAAAATATAACAACAGACCTAAGTTCCATGGACAAAGAAGCCAATATGAAGATGGGCAACGCAGAAACCATTTCCCTACACAGAGGGCATACCATGAAGATAACCAATACAGAAATAATTTCCAAAGATCAGACAACACAGGATTTGCACATCCCATGGAATTCAGAGAAAACTCACAGACCGGTGCAACTAGTTTTCATAGAGATGGTAACGGATTCATGACCGGGAGAGGTGGGGCAAATGTGAGATATATGGGCCGAGGAAGAGGAGGAGCTTACTTGGAGAGTAATTTTGACCAGGGAAGATTTGTGGAAGAAACTGAAACTCCAGGTGAACCTTGTACAAACCAACAGAGGATTTGTGAACAAACAAAAAACTAGTAGCTGCTAACGTTGTGGTCCGGACGAAGGCAGGCTGGGATATGGGACCAGCAGGAAATAAATTGGTATCAAGCATTTTTCACAACAACCCAAGAAAAGACCTCTTGGAGGAAGAATTTCAAACTGAGGATCAATACATTAGAGCTCCGGTCATTATAATTAAAGTACATGAGAGGGAAATTGAGGCATTGGTGGACACGGGAGCAGAAATTTGTGGCATTTCAGAACAGTTATTCAAAGAGTTGTATGAAATGAAGAGACTAGAAACACTCCCAGTGTCAGGAATGAACGTCACAACGGCCACTGGTAATAAAAGCAAATTGATAAAACTACAAGCCTTACTGGAAGGCATAATTGAAGGTCATCATTTGGATGTACAAGTTTTTGTCATACCAGGACTGAATCCTGACTGCATTTTTGGAATAGACTGGCTGCATCTACAAAAGCTATTTTGGACTGTGGTAAAGGTTCGATTGATTTTGAAGGAGAGGGTTCAAGAGTGATAGTACCTTTGAAGAATTTGTGGAGGGAGAAAAGCATAGGTTCCATTAAGCCTCATTTGGTACAAATGGCACAGGTGAAGTTAAAGAGTTTTCATTTCGAAAGAAACTAGTGGAATTTTGTGTGTCCGCAATGCAGCACGAAAAAGTGGAAAGAGAAGAAATAAAAGTTTTAAAGGGGGTAGACCAGGAACACAAGAGGAAATTAATGGATATTATTGAAGAAGTTTAATGAGGTGTTCTCAAATAGACCAGGCTTGATAAAAGGCTATACATGTCATTTCACTGTTAATAGTGACAAGCACTTTTTCATTAAGCCATACCCAGTACCTATAGCGAAAAGGAAGTTAGTAGATGAAGAAATTAATAGAATGATTCAGTGGGGTGTGATCGAAAGATCGAATAGTCCGTACAATAACCCTCTTGTAATTGTCACAAAAGCAGATCAATCTGTTCGTTTGGTTCTAGATGCTCGGAATTTAAACAAAGTACTAATAACGGAAAGGGACCACCCTCAACCAATCGACGTGATATTACAAAGTTTACAAGGAAAAAAGTTCTTAACGTCTTTGGACCTCACTTCATCCTATTGGCAGGTGCCAATTGACAAAGAATCTAGGAAATACACTGCTTTTTTATACCAGGGGAGGTGCTACCATTTCAAAGTACTTCCATTTGGACTTAACAATGCAGTGGCAAATTTTATCAGGGCTCTAGACACAGTTTTGGGAAAACGCTTGCTGGAAAAAGTGTATGTGTATGTTGACGACATATTAATCGCAAGTGCTACGTTGGAAGAACATTGGGAAACTCTTCGGGAGGTGCTAGCTGCTTTAAAGAAAGGGGGGATGACGATAAAACTGAAAAAGTGTGTTTTTCTTACTAGTGAAATTGAATTTTTGGGCCATGTAATTAACTCTTCCGGAATTACCCCAAGTGAGGATAAGCTTAGTGCCATTAGGGACTTCCCCAGCCCTAGAAACAAGGAACAATTGGAAAGCTTTTTAGGGTTGTGCAACTACTACAGGAAATTTATAAAGGGACAAATCTTGAACAGCCCACATTTTGAGAAACTGAAGGCAAAACATTCTATTTGGAAATGGTCCACAGAATGCGAGGAAGATTTTCAGAAAGTGAAGGACTCGCTACTTCAAAGTACTAAACTTTACACGCCTGACTGGAATTTGGATATTTGTATAGCGGCAGACTGTTCTGCGTATGGTTTGGGCGCAGAGATATTTCAGGAAGTGGTCATAGAAGGAAAAACTGACAAAAGAACTATCGCATTTGCCAGTAGAGTGATGAACAAGTCTGAAAGAAATTATTGTATAACTCAGCGTGAAGCACTTGCTATTGTCTGGATATTCCAAAAGTTCAGATATCTCCTTCTAGGAAGAAAAATTATAGTCTACTCGGATCACAAAGCGCTTTCATTTTTAGAGAAATGCAAACTGGTACATGGAAGATTAACAAGATGGACTCTACTCCTACAGGAATTTAATTACGAAATACGTTATTTGCCAGGGAAAGACAACTATGTTGCGGACGCCTTATCAAGGTTACCCATAGGAATGATGGAAAATGATGCAAACATACCATCAATGCAACAACCCCGTATCATGTATATTAAAGGAGTTAAAGGGGAACGAGAAGTGAGAAGTTGTTTGAAATATATGAAGGAACAGCAAATAAAAGATGGCAATATCAAGGAAGTGATTGACCAGGTACTTATAAGTAATCCGGATTCTAAACTAGCAAAGTATTTTTGTATGGAAGGAGGCATTTTGTTCAGGAGGATGCATGAAGAGAGTGAAGACTGGAAATTGTGGGTTCCAGAAAAATATGTTGACCTTTTTATAATACAGCACCATCTTAGCTATGGGCATTATGGAACAAACAAGTGCTATAAGATTTTACGAGAGTACCTCTATTTTCCCAATATGCCAAGAAGAGTTCGTAGAATAGTTGCTAGTTGTGAAGTATGCCAGAAGAACAAAGCAGACAATGAGAAAAGAGTTGGGGAAATGCAGAGCATTGTCCCAGATAGACCCAACGAGTTAATTGCGGTCGACATCTATGGTCCTCTCCCGACTTCAAGAAGTGGAGTTAACCAGATATGTGTAGTGTTAGATGTATTTTCTAAATTTGTCAAATTATATCCTCTCAGAAGAGCTACGGCAAAGGCAATGTGTTCAAAACTTGAAAATGACTATATTTACACACTGGGTAAACCTAAAAGTATACTTACAGACAACGGACCACAATTTTGTAGTAAAGTATGGCTAGATTGTTTTGAGCGACTTGACATACAGGTTCTGAAAACATCTTTGTACAATCCTCAGGGAAACCCCGCCGAGCGGGTTATGAGAGAATTAGGAAGGACTGTTCCGAACATACTGTAGTCATAACCATAAGCGATGGGCATTAGAAGTTAATAATATAGAAGACATTATAAATTCAATACCACACGATTCGACATCCCTATCACCATATGAAATCATGTTCCAAAAGGAAACACCTAGAATTGTACGTGAATATGTGAAATTTCCAGAACAGAATATCCCTAAGTCAGAAAAAATAAACATAGCATTACAGGAATTGTGGAAAAATGCAATACGACGAAGAATGAAACATGATAGAAACATTAAACCTACGGTTTACAATATCGGTGATCTAGTGCTAGTACAGACCCATTTCAAGTCCTCTGCCATTGATAATACCATTAAGAAGTTCAAACCTTTGTATGAGGGACCATTTAAAATTTCTTGCAGATACAATGAAAATTCGTACACTTTAATTGATCCAGATAGTGGCCGATTTAAGGGAAATTACAATGTAAGAATATTGAAACCATATAGATGTTTGAAAGTTGACTAGATTTATCCGTAAAATGGTTTTGTTTTTTTAGTGTGTATGTATATATGACTATAATGTTAGTGAATATTATTGTGAATAACCTAGAAGGGAAATGTGTTACAGAATTTTGGTGATGTTTGATGGTCAGAAGTGTTGATGTCTGGAAAGGGACTTGCTCTCCAAAAGGTGCCATTGGGAAGCATCTCTTACAGATGGTGTGAGTGAATTAATATTTAAGTGTAGGGTAAGGAGTGTGAAAAAAAATGTATGTAATTATGACAGAACTGTTTGTTTATATTTGTATTTTGATCTATGGGACAGCCGGATGGATAGTGGATGCTAAATTAACCCTTGTTTTGGAATAATACTGTATTTAACAGGGAAAAACTAGAGATTTTGTAGTTGTTGTTTCCAATAATGCTGTCTACCGTGGCAGGACTAGAGAGTTTGGTGGTTTTATGGGGGGGAAATGTAATCCTTCAACGGCTTTTTGTGTATTTGATGTTAGTGGTAAGGAATGATCCGTTGGGAAGTTCATGATTTATAGTTGTTTGTTACTGTGGTGTATTTTGATGTTCATGATGTTTTATATTTGTTTGTTGCTTTTAATGTTGTATTTCATGTTTACAGTAAGGAAATATTCATTTTCAACTAATTTATATCTTAATGTCCATGACATTTTATATTGGTTGTCTTTTAATTACATTTTAGTAGAAAGAAAACTGTTTTGGAACCAATGTGTATTTTGATACGTATTGTTTTGATATGTTTGTATATTGCTCCAACACCAACCAATTCAAAAAATATAGCAGTTTATGGTTAATGTGATATTTGTAAGTATTGCTACATCAATTTGTGGAGTTTTGTATGTATTTTGTGTGAATGAGGTGTGGAAATTGTAAAATAGGAGGAAGGGGACTTAATTTGAATTTACCCTTGCCATTGCTAATTGGAAATTCACAATAACAAGGATAAACTAAGGGGGGTTGTAGCGGTACCACTCTGTGTTTGAAAGTAGCGCCGGTTTGTGACGTCATCGGCACCATGTCCGTGGCCACGGAAGGGTGAGCCCCGGGGGCTGCATGGTGGGTGCTGTGGTAGCCACAAGGTGGGCAGTCGGTCGCAGGACGTGGAGGAGTGTGGTTGGTTTTAAGTTGAAAGTTGTAAACGTGTGAATGTGCGTAAAAGGTGTAAAAATAGCCGTTCTACTTTAACTGGATCTGCAACTTTGGAGTGAGAAGTCCGATAAGTTTAACATTGGTGGTGTTGGAAAAACGAAGGCAATGAATTAAAATTAGTTTTGTGAAATAACTGTTTATTCATTCAGTACCTAGACTTTAAACTTTCTCAGTTGGATACTGAGTGGCGGCCGGTCAAGAGAATCTGTATCTTTAGTAGGAAGAAGTAAGAGTTAGACTATGCACATTATATTTCAGTGAGCGAGATTGAAAATAAAACATTGTGGTAGCTGATGTGAGCGGACGACCCACGAAACCGCAACATGGCAGACCGTGACAGGACTAGAAAGTTTGGTGGTTTTATGGGGGGGAAATGTAATCCTTCAACGGCTTTTTGTGTATTTTGATGTTAGTGGTAAGGAATGATCCGTTGGGAACCAAAGTGTATTTGGATGTTCATGATTTATAGTTGTTTGTTACTGTGGTGTTACATACCCCAGAAAAATTTGAAATTGTTAAATTTAGTGACAATGGGAACATACACCCGGTGAGCTTTCTGGAAAGTTTCGAAGCATACAGAATTTTTGGGCTTTATAATGATAAAGAGAAGATCAATTGTGTGTACCAACACCTACAAGGTAGAGCGCGAGTGTGGGGGGAGAGACAAATGCTAAAGTGTGAAACTTACAGTGAACTGAAGACTAACTTCCTAAATCATTTTTGGTCTGCAGAAAGACAATATAATACAAAGAGAGAACTGTGTAAAGGAAGGAGATTCCAGGAAGGAAAGGAGTTGTTGCTAGATTTTTTCTCTAATGAAGTAGCAAAGGGTTGTTACCTAAGCAATCCCATTCCCGATGAAGAGATGGTAAGGGATATTGTGAGCCGTATGCCAGGAAACATACAAGAACTTTTTACAACCCAAAACATTAGAACAATTGAACAGGCAGAAGAATTGCTATATCGACTTGATACACAACACAATCAACGAGGTTACCTGGGAAAATATAACAACAGACCTAAGTTCCATGGACAAAGAAGCCAATATGAAGATGGGCAATGCAGAAACCATTTCCCTACTCAGAGGGCATACCATGAAGATAACCAATACAGAAATAATTTCCAAAGATCAGACAACACAGGATTTGCACATCCCATGGAATTCAGAGAAAACTCACAGACCGGTGCAACTAGTTTTCATAGAGATGGTAACGGATTCATGACCGGGAGAGGTGGGGCAAATGTGAGATATATGGGCCGAGGAAGAGGAGGAGCTTACTTGGAGAGTAATTTTGACCAGGGAAGATTTGTGGAAGAAACTGAAACCCTAGGTGAACCTTGTACAAACCAACAGAGGATTTGTGAACAAACAAAAAACTAGTAGCTGCTAACGTTGTGGTCCGGACGAAGGCAGGCTGGGATATGGGACCAGCAGGAAATAAATTGGTATCAAGCATTTTTCACAACAACCCAAGAAAAGACCTCTTGGAGGAAGAGTTTCAAGCGGAGGATCAATACATTAGAGCTCCAGTCATTATAATTAAAGTACACGAGAGGGAAATTGAGGCATTGGTGGACACGGGAGCAGAAATTTGTGGCATTTCAGAACAGTTATTCAAAGAGTTGTATGAAATGAAGAGACTAGAAACACTCCCAGTGTCAGGAATGAACGTCACAACGGCCACTGGTAATAAAAGCAAATTGATAAAACTACAAGCCTTACTGGAAGGCATAATTGAAGGTCATCGTTTGGATGTACAAGTTTTTTGTCATACCAGGACTGAATCCTGACTGCATTTTTGGAATAGACTGGCTGCATTCTACAAAAGCTATTTTGGACTGTGGTAAAGGTTCAATTGATTTTGAAGGAGAGGGTTCAAGAGTGATAGTACCTTTGAAGAATTTGTGGAGGGAGAAAAGCATAGGTTCCATTAAAGCCTCATTGGTACAAATGGCACAGGTGAAGTTAAAGAGTTTTCATTTCGAAAGAAACTAGTGGAATTTTGTGTGTCCGCAATGCAGCACGAAAAAGTGGAAAGAGAAGAAATAAAAGTTTTAAAGGGGGTAGACCAGGAACACAAGAGGAAATTAATGGATATTATTGAAGAATTTAATGAGGTGTTCTCAAATAGACCAGGCTTGATAAAAGGCTATACATGTCATTTCACTGTTAATAGTGACAAGCACTTTTTCGTCAAGCCATACCCAGTACCTATAGCGAAAAGGAAGTTAGTAGATGAAGAAATTAATAGAATGATTCAGTGGAGTGTGATCGAAAGATCGAATAGTCCGTACAATAACCCTCTTGTAATTGTCACAAAAGCAGATCAATCTGTTCGTTTGGTTCTAGATGCTCGGAATTTAAACAAAGTACTAATAACAGAAAGGGACCACCCTCAACCAATCGACGTGATATTACAAAGTTTACAAGGAAAAAAGTTCTTAACGTCTTTGGACCTCACTTCATCCTATTGGCAGGTGCCAATTGACAAAGAATCTAGGAAATAAACTGCTTTTTTATACCAGGGGAGGTGCTACCACTTCAAAGTACTTCCATTTGGACTTAACAATGCAGTGGCAAATTTTATCAGGGCTCTAGACACAGTTTTGGGAAAACGCTTGCTGGAAAAAGTGTATGTGTATGTTGACGATATATTAATCGCAAGTGCTACGTTGGAAGAACATTGGGAAACTCTTCGGGAGGTGCTAGCTGCTTTAAAGAAAGGGGGGATGACGATAAAACTGAAAAAGTGTGTTTTTCTTACTAGTGAAATTGAATTTTTGGGCCATGTAATTAACTCTTCCGGAATTACCCCAAGTGAGGATAAGCTTAGTGCCATTAGGGACTTCCCCAGCCCTAGAAACAAGGAACAATTGGAAAGCTTTTTAGGGTTGTGCAACTACTACAGGAAATTTATAAAGGGACAAATCTTGAACAGCCCACATTTTGAGAAACTGAAGGCAAAACATTCTATTTGGAAATGGTCCACAGAATGCGAGGAAGATTTTCAGAAAGTGAAGGACTCGCTACTTCGAAGTACTAAACTTTACACGCCTGACTGGAATTTTGATATTTGTATAGCGGCAGACTGTTCTGCGTATGGTTTGGGCGCAGAGATATTTCAGGAAGTGGTCATAGAAGGAAAAACTGACAAAAGAACTATCGCATTTGCCAGTAGAGTGATGAACAAGTCTGAAAGAAATTATTGTATAACTCAGCGTGAAGCACTTGCTATTGTCTGGATATTCCAAAAGTTCAGATATCTCCTTCTAGGAAGAAAAATTATAGTCTACTCGGATCACAAAGCGCTTTCATTTTTAGAGAAATGCAAACTGGTACATGGAAGATTAACAAGATGGACCCTACTCCTACAGGAATTTAATTACGAAATACGTTATTTGCCAGGGAAAGACAACTATGTTGCGGACGCCTTATCAAGGTTACCCATAGGAATGATGGAAAATGATGCAAACATACCATCAATGCAACAACCCCGTATCATGTATATTAAAGGAGTTAAAGGGGAACGAGAAGTGAGAAGTTGTTTGAAATATATGAAGGAACAGCAAATAAAAGATGGCAATATCAAGGAAGTTATTGACCAGGTACTTATAAGTAATCCGGATTCTAAACTAGCAAAGTATTTTTGTATGGAAGGAGGCATTTTGTTCAGGAGGATGCATGAAGAGAGTGAAGACTGGAAATTGTGGGTTCCAGAAAAATATGTTGACCTTTTTATAATACAGCACCATCTTAGCTATGGGCATTATGGAACAAACAAGTGCTATAAGATTTTACGAGAGTACCTCTATTTTCCCAATATGCCAAGAAGAGTTCGTAGAATAGTTGCTAGTTGTGAAGTATGCCAGAAGAACAAAGCAGACAATGAGAAAAGAGTTGGAGAAATGCAGAGCATTGTCCCAGATAGACCCAACGAGTTAATTGCGGTCGACATCTATGGTCCTCTCCCGACTTCAAGAAGTGGAGTTAACCAGATATGTGTAGTGTTAGATGTATTTTCAAAATTTGTCAAATTATATCCTCTCAGAAGAGCTACGGCAAAGGCAATGTGTTCAAAACTTGAAAATGACTATATTTACACACTGGGTAAACCTAAAAGTATACTTACAGACAACGGACCACAATTTTGTAGTAAAGTATGGCTAGATTGTTTTGAGCGACTTGACATACAGGTTTTGAAAACATCTTTGTACAATCCTCAGGGAAACCCCGCCGAGCGGGTTATGAGAGAATTAGGAAGGCTGTTCCGAACATACTGTAGTCATAACCATAAGCGATGGGCATTAGAAGTTAATAATATAGAAGACATTATAAATTCAATACCACACGATTCGACATCCCTATCACCATATGAAATCATGTTCCAAAAGGAAACACCTAGAATTGTACGTGAATATGTGAAATTTCCAGAACAGAATATCCCTAAGTCCGAAAAAATAAACATAGCATTACAGGAATTGTGGAAAAATGCAATACGACGAAGAATGAAACATGATAGAAACATTAAACCTACGGTTTACAATATCGGTGATCTAGTGCTAGTACAGACCCATTTCAAGTCCTCTGCCATTGATAATACCATTAAGAAGTTCAAACCTTTGTATGAGGGACCATTTAAAATTTCTTGCAGATACAATGAAAATTCGTACACTTTAATTGATCCAGATAGTGGCCGATTTAAGGGAAATTACAATGTAAGAATATTGAAACCATATAGATGTTTGAAAGTTGACTAGATTTATCCGTAAAATGGTTTTGTTTTTTTAGTGTATATGTATATATGACTATAATGTTAGTGAATATTATTGTGAATAACCTAGAAGGGAAATGTGTTACAGAATTTTGGTGATGTTTGATGGTCAGAAGTGTTGATGTCTGGAAAGGGACTTGCTCTCCAAAAGGTGCCATTGGGAAGCATCTCTTACAGATGGTGTGAGTGAATTAATATTTAAGTGTAGGGTAAGGAGTGTGGAAAAAAAAATGTAAGTAATTATGACAGAACTGTTTGTTTATATTTGTATTTTGATCTATGGGACAGCCGGATGGATAGTGGATGCTAAATTAACCCTTGTTTTGGAATAATACTGTATTTAACAGGGAAAAACTAGAGATTTTGTAGTTGTTGTTTCCAATAATGCTGTCTACCGTGGCAGGACTAGAAAGTTTGGTGGTTTTATGGGGGGGAAAATGTAATCCTTCAACGGCTTTTTGTGTATTTGATGTTAGTGGTAAGGAATGATCCGTTGGGAATGTTCATGATTTATAGTTGTTTGTTACTGTGGTGTATTTTGATGTTCATGAGGTTTTATATTTGTTTGTTGCTTTTAATGTTGTATTTCATGTTCACAGTAAGGAAATATTCATTTTCAACTAATTTATATCTTAATGTCCATGACATTTTATATTGGTTGTCTTTTAATTACATTTTAGTAGAAAGAAAACAGTTTTGGAACCAATGTGTATTTTGATATGTATTGTTTTGATATGTTTGTATATTGCTCCAACACCAACCAATTCAAAAAAATATAGCAGTTTATGGTTAATGTGATATTTGTAAGTATTGCTACATCAATTTGTGGAGTTTTGTATGTATTTTGTGTGAATGAGGTGTGGAAATTGTAAAATAGGAGGAAGGGGACTTAATTTGAATTTACCCTTGCCATTGCTAATTGGAAATTCACAATAACAAGGATAAACTAAGGGGGGTTGTAGCGGTACCACTCTGTGTTTGAAAGTAGCGCCGGTTTGTGATGTCATCGGCACCATGTCCGTGGCCACGGAAGGGTGAGCCCCGGGGGCTGCATGGTGGGTGCTGTGGTAGCCACAAGGTGGGCAGTCGGTCGCAGGACGTGGAGGAGTGTGGTTGGTTTTAAGTTGAAAGTTGTAAACGTGTGAATGTGCGTAAAAGGTGTAAAAATAGCCGTTCTACTTTAACTGGATCTGCAACTTTGGAGTGAGAAGTCCGATAAGTTTAACATTGGTGGTGTTGGAAAAACGAAGGCAATGAATTAAAATTAGTTTTGTGAAATAACTGTTTATTCATTCAGTACCTAGACTTTAAACTTTCTCAGTTGGATACTGAGTGGCGGCCGGTCAAGAGAATCTGTATCTTTAGTAGGAAGAAGTAAGAGTTAGACTATGCACATTATATTTCAGTGAGCGAGATTGAAAATAAAACATTGTGGTAGCTGATGTGAGCGGACGACCCACGAAACCGCAACACTTACAAACATCAGTGCCATATTGCCTAATGCATAATGCATATTCATTAACCTAGTTCACTGTTAAACTGAGGAATAAGAAACTGAAATCTCGATAGCTGGGGAGGGATTTGAAACCACGTCCTTACAAATGCCAAGTGGAGCATTCATTATAGCTTGTTCATGACGAGGTAATTATGGGCATAAGAAAGAAGGAAAAACTGGTCTGCCTGAAAACTGGCCCTAACATCATTTTTGCTGATTCTTATGTAAAATGATCTCCTGAATCCAAATGTAACATCTGATTTCCCCCATCACCCACAGTTTTTGGAGGACATTTTCCCCCCTACCATTTTTCCAATTTTCAATAATTAGGAGGGATGAAAAGGATTATTTTAGCCTTTTCATTTCTTCTTAGGGTCTAGAGAGGTGAAAGTTCTAAGGTATTAACATTTGTGGAAGGAGGTAAATTTGGGGGAGATTTGCCCCCTTAAATTGTAAAAATGATCGATTGTTTCTGGTTTTTTTTTTTCCCCTCAATTTTTTCACTTATTTTGTTAGCCCTCCTTGTCCTTCCCTAAACACCCCCAAAAATATATAGCAACAATAAATACAAACATTTAGCAAGAGTACGGACCACGCTAACTCTTTCAATACCTCGCGCCTACAGGTTTGCAGAATTTCATGCTTTTTTTTCTTCCCATTCATTGTGAAAAATGGTAGAAATTTTTTTTACTCACACTTTTCCCAAGTGAATTAAAGTATACGAGTGTGACTTGTGATTTGTGATTGATGTCAAGTTACTTATTTTCTGTTTAATCATGCCACACTAGTATAAAAATCATCCTGGTAGCTTTTGGTATGTTTGCAGGGAATTGACATTAAAAGATTTTCTCTGCTTCTTACAATTTATAAATTTTACTTTGATTGCAAAGTTGGAAATCAGGACAACGTGTGGGCTTCAACAGTTTGCTGCATTACTTGTTACAGTCTTGACCAAATAGCTCAAAGGTACCCATAAATTAGGGTACTTCCGGACACTACCTCCCAATCTGAAGTCCACAGATGGGAATTGCCATATCAACACATCCTGCAGACTAGACATCCCCCGGGCCTCAATTTCCGATAATATCTTCCATCTTCACAAAGTACACCCATAATTGGCCAACACAATAGATTCATATATATTTATAGACCTTATTTTTTAAAAAATCAATATATTTTTATCATATTTTTATATTTTTTATTATTTTTCAGTTATTATCTTAATTATTTCTCATTTTAATCTTTCTTGTTTATACTTGCGGTTATATATATTGTTGCTCCCCCCACCACCTCCGACAATCAATTTTATTCTATGAGTGGCTGCGTCTAGCGCAAGGCTTGCGTGAGCTCAGCCACCTTCTTTCTACTTGACAAAGAGTTTAACCCGAAATACTGTATAATTTTTGTGTTTGTGTGTTGTTTTATGTTGCTACTGCCCTCCTCCCTTCAACTTTGGTGAGTGTTGGGTGTATTTTATCTGTCTTTTCCATATAAATATTGCCTTGTGGCATTTTATTTCTTTTCATTGTTACCTATACTGTATGACTTCCACTGTTGGGTTCTCTAGCAAAAGTAAGCATAAAATTCAGTATCCTAATATCCCTTCAGCTCTAAGATCAGTTCCTCACATTGAATCCCAGTGTCCCGAGGAACCTACAATCTGGAGCCAGAAACAGATTAGAAAGACTTTGAGCCACAGCCTCGACCATCAAATGATAAGTTAGGGTGAAGATGAATTGATCTATAACAGCCAACTTGGTTGTAATTGGAATCAAGTTAGCCGTAATCTTAGAGTTAATAGAAAAGAACCGGGAAGGAAAAAATCATGGTATATTTCCTATGCAAACCTGTAGACACAAGGTTTAGAGAGTTGCAGCCTTGGTACAGCGTATCATCTGAATCCTTGCTACGTAATTTTATTTATTACTGATATAATTTTTTGAGTGTGGAGAATGAGGGAGTCTGGAATATCTAGAAAATAAATGAAAAAATGCAAGAAAACCAGAAAAAGAATCTGATATTTTTTCAATTTAAGGGGGCAAGCTGCCCCCTCCCCCCACCTCCCCAATCTACCTCCTTGCTAGAAACGTTAATGTTTTGGCATTTTTACCTCTCTAGCCCCTCAGAAGAAATGTAAGGGCTAAAATAAATCATTTTCGCCCTCAAAATTATCGAAAATTGATATAAATAGGTGGAGCGTGGGCCTCCCCCAAAAACTATGGATGATGGGAAAAATGGGTGTCATATTTGGATTCAGGAGGTTATTTTATATAAGACGCAGTAGAAATGGTATCAGGGTTAAAATTTTTTTTTTTTTTTTTTGCGCACCAATTAAATCAAAGAAGGTCTTTTTGAGAAAACCATTCCAGCAGTTGCCTGTAACAATTTCAGGAAACCACAGTAAACTAAAATCTGGACAGTCAGACTGAGAATCATAATGGTATACTTTATTTTTTTTTAATTGTAGCTTTACGCCTCGTCGACGGCTAAGGTCATTAGAGGCTGGATGGAACTGGGGCCAAGGAATGGGAAGGAATTTGGCCATTGCCTTTTTGAAGGAAGCATCCCAGAATTCGCCTGGAGTGATTTGGGGAAACCACGGAAAATCCAAATCGGGATGCCCGGACAGGGATTCAAACCCGCGTCCTCCTGAATACGAGGCCAGATTGTCAATCGTTCACACACCACGCTCGGTAAAATTGTGTACTCCCAAATGCGAAGCCAAAATGTTACATCTCACTAACAAGAAGAATGATGCTATGCAAAAAACAACACAAAACCAATATAAAACAGTAAGTAGATGTTGTAGCAGGGACAGCTGAGGCTTAACTCACCCAGTTCGTTGAGAGCGAGGCTGTAGGAGGAGCCGCAGTGCACGGACTTGACGCCGCGCGACTGCGAGTCGAAGAACTTGATGAGTCGCGGCACCAGCTCGTCCTTCTGCTCCGCGTGGCCCAGGCGTCCGAGACCTCCCCAGCCCCAAGAGAAAGCGCGCTTCTTGCTGTCGACCGCCACCTGGAAGCAGTTTACACTCGGAGAACATGCATACGTGTTTTTGCTTGTGTTTATCAGTGCTCGACACTGACCGGGCGTTAGGCATAATTACGCCTGCATTTTTTCGTTTATGCCTGCAATCTCAGTCAAAGGCGTTGAAAATACGCGTAAGCATAAAAACCTAATTTAAAAAATTATATTTTGGAAACTGGTTTTCAGTTTCTCAGTGTTCAAAGGTTTAATTCCTAATAATTAATTTCAATTATAATTCCTGTCGTATCGTTTTGTATGACTTTACGCCTCGTTGACTTTAAGGTCATTAGAGGCGGGAAAGGGTTGGGGACAAGGAACGGGAAGGAATTCGGCCATGGCCCTTTTAAAGGAAGCATCCTGGCATTTGCCTGGAGTGATTTGGAGAAACCATGGAAAACCCAAATTCGAATGCCCGGACAGGGATTCGAACCCACATCCTCCCGAATGCGAGGTCAGAACCAGAGACAATAACCATTAACCTTTCACCCACCACATTCGTTGTGTCATACTGTTGATCTATACTATATTTCTGAAGTTCAGAAGTTGTGGTAACAGTGTAGGGGACATACCGCGAAGTAAAAAACAATTCTGGTGCGTACTTTATTCCTTCGGCAAAGGAAGTGAAAATACCTCTTAAAATTACTGTAAGTTTATACCAGTTGTACAGACAAGCAGGTACGGTATATTAAATTAACTGAATGTTTTTGTTTCAGCGATCTTGCTGATAAATTGTGCTCCAAAACTGTGAAATAAAATTATTCTTAGAATTTGTACATCAAGGAAAATATTTTCCAATTTTTAGTTTACATGTTGATTTATTTGCATTTAAAAAGAAATAATCCTGTGATGAATAATTGCAAAAAAAAATTGAAAATATTTAGGAATCAAACAAGTTACCGCTAAAAATGAAGATCAGTGTGTGAAATTCAATAAATGTATTAACCTAGTTCACAATTTTGGTAAATAATATATTGACACATGTATACAATATTATTTTTTTCCAGACCTATTTACAGTTTTAAATTGTATTGGAGTAGCTTGTAAGCTATAAAATCTGTATTTTCATAATTATAATAAGATAATTACGCCTGTACATTTTCATTTTACGCCTGAGTCTGAAAGTTAGGAGTAACAAATACACCTGGATTTATAAACGAATTTCTAGCCTTGTCAATGTCATAGGAGGTGGGAGAGGACTGGGAAGGAATTCAGGCATGGCTTTTTGGAGGTGGATTGATTTTAAGAAACGGTGGTAAATTGAAATCAAGATGCCCGGACAGGAATTTGAACCATTACTCACCCAAATGCCATACCTGAATGTTACCGCCCATCCACCGGGTTCAGAACAAGCTCAAGATTTCCAGAGTTGATGTTAGTAACAATAACAATTTAGCGTGGCTTCAAAGACACTTCTGTCATAGACACTTTAACTGGGAATCCTTGGCAGTAAAAGGGGAGATATGGTTTAATCTGCAATCCAAATCATACAGTGCTCTCCAGTACATTATATTAGTAAATCAAAGCTTTGCCAGACGTAAATGTCATTTATAAAGACTGTAAAAATTCCAACCGAGGCCAGGATTTGAACTGGTGTCTTCTCGACCCCCAGCTATATGGCTTAATCAATCACAGCTCTACTGAAACTGCATATCCACAACATGTAGCAAACCCTCAAACATTGGATCACACAAATCAGTTATTTACAACATGAGCCATTTTTGTCAACGTTTCTCTTGCTGAAAAGGTTTTCACACTCAAAGGTCGGGCCACACTAGACCGAGCTGTGCCCGCGCCGTCACCGTATCGACACTCGGCCGTGTGTCGGCTCGCCCCCTTTGCGTCCACACTGGTCTGTAGCACGGCCGTGTGATGGACGGGTTCCTACTGGGTCTTCAGTCTCCTTTAACGTATACACTTGGCTGTTTATTCTTCTTCTGCGGTAGTCAATCCTGG
The DNA here is from genome assembly GCA_031002005.1 of Vandiemenella viatica. Taxonomy (NCBI): domain Eukaryota; kingdom Metazoa; phylum Arthropoda; class Insecta; order Orthoptera; family Morabidae; genus Vandiemenella; species Vandiemenella viatica. Next base: position 2,927,949 of record JARYHS010006518.1, read on the forward strand.
GATTGGTCTTCCATTCAGCTCTATTCTCCGCCCTCCTCTTCTTATCTCCTGCAGCCAACATCTTCCATTATCTGCTGGATGTATTTTAAACGTGGTCTTCCTCGATATCTCTTTCCTTCTACCATTCCCTCCAATATTGTTTTTACTAAGCTCTCATGTCTTAAGATATGCCCAATTAATGTTGTCCTCCGTGTTTTTATACTTTTCCATAAAGAGTTGTACTCTCCTGCTTTCTAAAAAATTTCCTCATTAGTCATCTTGTCCCTCCAGCTAATTTTTAACATTCGTCTGTAGCACCATTGCTCAAACGAAACTAATCTTCTTTTCTCTTCTGCACCAACTGTCCAGGTTTCACATCCATACAGGGCAATACTCCAGACATAAGCCTTTAATAGTCTTTTCCTCGTTGTCCAGATGATGATATTTGTTGTAAAAATTCGTTTTTATGTTGAACGCTATTTTTGCTTGAGCTATCTTGCATTTTCTTGCATCTTCCATCATTTGTGATTTTTCTTCCTAGGTAGCAGAATTCTAGCACATCCTCCAATGCTTCACCATTAATTTTAATTTTTGAGTTTTTATCTTTCCCACATACCATGACTTTTGTCTTCGCTTTATTAATTTTCATATTGTACTCCTTCCCCATTGTTTCCTCCATTCTTTCCAAAATTTTCTTAAGATCCTCTTCACTTTCTGATACTATCACAATGTCGTCTGCAAATCGAATCATATTTATTAGTTTTCCCTGTATCTTTATCCCAACATCAATTTCGTATCTGATCTTATCCAGTGAGTCTTGAATATAGGTGTTGAAAATTAAGGGAGACAGGGCGCAGCCTTGTCCGACTCCTTTATGTATTGCTGCTTCCTTTGGTTTTTCTCCAATTTTTATAACAGCTGTTTCATTTTTGTAAAGATTCCATATTAGCCACCTATCTCTGTATTGTATACCTATTTTTCTGAGGATCTCAAACATCTTCCACCATTTAACATTATCAAATGCTTTTTCAATATCTATGAAACCTAAATACGTTTTTTTGCCTTTCTCTTTTCTAATATTAGCCTCAGTGCAAGAATTGCTTCCCTTGTACCTCTCTTCTTCCTGAAACCGGCCGTTTCACGGAATTAATATTAAAAAATTACCTTAAAAGCGATTTGGGTATCGTAGCTGCAGATACCACCCATACTTTATTATAGAGTACTGTACTTTATAATCTAGGAAAGTAATAAAGAACGTTAAATACATTTTTTTTTGGCTGACTCGTGTTATCTCCTAATTGTATCTATCTCTTATGCACAAAAATAGTATTCCAAAGCTGTTTTAACAAATGATCGTCACACTGTATTGAAAGATTTTCGACTATCTCTATATAGTCACGATTAAATGTCAAGCGTCACTCACTTCACAGTTAACATGTTTGTTTTGGTTGAGGTTCCTTTGAGTCACTCAATATTATTTTTTAACAAAAAGAATAAGGTTATTATACCCCCTTTTTTTCTGTCATCAGTCTTTCGACTGGTTTGATGCAATCCTCCATCCTTTCCTATCCTGTGCTAACCTCTTCATTTCTACATACCTTTTTATAAGACCCATTAAAATTACAGCTGAGACAGGGATTTGAACCAGGGACTTTCATTTCCCCAATCGTATGCCATAACCTTCTGAGTCAAGAGACAAATCTGGTTATAATCAAAAATTATTATTCAAACATAATAAAATAAGCGTACTTATAATTTATTTTTGCCATGCCAAAACACAAATGTACTTTTATATGATTTTATATGATATTCTCCAGTACTTCTAGATTCAGATGCTTGCGGCGAGTGATTTGGATACGGAAGGTCCCAGATTCAAAATCCCGATCTCGGATGCAATTTTTACAGGCCTTAAAATTCATTTTCACCACTGGCAAAGATTTGATTTGTTAATGTGAACATGCAAGGACTCTACCTAAATTTTACGAGTATCATTTCTAAAGCAATCTGTAACGTTAAAACAATATTTAGTCGTAAAGGACCGGAAATTTCCGAACTCTTTCTATAAAGTTCTCCATATCGACCAGCCCGACACCGGGCCGCACCGTCCAACACGCGGTGTCGTTTGAACTCACTTCAATAGAGCGAGTGACAACAATAAGAGAAGTGACGGTGCGGTGTGGTCTAGTGTGGCCCGACCTTATGAGTACACAATATAACCAATTCCAAGGAGAGACAGAAAGAGGTTCTTGGGAAAGAGGTTCTTCTATTACAACTTATCACAAGCAGACACAGTGTCGAAAATGTACCGTCAGCTCAATTTTTAAAATATTACGAAAGCCTATGTTGCTGCAACCAAAAACAGCTACTAAAATAGCTCTAACCACTGCACCCTAGCACAATTTTTTGAGGAAGAAGCCACATTAATTTATACACCATCTAGAGGTTTAGAAGGCAACACAGAGGGAGAACTTATACCAGGGACTTAGAGCTCATCCCACATATACCACAAAGAGTGGAAGACCGTGCAAAAAAGATATGTTCAGATCTATGAGGCATGTTTTTTAGTAAGTACTGTTTTGAAATTTTTTAAAAAAAAGACGTGCAAATATATCTCAATAATTTTATTTTTACATGAAAGCCTGTACCTTACTCTACTTTTCTACATAATTCCCTTCAATATTGAGGCACTTGTCATAACGTAGTACCAGTTTTTGAAAACCCTCCTCATAGAAGTCTGCCGCCTGACTTGTTAACCACTCCATCACAACTGTTTTGACTTCGTTATCGTCTTCAAGACGCTGACTGCCCAGGTGTTTCTTCAAGTGCAGGAACAGATGGTAGTCACTGGGCGCCAGATCAGGGCTGTACGGAGGATGATCTAGAGTTTCCCATCAAAAAGATGTGATGAGATCTTTGGTCTGATTAGCCACATGTGGACGGGCATTGTCATGCAGCAAAACAATGCCCTTGCTCAACTTGCCACGCCTTTTGTTCTGGATTGAACGGCGCAGATTGTTCAATGTCTCACAATAAGCTGCTGCATTCATTGATTGTCTCATTACGAGGCAGAAATTCCACAAGCATTACTCCTTTTCTGTCCCAAAAAGCTGTGCACACGATTTTCCGGGCAGAAATCGTTTGCTTGAACTTCACTTTTTTTGGGTGAATCTGAATGCCGCCATTCCATGGACTGTTGCTTTGATTCAGGTGTGACGTAGGCCACCCATGTCTCATCACCCGTAACAATTTGGCTTAAGAAATCATCACCATCGTTGTGTTACCGCTCAAGGAAAGTCAATGGACTGCCTAATCGTTTGGTTTTGTGCACATCCGTTAACATTTTTGGTACCCAACATGAGCACAATTTTCGGTAATTCAAGTGCTCGGTCATAGTGCCATACAAAACACTACGAGAAACATTAGGAAAGTCATCACACAAGGAGGAAATTGTAAAACATATGTTTTCTCTCACCTTATTGTCCACTTTCTGCACCAAACTTTCATTAACGACCGAAGGACGCCCACTCCGTTGTTCATCATGCACATTTGTGCGGCCATCTTTAAATGCTCTCACCCACTTTCTCACCATTCCCTCTCTCATAATGTTTTGTCCGTGAACTGCACAGATCTCATGATGAATATCGATCAGTTTTAGGCCTTTAGCACAAAGAAATCTTATAACAGCCCGTACTTCACAGTCGGCGGGTCTCACGATTATCGGAGGCATCTTAAACACTCAGTGAGCAACATAAACAAGGAAGACTTAGACTGTAATGGCGTCAGTGCGTAGGCAAGAGATGCAGGTACCCAGTGCGCATGCGCGGAACGCCGACCGTAGCGCTGCAGCCACAGTGTGACAAAATGGTAATTACTTAAAAAATACGCCTCGTAGCTATCATTTTGTTACAAATAAACTTAGCAAAACAGATATCAAAACTTGAACTTAGGTTGGTCTTTATCTTGAATAAATTGAAAAGACCCAACATTTGAGGGTTTGCCACGTGTAGTGGATTCACAACTTATGAGATTGGAAACAAAAATAATCAACATAGAAGCTGCAAGAACAATTTAACTATATTGTTTCTGCACATGACTTCCACCTTATACCTTAATATTTGAACATGTACTTCACAAATATATTTTTTTTTTCACCCAAAAATTAAAAATTGATGACAAATTTAATATATTTTCCCCTTTACCATTTTCTTCCTTGGTAACATCAAGATAATTAGAGTTAGGAAAGAAATGGTTGCAAGGAACGGGAGAAAATTCGGCTATGGGATTTTGTAGGGACAATCCTTACGTTTACCAGGAGCACTTTCATAAAACCACGGATGGCCAGATGAGGATTCAAACTGGCGTCACAAACACAAGGCCAGAGCGTTACTGCTCATCCATCACGCTCAATTTTATATTAGAAATTATCATACTATCATTTTGGTAGTGATGGTGATAGAGAAATGTTTAAGCAATTAACATTGAAGTCATTAGGGTCAGGAGAGAAATTGATAAGGAATGGGTAGGAATTTGCTAGAGCCTTTTGAAGGAACCATTCCCCACATTCATTTGGAGCCATTTTGGGAAACTGAAATTTGGATAGTTGAGCAGGGGATCAAACCTATATCCTCCAAAACACAAGGTCCAACAGCTCATCTACTAGGCTCTATTACTATTACTCTGCAATTCACTAAAAGTGTGTGGCGGAGGGTGCATTGCACCTATCCGAAAGGATAATAGTTTGGAAGGGATATACAGGATATGGCAGGAGGCGCCCATGGGCTATTGTGAGGAACAATCCCAGCATTCGCTTGGAGTGATCCGGGAAAACCCAGACCAGGATGGCCGGAGAGCTTTATCAAAAGCTACTCCTGTCGGATTTAAAGTTTACTCGCCCAGTAAATCCTTTCTATTCCATTCCGTAATCGCTTGTGGAAAAAATGAATACAGAAAAGAATCGGTTCTGGCCCTGATTTCTCTTAGGGACCGTGCACAAACTACGTGGCTCGGTCCAGGGGGGGGGAGGGGTTTGCTGGAAGGCTACACTGGGCTACGTGGGGGGTTCCGAGCCAGGCCACTTAGCTTTCCTTTCATAACATTTTTCACAGATAAAATGAGGAAGAGAACCCACAATTCCATGTGAATACTTATTTCCCACAGTTAATTATCTATTTACAATAGTCTGACAAGAGAAAACAGCACAAAATGTCTTCTGGAATCAAAAGGGAAAAAAGCTATGTGCTACTAGGGGGGGGAGGGGGGTAGAGGCAACAGCTACATAGGGCTACGTGGGGGGGGGGGAGGGAGGGGGGTTCACAGGAGGGCAAAATGGAGCTACGTGGTTTATGCACGCTCCCTTATCTCATTTTCACGGTCATTCCAAGATACGAATGTTGCTAGTAGCAATGTTTCTTTGCTGTCATTCTGAAATATGTCAGTTGTGAATTCAATAAGTGTCATATTGTCAATATCATTATCATTTTTTGATTGTTTCCACCTCTTCTAAGGTTGCATTTATGTGGAAACTAAGTTTCCATCTGCTTCTGGTTCTCTAGGCCTCTTGTACTTTTGATGGAGGAGCTAACTTGCACTGAGGTTTACAGTGAAATGTTGTTAAGTGTGTCTGCGTTCATCATGGCCCTCCTGGGTTAATGTTCCCTATCCAGAGGATGTAACCAACGTTCAGATGTATGTTCTGTCTCACAATAACTAGTTTTACCCACATAATTACATATGATAAAATAAGCCATTTCTCTGATAACACAATAAAGCTAGTAAATATATTTAACTACAAACATGTATACCATTCTACAAAACTACATATAACTCTGTGGTTTTTCTCTTCAGATCAAGGGTTTAACTTCTTGAAGGGCCAAGAATGTTTAAGAGTTCTACTTGATTATATGAGCTATGCTAGAACGTTGTGTGGTTTGGATTCCATATTAAAGTATACAACTGGCATCAAAACTCTGTAACCAGGTGAAAAGATCTCACAAGTTTTTTTTTTTTTTTTTACTTATTGCTTTACGCCTCGTCGACGGCTAAGGTCATTAGATGTGGGATGGGACTCAGGACTAGGAACGGGAAGGAATTCGGCCTTGGGCTTTTGAAGGAGGGAAACCATGGAAAACCCAAATCTGGATGCGCGGATGGGGATTCAAACCCGCATCCTCCTGAATGCGACGCCAGAACGTTAACCGTTCACCCACCACGCTTGGTCTCACAAATTTACTTTTATTCTACATCTACATATATACTCTGCAATTCACAAAATTGTGTGTGGCAGAGGGTGCTCAGCACCAAAGCTAATCTCTTTGCTGTGCATTCCAATCCCTAATGGCACGAGGGAAAAAAGAATTCATATAAGAATCAGTCCGGCACCTTATTTCTCTAATTTTATCTTTCCTGTCCTTCCGACTCAAATAGGTTGGTGGACGAAGTATTTCACTACATTCGTAAGTGAAAGTGGGAGAACACATGTTTACCAATAAGTTTAAACAAAACGTCTGTCGTCTATCTACCAGAGACTCCCAGCCTAGTCTACTAATCAGTTCTGTGACGCTTTCATAAGGACTGTAGCAAGCGGTCACGAATCGAGCGGCTCTTCTCTGTACTTTCTCTATACTTTCGATCAACCGCTTATGAAACGGGTCCCAAATGGCACAACAATAGTCCAAATGTGGACCAGAAGAGATTTGTATGCTATCTCCTTTGTTTGTTCATTGCAATTTTTCAAGATTCGACCTATGAAGCGCAGCCTAGAATTAGCTCTACCTACTACCGAATTAATGTGTAAGTCCCATTTCATGTTCCTTTGCACTGTAACTCCCAAATATTTCATACAATCGACCATATCAATAATTGAACTGTTTACCTTGTATTTCTGAACAACTGGATTCGTTTTGTTAGTTATGCTCATTGTCTTGCACTTTTTACAATTTAACATAACTTGCCACTCAGTGCACCAAGCGAAAATAATATGCCGATCACGCTGAATTTCTAAGCAATAGGCCAAATTCCTAACCAAATAACCGCATCATCAGCAATATGTAAAAGTGTGTATTACAGATCAAAAAATATTTTTTATTTGGTCAAATCATAAAACCCTAGAGATAAATTCACAAGAGTATTATAATGGCTGTAATATAGATTTAACATTGCAGCTAAACTGAAGGACACATTTAATATAAAACCACTGCCTGGATAGTTATGAACACTTGTTCTCCAGTTCTCATACCGTGTGGTTGGAACCGCAGCTGAAGTCTGTGATCTCGAGCACCTCGATGGGCGACACGTGTCCGTCCTTGGCCTTCTCGACGTAGAAGACGATGCGCTTTGGTGACGTCTCGCAGTGGAAACCCAGCTTGTTGCTCGTCACGAAGTACTTGCCGTCTGTGTTGTGCCCTGTAACGACACCAGTCAGTAATGCTAAGTTGCGACAGACCAAAATCAACATAAGATATGACAACATATTTTATAATTTTTAATGGAAAAACACACATAAATATGCATAAATAATGAAGGAAAGGGAAATTAACCCACCACATACCAAAGTTGACAGCTGTGATGAGAGAAAACACTTAGGCCAACAAACAATTACATAATTGCCCGTTTATCTACCACTGAAGAAGGCAGTTGCCGAAAATTATGTAATTGTTTGTCCGCCTAAATGTTTTCTCTCATCACAGCCGTCAACTTTGGTATGTTGTGGGTTAATTTCCCTTTCCTTCATTATTTATGCCTAGAAGCTGCTTCCATTTTCCTTAGTTTCATCATAAATACTTCATCATCTTTTTTTCTACTTCACTTTACTAATTATGGTATTACTCATTTGCTGTGACAAGTCAGTTATGCTCAGGAACTAGAAACATTCAAGCTCAGAGTAAATATGCCAAAGAAAATGTGGCCATATGCTACGGAGCATAAAGCAAAGTAATTAGGTATTTTTTATTTTGGGATTTATCACTTGTCAACATTGAGGTTATTAGAGCTGGAAGAGGATAGGGACAAGGAAATGGGGGGAAGTTGGGCATGGCCTTTTGAAGGAACCATCCTGGCCACCCTGGAGTGATATTCGGAAACTAAAATCTGGATTTCATTGCCTGTCCTCCCGAATGTCATACCTGAGCATTACCACTCACTAACCAGGTTCGGTAAGTAATCAGAGAAGCAACAGAATATTCCTCCCCAGGGAAAAGCCGTCCAGATTTTGATTTCCCACAATCGCTCCAGGCAAATGGTTCCTTTAAAAGGCCATGGGCACAATGCTTCCTGTTTCTCGCTCCCAGACCTTACCCGTCTCTAATAACCCCGATGACAACAAGGTGTAAAGCAAAAAGAAGCTTATTTTTATTATTTTCAGGTCTGGTGTCCAGGAGGTTGCAGTCATTCAGCTTTTGTGGTTCCATGAAATCAGTTCCTTGAAAAGGCTGTGGCCAAAGTCCTTTCGCACCTATAATGACCTTGATGCCAATGAGGCTTAAAACCATAAGCAAAGATGATTGTGAAATGTGTAGTTACTGAGGCAGAAACAAATGATTGTCCTAGTAATGACCTAGATTATTGCGAAATATCACTGTAAGCTTTAATCAGAATGCCGGGCAAGTGGTTTGAATCTGTGCACAGCTAAACTGGACGCTAATCCACTAAATTATCTGTATGAAGTAATTAACATTTGCCAGTCAACGACTATGAAAAATCACTCATGTGAGAGACAAGCCTCACGTGATTTGGGTTCAGTACTTCAACGACCTTCACAGACACCTAACATGTGATTCGTTAAATGGCGATCACTTATTAAAAAAAAAAAATTACTTATGGCTTTATACCTCATGAATGGCTAAGGTCATTAGAGGCGGGATGGGACTGGGGGACAGGGAATGGGAAGGAATTCAACCATGACCTTTTGAAGGAAGCATCACTGCATTAACCTGGAGTGATTTGGGGAAACCGTGGAAAACCCAAATCTGGATGCTCGGACGGGGATTTGAACCCGCGTCGTCCCGAATGCAAGGCTAGAGTATTAACCGTTCACCCACCACGCTCGGTGACATAGTTTCAAGTTGGGCAGATGATTCCACTTCATGGTACTAAAATGCTGTGCCATGTAACCACTCAATCTGCCAGTGCAGTTGCTCTGTTTCAATAAAAAAAAAATTATACTTATTACCAATCCCATTCATTAGAATTCAATGCCTCCGAATTACTAGCACTTTCAATAAATCATTATTATTACTGATTCAAGTCCACTATGGAATGCTTATAACTACTTCTTTCTTGATGCTCGTCTTTGTTCCCAATACCTTTTAAGTCCAGCTAATAATTTTTCCTTTCTCTCCTGTGAGAAGGGTTTCTGATTAGTAATTTTTGGTGGAGGGGACCATGAGTTAACCATATTACAAAATTTTCGAGCGATCTGCAACATCAGTGGCCCATCAGAAATCCCAGCGGAGTTGTAGTCTTTATGCACCTCAATTGGGCCACATGCTTCTTGTCTTGTAAAACTTTTGATAAGTGAGAAGACCTTCTTGATAAGCCTGTTGCTGTCCATTCTCGGATGGTGCCTGTGAAACTTCAGCCGCCTACATCCCATGCTGGTGTTAGACGTCTCCAACTGTTGCTACAATTCACATATCACTATCACTCAGAAGGTTCCATGAATTTTCCACAGGATACGTCTTTCAGCTTTTACGAGATCATCCATGGTGCCTTTCCCAAGGTGGCCACGAGGTAATAATTTAAAAATTCCCTGATATTTCCAGGTTTTCCAGAAAAATTTGCCATACTTTTCCCTGATTTAGAAAGTTTATTTGCATGATTAAGATATTTAAAGTTTTAATTTGATTTTGATAGTTAAATCTGGTATAAAACTCAAAAAATTAGAAAAAGAAACATGTTTAAGAATGATTGAAAATTTTATAAATAATTTAGTAATCTTATGAAGCATAATTAAAAATGAGTAGCACAAAAATAAGATAATGACTAATATGAACTAGAACAATTTAGTAATCTTTCAATATTTGGTAGATAAAATAATTGAAGATTTTTAAATTGTTCATCAGTAAATGGCTCAGTCAAAAGCTTAGCTTTTTTATGCCTTTCATCATTTGCTACACTTTTCTTTCCAAATCTTCTGGTTCAGTTATTGTAGCTTTTTTTGTTCCATCTTCAATTTCTTCTGTTACCAAGTTAAAACTTACGCATAAGTTTCCGTGAGTCTACGAAGATAGCATGAACATGAGTTTGTAGAAACCATGCAATCGTGTAGGCTCACCTTGCGTGGTTGCTTGAGTGTGCCGCTCGCTTTGGCAGCGGTTTATTTGGTGCAAGTCAAAGGCACGAGCACAATGTTTATACTATTGCATCAATTCAGCATTTGAAAGAGCTCTGAATGACACAAAACTTTATAAATCCTACCTATTTAGACCTCTGGTTAGTATTTACATGATCTTACATATTATTTTCTTCCTGCTTTAATTCACCTTATATCATTAATACGAAAAAGTTATAAAGCCGTATAATTATCGCTATTCACATTTTTGCTGGCATTGGTATCTTGAATCTAGGCTTTTGTTTTGATATTATAGGTTCAATTTTTCTCAAAAGAAGTTCAAAACCAGGACTTCGAAGATTCTCCACAAATTCAATATTTTTGGAACATCTGTTTCACACTTTGCTTGAAATTGTAAAACTGTTTAGTGAAACATAAAAACATCTTTATAAACTTACTCCTCTATGATTGCTGTTTTATTCAGTAAAAAATATAACTTCTGAGTTTACATCATTTAGATGTCATCCACCTTTTTTTAAAATATAATTTCAAATGCTGAGTTCCAGAGAGAGTTCATGTCAGCGCTCGCGTACAAACATCTCGTCATCCTATCTCGATGAGGTGCAAGACGAGATGCAAGTTGCTAGTGTAAATGTGGCATTTGTTGGCTATTTTATGTCAAAAATATGTAAGCTGAATTATTTAATGCAAAAGTTCAATATTAAAATAAATTATCAAAAATTTCCAAATTTTGGGTTGTTGCAATTAAAATTCCCTGATAATTTTTGAAATTACTTGGATTCCCTGATATTTCCATGATATTTCAAGGTTGCTTTAAATTCCCTGATAATTCCATATTTTCCAGGTCTGTGGCCACCCTGTTTCCTGTTCATCAGCAACGTCTCCGCAGCATATAAGAATGAGCTCCGACCACAGTTTTGTAATGACAGATATTAGCATTATTCGGAATAAACTTCTTGCTGTAATGATTTCGTGACAGTTGGTATGCTGCGCCGAGTTTAGCACATCTGTCCAAGATGGAGGTTCCATCTCTACCGTTCGGGTGGACCCATTCGATTGACTTTTCCAATCTCGCCATGCATCGTCGTCCCATGGTGCCGATTCTCAAAGTACTTGGTCTTTTCGTACGATATCTGTAGTCCCTTCTTCTCCGCTATCATTATTAATATGTGGTAACATCGAAATTGCGATGAGGTCTTCACAGGTGTACTGCCAAACACCTGGGAAGACTTCATTGCCATTGTATGCCAGGAAAGCCTCTGTTCTTACAACATCAAAATTAAATATTTTGGAAGTTTTAGTTGCAACTCGTAAACTATATTAGATGCAAGCTGTTTTAGTACTCCTGACGTATCAACTGTATAAAATGTTATAAGTTGGGTTCAGATCTTTATGGCCAATAAAATAGAGAAATATTCAGGTAAATATGGCCTTAAAATGGGTAAAAATGACAAAATATGACCACACATTTAAATTTATTATACATCAAAATATGCTCAATTATACATCATTTATTTTATCTAGTAGTGTCGCTTTCATGTAGACAGCATAATTTGCTTCCGTGCACTAACTGCACCATTGAGAAATAAAATTTTAAATAGTTTTGTTGAAGTCACTTTAATTTCAGACAATTTACAGATTAGAATTCTTTCATCTGTACTAAAATACTCCTCTCTTTAATTAACTTCGCACTTTCAGAAAATTTTACTTTCGGCATGGTGGTAGGTCTACTCACTGATCCACTGCAGACTTAACGATGACTGAGGATATTTCGTCGAGATATCGAATGACGCGGAACGACACAGGCATGCTGCTGCTGCATTGTCGAGATTAAAAGGCGGGCGCAACATTACGTTTAGAGAGTCACAATAATGTATAGCTTTAATTCTTGACTGGTGAATTCTGATCACAGTGAAAATTAGTTTTTCCCCCCACCCCTATAGCAGAAGTACAGTTCTGTGAATAATTATCTCAATTTCTTCTCATCTATATCCAGTGAGTTCCCAGAATTATTAAAAAAAAAATAAACAGATTTTTCCTCAAAATATGAACATATGACCATAAATATGACCAAAATATGAACAAACCTATGAAAATGGTCTGAATATGCATTTATATGGTATATAAAATACATTTAAATACAATCAGAAATGTTGAATCAGTGTTTAATTCAGCATTTCAACTCAAAAAGAAGGCAGGAAAAAAATATGACTTGTCCCAAAGATCCGAATCCTAGTTATAAATAAATGAAGTTTTTCTTGGTGTTGTATATTTATGAATGTTTCCTGTGAAACCAACCGAGTAATACCACTATTTAGACACTGCGTTTAAATAATAGTATTACTTGGTTGGTTTCACAAGAAACAGTCATAAGTGTAAATCTTATTGGTCCTCCCACCAGTGGATTGCATCAATCTACATCTACATCTACATATATACTAAGCAATTCACAAAATTGTGGGTGGCAGGGGGTGCTCAGCACCAAAGCTAATCTCTTTGCTGTGCATTCCAATCCCTAATGGTACGGGGAAAAAAGAATTCATATAAGAATCAGTCCGGCACCTTATTTCTCTAATTTTATCTTTCCTATCCTTCAGACTCAAATAGGTTGGTGGAAGAAGTATTTCACTACACTCAAAAGTGAAAGTGGGAGTACGCATGTTTTCCAATAAGTTTAAACGAAACGTGTGTCGTCTATCTACCAGAGACTCCCAGCCTAGTCTACTAATCAGTTCTGTGACGCTTTTGTAAGGACTGTAGCAAGCAGTCATGAATCGAGCGGCTCTTCTCTGTACTTTCTCTATACTTTCGATCAATCCCTTACGAAACGGGTCCCAAATGGCACAACAATAGTCCAAATGTGGACGCACAAGAGATTTGTACGCTATCTCCTTTGTTTGTTCATTACAATTTTTCAAGATTCGACCTATGAATCGCAGCCTAGAATTTGCTCTACCTACAAACGAATTAATGTGTATGTCCCATTTCATGTTCCTTTGTACTGTTACTCCCAAATATTTAATAGAATCGACCATATCAATAACTGTATTGTTTAACTCGTATTTCTGAACAATTGGATTCTTTTTGTTAGTTATGCTCATTGTCTTGCACTTTTTACAATTTAGAGTAAGTGTCCACTCAGTGCACCAATGCAAAATAACATCCAGATCGTGCTGAATTTCTAATCAATTGGCCAAATTTCTTACTTCCCTATAAATAACCGCATCATCAGCAAACAATCTAAAAAGGCTTTTCACTTTGTCTCCGAGATCTTTTTTAAAAATTAAGAAAAGAAGTGGTCCTATTACACTTCCTTGAGGTACCCCCGATGTAACATCTAGATTAGAAGAACTTTCTCCTTCCACGACAACATACTGCGACCGACCAGTTAGAAAATCGTTTATCCATTCACAAAGCTGATCCGATATACCGTACGCTCGAAGCTTTGCTAAATTTAATGTGATAGTCTGGTATTTATTCCATACCTTGTGACAGTAGGGACGCTTTGTGTTTCAGCGTGGTGCACAACACGCGAGGCAAGTGACGTAGTCGGCAGTCGCTTAGCTCGGCATAGGGAACATGCGTTTGATGTTGAGGCGACACAAATACTACCCCACGCAAACAGAAAAACGAACAGGGTGATTAAGAAGACTGTGGAGATTTGTCTTGTGGAAGACAAACAGCAATGCAGGGTATCAATTCATCGCAACATGGAACTCTGTTATTTGTCATTTAAGAAGGTAGATACAGAGGCATCAACACCATTCCAGAACGCGCTCTGGCCTCCAGCCTATCCCCCCCACTGTGCCTCCCACCATGCTGTGCACGTGACCATAATGTCACCCGCAATCGTTGGCTATATATGGACTATCACTCTGGCAACCCAACACTTCACCAGAAGATGAAGTCTCAGAGTGACTTCAAACTGACAGTCACTCTGTGACAGAACAGAAACATTTCATAAGAAAACCATATTTTTGTGCCATGAGATTAAACAAAAATCGATATATTTACTCCTATAGCAAAGAAATGTAAGTTGCCATGGCGATCAGGAAATCAAGAGATAGCTAGAGGTTAGCGGACATAAAGACTGATCGGTCGCTTTGAAACCATTTGATTGCTGAAGAACCTTGCATTCTTCGAATACTGTAAGTCCGATGTAGTTCCTAGAGGAATATGAGTTGTGTACAGTAAATTTAAAACTGTTGAAAGCGAAAGAACTGATGTAAGAACCAAGCTTGCAGTGGGGTTCTGCATAAAGCTTGAATCTTAACTCTGAGCCTTGGATGTAACAGTTTTGGCTTAGATAGAATTATACGATCGCCACATAGATTTCAACCAGAAAACTATGAAAAGGTAAAGTTCAATAAATAGTTCATTGCCATTTAAACAATTATATTCTTCCAAATTTCACAAAACCAAATACTGTACAGGCAATCAGACAACTTTTCCAAAGAAATGTATTACAAGTTCGATTAACCAGTCGAGCAAGACCACACCCCATTAGTTCGAAGAATTAAATCTCTAGTTGAAGAAAGCCAATAAAAGTTCGTCACTCGCTCCCATTGTTCAAAAGTTTAGTTAATTTAGACAACCCCGAGGCCTCACTTGGAGAAATACTATTTCAACACGACATAATGGTTAACTTGAATAAAACAAGTGGCATTATTCCAAAATAAAACTTTCACCGACTACTGAAACTAACGTGGTGTCGCGCCGATTGCTACTTGAAGACTGTCTCCTCGCATTGTTCCTAGCCGACTGACTCGCTCGCCGTGGCTACTAACCAGGAAAGTTCTGGTACTCACGGAGCGTGGGAAAACCTAGCGGCTGCACTTCCCATGAGAATCTCTCCGATAACTGATCAGTTTCTCATCTCACATCTGAAGGTTTCATCATCTCATTTGACTTTGACTATAAAAATAATTCTATCTCCTTGAAACTTTACAAATCGCTAGATCTTTAAATAAATGTAAACTTTAGTTATGATGAAAATTATCCTAACTTTAATCATTTAGCCAAAAATAAATACTTTAGATATGAACTTTCACAATCCCACTCCAGGCGAATGCCGAAGAATGTTGAAATTAAAAATATTGAAAATACTATCTTGAAAACTGTAAAACTGCTTTCTAACTTGAATAAACGTAGAAAAATTACTTTGAAAATGAAATGCACTAATATTTTATCCAATCTAACTCGTGGTTCTGGTTACAAAATTTAACAGATAGCTTACACTGAGTTATTTATATTTATAACCAGTCACGCGATAACCCCCCAGTGGGAGGACTGAGAACATTTTATACATTTTTAGTATTTCTTGTTTAGATACAGTATTGCATTTTTGGGATAGGTCCAGTAAAAATATTCTTCAACTGACAACTTTTTTTCCTTACTGCTTTATTCCTTGATGACATTGAGGTTATTTCTGGCAGCAAAGAACTGGGGCAAGGAACTGAAAGGAATTAGGCTATGGCATTTTGAAGGAACCGTCCTGGAAATCATCTGGAGTGATTTAGGGAAACCACAGAAAACCCAAATCTGGATGGCCAGACCAGGATTTGAACCTGCATCCTGCCAAATGCGAGGCCAGAGCATTACTGTTACTTTCACTACCATTCTTTTGCAGCAAAAAAAACAAGTTCTTTATTTTTTTCATTCTATAAACTACTATGTTAAGGTATATTTTTTTCAATCATTTTCATTTCCATGGAATCTTTCTTTGAAACAATTTTACAAAATTTCAAATAAGATATCCAGTTTAGGGTCAACAAAACACTTAACTTGTGCAATTTTGAATTCTGAAACATATTCCACTTAATGGCTGATCCCTGTGGCAGACATACAGAGTAAATATGTGATTATTGTAGGTCATTTCTTCTGCAGTTTCTTGTTAAAATTATAATTATTAAATAAGTCTGTCAATGCAACTGTTGTTGGATTTTATTAATTCTTGGGCATGTTTCAACTTTCATTATCTTCAGTGAACACTGTTTTTTCGGTAATATACTAGCTTTACCCACCGCTACACAAGCGCAGGTCTTGGCGTTTAAGGAAATACTCTAACTTGGAGAACAAAAAAAAAAAAAAAACCTTCATTTAAATATTTTCCTCTCCTCCCTCAGTTATTACCATAGATTCTGTTTTCATACAATAGTTCGAAAGTGTTTCTTGTTATACTTGCATTTTAACACTATGAAATATAAGATTTTTTTTTTAACTGCTTAACGTCTCCTGTAACAACTAGGTATTTAGAGACGGGATAGGATGGGGGGCAAGAAATGGGAAGGAATTCGGCCATGGCCTTTAGAAGGAATCATCCCGGCATTCACCTGGAATGATTTGGGGAAACCATGGAAAACCCAAATCTGGATGCCCGGACGGGGATTCGAACCCGCGTCCTCCCGAATGCGAGGCCAGAACGCTAGCTGTTACACCACCACGCTCGGTATATAAGAAATTAAAGCTAAATCAAACGTTATCGTTAACAGTTCAATAAGGATGAATCAAGAATCGTTGATCTTTTAGACGAAAAAAAATTTGGAACACACTTTCCTGGGTATAAAAAGTGCATCATCAAAAAGTTAAAGTCTGTTGTAGTGTTGACAGTCATTTCTAAAAATTTCTCTGCCACCAACGATAGAATTTGCAACAACAAATTTGAAATCACTGGCAAATTTTCATTATACGATATGTGTATATTCTTATGCTGTGGGTAGTAACACGTATTTCTTGCTTAAAAACTTCTAAAAAAAGTCATCAAAGCCAAAAGGAAATATACGCCGGACATGCACAACGTTTGTTTTGTTTCCGGGAGTACACGTCGTTACTGACATGCCGTTAGTTGAAGTAGCTAATTAATTACTAATAATAATTGAATGCTGTATGCCTTATGTTGTTACAAGAACATTCTGGCCCAGGCTGCATTTCGACCTAACCACAATCTACACTAATATTGCCGCTTCAAAATTATGCAGATATACCTAAACACATTTTTGGTAATAACAACATTGTTATTAATATATTTTTCTCGGGCTTCCAGCCGTGTTAAGATGTCACATTTGCGGGACGTTTCGAAGGCGTCCATCTCTGCCTTCATTCTCAACCAAATGTCAATGATTAACTGTTTGTTCATTCAGCCGCAGAAGAAGAGGCACTAAACCACGCACCACTCCAGCCGAAGTGTTTTTATAGGTATGTCGATGACACCTTTGTGATTTGGCCCCATGGCAGAAACAGTCTTGACCAATTCCTTGCGCATCTCAATTCTATCCATGAAAATATTCAGTTCACAATGGAATTGGAGGAGGACGGTTGCCTGCCGTTTCTTGATGTGCTTGTTATTAAACGTGCCGATGGATCGCTGGGACACACTGTGTATCGGAAGCCTACCCATACAGACTTATATTTAAATGCCAACAGCTGTCATCATCCGGCACAACGAAACTCTGTATTAACTACCTTGGTACACAGAGCACAAAGGATTTGTGACAAACATAGCCTGGCGGGTGAATTGGACTATCTCCGGAAAACGTTTTTAAATAATGGCTATAATCAGGGACAGATTACTTGTGCGTTTAAACAGAAGGAAAATCGACGGAGAGATCAGATTGATACCAAGGGCCTTGCCTTTCTACCGTTTGTGGGTGCCATAAGTTTCAAAATAGGTTGACTGCTATCACAACACGGAGTCAAGACAATTTATAGACCACCCACTTTTAATTAGTAACTTTGTCGGCAGCGTCAAAGATGACCTAGGTTTACGAACCCCTGGTGTATATTATATCCCATGTGAATGTGGCCGCGGCTATATCGGACAGACGCAGCGATGCATTGTGCAGCGATGTGTAGAGCACGCCAGAAATGTTCGTCTTGGGCAAGAAGAAATATCTGCGGTGGCCGAACATAGTGTGCAAGAAGGTCACACTTTTGAATTTGAAAAAACAACCATTTTAGCCCGGGTCAAAGATTTTTGGGCCAGCGTTATTACAGAGGCTGTAGAAATAAGATTAACTGATTTGTTAGTCAACAGGTACACTGGTTATCAACTCAGTGCGGCCTGGAACCCGGCTATTAAAATGCTGAAACAGTTTCGCCAGCGGCTGAATGAACAAACAGTTATACACTGACATTTGGTTGAGAATGAAGGGAGAGATGGACGCCTTCAAAACGTCCCGCAAATGTGACATCTTAACACGGCTGGAAGCCCGAGAAAAATATATTAATATTCAACGCCGTGAAAAATTACGATCCAACAACATTGTTAATTTTATAATACAACACGTGCAATAATACACTAACAGCATCGAAATGTAGTTTATTCATTTTTTCAGCCTAGTGATTGTGGTTAGATTGAAATGTGGCGTGGAACAGGATTAAAATCATCATCACATGCACAAGGAGCTACACATATAACTGATTTTTAACTTCTGATATCTCGAGAACTACCGGTAAGTGATATATCCCAAAATCTTTCGAATTGTCTATCCCTATTCACTATTAAAATTTCGGCGACCTGGTATTTTACTATCGCTACTGAGCAAAAATTACTTACCGTCAATATTAATTGAAGAGCTAAAAATAATATCGTTTCAGTAATGAATTCCGTATAATTTGATAAAACTGGGAAATTATAACCAAAGACAAATATATACAATCCAGAGATATTCAAGTTTGGTCAAATACATCAGTTTTACAGTCAATTAAACACCAATATCAATGCTTAATACATCTGATTCAGTTATTCTGTTTATTTACTGCATTCAAGAAAACTGAAAACCTAATTTTCTAAGTCAAAATATCAAACAGAATTCTAAGTTGTGTGATATTTTTTAAAGTTTTTTTCGTGCAAGGAGTGAACATCTCAATTACAGATAATAATTTCATGTCTAGAAATGTATTTAATTATTCCCTCCATACCTTGGTACATATAAGTCATTTGCTATTTCCACAGATTTTAATTATGACTGAAAACACCACCCAAATTGCCGCGGTAGCTTTTGCGCAGTTCCCATTCAAATAATGAGACACGCGCAACTTGCTTACAGATTTATGATAATATAGATTATTGTATTTTAACTTTTATATAGTATGGTTTTTGCCTACATACTATAAAACTAATCTTGTATATGTGAAACATAATGTGACTAACATTTTCTTTTAGCCATCACTGGTTTTTGAATGTCATAAGTAAAATTTTGTTTACATTTCATAAAAATAGGAGCCATATTGAAATTTAATTTTTTTTTACGTCTCTCAATAGCGAGGTCTTTAGAGACGGGAAAGGATGGGGGCAAGGAATGGGAAGGAATTCGGCCATGGCCTTTTTAAGGAAGGGTCAATCCATTAAAAAACACCCAGATTAAAAAAAAATTGTTGCTCAATATTTTTGTTTTTCTTAATTTTTTTTACCAGTTACTCCCCAATACTAAGTGAGCTCAAAACCGTGCTAAATTTTTTTTTGGCCTTTTACCTTTTTTTTTTGGCGGCCATTTTAAGTTCGCTTCGAAACCGATTTTTAGCTCAAAACAAGTTTTGCGTAAATGTTTATAACTCTGTTAATTCTGAAGATATCAAGACAAAATAAAAACCAAAATGTTCAGAATAAAATGCTCTAGGTTTATTGTCATAACATAGTTTTACCTAAATAGTAAGGGGAGTGGAGAAAAAAATATATAAGTTCAAAGTTTAAATTTACTGAAAACAGGAACTTCAGAGCTGTAAAATCACCAAAAGGAACAAAGACTCACCTTCAATTTTTTTTTGTAGATTTATTATAGGTAAGCTTGCTGTAAAAATATGAAGCTTGAGAAGTTTGTCCATTTTTTTATATAAATTTTTAAAAATACCGAAACGGTGAACTTTTTAAATATTTGAAGAAGAATATCTCAAAAAGGACTGAGTCAAAATTTATGAAATTAATTCACAAAGCACATCTTCATGGTATAAACAATTGTTAAAAATTTGGTGACTGAGACTCAACTGGTTCCAGAGTTATATGGAATCAAAGTTTCAGAAAAACTGTATTGTATGCACAGTACGTATAATGGTAAATTAGGTTTGAAATTTACTTATTCACTAACAAACATACTTTTTCAGTTAATAGCAAAAAAAAAAAAAAAATTAAAGATTCTCAAGTTCATGCTGAACGTTATCATTGGTCTAGCCAGTCTTACTAAGCATAAATAATTAGTCACATTTAGATGAAAATAAAATGCATACTTGACTGATGCAATGTTTTATTAATATTTTAACTTGACCAACATGAAAAAAAGCTTGGCAGACCATTTACACAATTAGGCCTTAACATGAAAGTTCATAATTTAATTAAAATATTAAAAAGTGTAGAAATTTCATTGCACAGTTTTTCAAGAATGTTGTGCATTCTCCCAGAAATTGTTGTTAGTTTTGTAGGACTTTACTCACAAGCCCCATACCGCGTCCATTTTAGATATCTGGAAGGCAATTTTTGGGCCAGCTGGTTTTAAAAAGTGCACCAGTAGATCATTGTCTTGATTGCACGTCTTTGACGATACCCAGCCACCACTGATCTTCGTAAATGCATGCAACAAAGTCATTGTTTGTAAAGGACGTTGTGTTAGTGAAAACGATTGAAGTTTTGTCCTAATCAAATTCTTTACTTTTTGATGTGGTGTAACATCTGATTTCATTGTCAGTCACAGGAGTGAATTGATGTACCCTCTTGTACCTTTCTCAGCCAAGAAAAGCTCAAAATCTTTTTTCCATTTGTCTGATTTCTTCTGCAGGAACAAAGATGTATGTAATTCCAGTTATTTTTTTAGTGCAGTATTTTTACATGTCCTCTGGAGTAAGAATTTGGTCATTGTAAGGTCTTTGCATGCTGGCTCTTGTGACTTCCCTTTTGGTAGTACCACCTATACCACCACAAGAGTTTTTTCCATGAGATGTAGCTATCCACTCAGCTACCAAGCCAAAATCATTCTCATGTTGGAACATAGTAACAAAGGTTTTCCTATTTTTGTACTGAATCTTCTTCACTTTGGGTAAAGCTTTCTTTACTTTTATGATAAGATGCTTTTGATATTCATAAACTGTAGAAGTGTTATGAATGAGATTGTCACTAATGATACTTTTGCAACAAAGTTGTTGTTCTTTTTTAAAGTAAATAACAAATGGGTGTAGCGTTGCTTGCCTGTTAGTACAGTGAAAGCTTTGAATTTCATCCTGAACACAAAATGTAAAGTTTTCTGCAAAGTCGCCAATGGCTAAACACTCATTGTCTTAGAGTTTACCTTTAAGTTCTTTAAAAAAATCGGATTGAATATCTGAAATGAAATAGTGTGATTTTAGTTTTTCCATTTCTTCTACAAGATGATCTAAAAACTCATCTTTTGGTAATAATCTTGTGATGAGATCAGCTGTCAGTTTGTATTCACTCCTTGAAAACAAGTTCTTCTGGCAAGTTGTCAATTTCATTTGCCAAAACTTGACGAAGTCCTTCTGATCCAGGACATTCTGAACATTTCTCCAGCATTCAGCTGTCTTTTGTAACATCACACACGAGATATTCCATCAAGTCTCTGTAACTTACAGTGAACTTGACTCCTTCAGTGATGAGTTTGACTTTTTGATGGTATTTACATACGCAAACGCTATGGGTACCAGACGATCCTGGTAGCACACACCACTTTGGTCGCAGGGCACAAAACATTAACTGGCCAATTTTAAGGTTAGGATAAGTCTGTTTGAAAAGACTAAACAGCTCATTTAAAGGAAGCAGAATCAGCCTTTTTTGTTTTTGAAATTTGATATTGTCAACAGTTATAGAAACGTATTCTTTTTACCCAGGGCACAACTGGCTGTTTACATCATCCTCATAAAATTCTATAACTTTTTTAATAACTTCATCACCTACTTTCTGAAATTTCTTTTTAGAAAGACGTGGAGGATATCTTGTTCTTTCACAAGTTCTTTTGTTACTTTTACAATATATTCAGAAACACCAAATTCTTTTATTATTTTATTTCTTGACCATGAACTAGGCAGAAGGCTGACAATTTGGATTTGTTCTTCATTATTAGCTAAACTGCATTTTTCTTTAAGTTTTTGTATCAAAATATCATATTTGTTTTCTTTTGAATTGCTAGCAAGGTCTTCTTCAGCTAATTCCTCATGAAAAGATTCTTCTAATTTCCTCTTAACAGCAGTTATGATTTGAACTGTGTTTTTCTTTAGGGCTGAATGTCTTTGCTCTTTATTTAATTTAGTTATCTTACTTAAAGCGGACAGATCTACAGAACGACATATTGAGCTAACTTTGTGTAATGGGGATTCATTAACTACCTCATATGCTTCAGGTATGAAATCTGTATTCTTTTCCATTTCAATCTCTGCATGATATGGTTCATTTACAAATATTTTTGAAAAACATTTTGGACATAGAGCTTTTCCAGGTATTAAATCAACTTCAAAGTTTTTTTCCTTACAAAGGTGATCCAAAAGAATTTTTTTCAATCCATTTTGAATAGGCTTTTTGTGTACACTCATAGGATCGCAGCATTTCTCCCAAAGATATGATTGAACTTTTCAAAATATTTAGTTTTATGGTAACGGCAAATATTATTGATTTCATTGTTAACTCTCATATTTAGTAAGTTTTGTTTTCCACCATAAGTATTTCATTGGCACAACTTTATAGGCCTGCTTATGACACTGCTCATAAATTAGTTCTCCCACAAAACAACTAATTTTCATTAACACAAATGCACTGGTTCAAATTACCAATGAGTCACTCAATAATAAAAATTATTAAAGAATATTTTTAAGTATTAAAAATATAAAAACTTTGATTAAAGCACTACAGTAAAATATAAAACATTGCTACACAACTTCACTACATGTTCACTCAGAAAGGTTCCAAGAGCTACTGGCTACTGAGTCATTGCAACACTTGGAGAGGATTGTTGAAATCTGAACATGCAGACTTCTTGCAGATGAAGACTTATACAGGCAAGAAAGCTTTTGTATGAAAACTTCAACCAACAAGTAATAAAATGAATATTGCTTACAGTTCTAAATGAAACATTAAAATTTATTATTTAGACCATTTATGATTTTTAGTAAAAATATAAATGAGTATAAATTAATACTTATTAATTTTTCCATTTAAACATATGCTATCTTCTTTTTCATGTTTATGCATATTTATGCACTGTGGACTGATTTATAATTAGTTTCTTTTAAAAGAAAAGCATGTTCATTCTTCATTACCATTCATTATGCGCGTATTGCATAGTTTTTCTGAAAACTTTGATTCCATATAACTCTGGAATCAGTTGAGTCTCAGTCACCAAATTTTTAACAATTGTTTATACCATGAAGATGTGCTTTGTGAATTAATTTCATAATTTTTGACTCAGTCCTTTTTGAGATATTCTTCTTCAAATATTGAAAAAGTTCACCATTTAGGTATTTTTAAAAATTTATATAAAAAAATGGACAAGCTTCTCAAGCTTCATATTTTTACAGCAAGCTTACCTATAACAAATCTACAAAAGAAAAAAAATTGAAGGTGAGTCTTTGTTCCTTTTAGTGATTTTACAGCTCTGAAGATCCTGTTTTCAGTAAATTTAAACTTTGAACTTATATATTTTTTTCTCCACTCCCCTTACTATTTAGGTAAAACTATGTTATGACAAAAAACCTAGAGCATTTTATTCTGAACATTTTGGTTTTTATTTTGTCTTGATATCTTCAGAATTAACAGAGTTATAAACATTTACGCAAAACTTGTTTTGAGCTAAAAATCGGTTTCAAAGCAAACTTAAAATGGCCGCCAAAAAAAAAGGGTAAAAGGCCAAAAAAAATTTTTAAGCACGGTTTTGAGCTCACTTAGTATTGGGGAGTAACTGGTAAAAAAAAATTAAGAAAAACAAAAATGATGAGCAACATGGTCTGGGTGATTTTTAATGGATTGACCCGGAAGCATCCCGACATTTGCCTGGAGTGATTTGGGAAATTGTAATTTAAATTTACTTCTCTGTTTTGAGGCGTGATTGTTGGGCATGCTGCTTCCAATACTATGCGCCACTACACTACTTGGATGCTATTAGGATCCTATGACTTCTTAAACAGATTAGTTTTAATGTACAGTTTTGTTTGTGTTTTGAGTCTGACAATGGTGGAAGTCAAAATTAAAAGGTGCATTAAAACTGACTACATCATATAAGTTCTAAGGCCTCAACAGCATCTAAGTAGTGTAGTTACAATTTGGAAGCAGCACACAGACAACCAACAATCGCACTTCAGAATAGAAATGTAAATTTAAGTAAATATAAGATTCCTGGTTTTATGAAATGTAAACAATACCTTCTGTATGAAATTCAAAACTGGATAAAATGTAAGCCACATTATAATTAATACACTGAAGAGCCAATGAAACTGGTAGACCTGCCTAATATCGTGTAGGGCCCCCGCGAGCACGCAGAAGTGCCGCAACACGACGTGGCATGGACTCGACTAATGTCTGAAGAGCCAAAGAAACTGGTGCACCTGCCTAATATCGTGTAGGGCCCCCGCGAGCACGCAGACGTGCCGCAACACGACGTGGCATGGACTCGACTAGTGTCTGAAGTAGTGCTGGAGGGAATTGACACCATGCATCCTGCAGGGCTGTAAGAGTACGAGGGGGTGGAGATCTCTTCTGAACGGCACGTTGCAAGGCATCCCAGATATGCTCAATAATGTTCATATCTGGAGAGTTTGGTCAGCGTAGGTGTTTAAACTCAGAAGAGTGTTCCTGGAGCAATTCTGGACGTGTGGGGTGTCGCAATGTCCTGCTGGAATTGCCCAAGTCCATTGGAATGCACATGAATGGATGCAGGTGATCAGCCAGGATGCGTACGTACGTGTCACCTGTCAGAGTCGTATCTAGACGGATCAGGGGTCCCATGTTACTCCAACTGCACACGCCCCACACCATTACAGAGCCTCCACCAGCTTGAACAGTCCCCAGCTGACATGCAGGGTCCATGAATTCATGAGGTTGTCTCCATACCCGTACACGTCCATCCGCTCCATACAATTGGAAACGAGACTCGTCAGACCAGGCAACATGTTTCCAATCATCAACAGTCCAATGTCGGTGATGACGAGCCCAGGCAAGGTGTAAAGCTTTGTGTCATGCACTCGGCAAGGGTACACGAGTGGGCCTTCGGCTCCGAAAGCCCATATCGATGATGTTTCGTTGAATCCGGCCACAGCAATGTCAGAGATTTGATGTTTTGCCGGATTCACAATATTCACGGTGCACTCGCGAAATGGTCGCACGGAAAAATCCCCACCTCATTGCAGCCTCAGAGATGCTGTGTCCCATCTCTTGTATGCCGACTAAAATACTCACTTAATTTGTGATAACCTGCCATTGTAGCAGCAGTAACTGATCTAATGCCTGCGCCAGACATCTGTTGTCTTATATAGGTGTGCTGACTGCAGCGTCGTACTCTGAGTGTTTATATATCTCTGTGTTTGCATAAGCATGGCTATGCCAGTTTCTTTGGCTCCTCAGTGTATATGTAAGATCAGTTTTATTATACTGTATATAAACAAAAATAAAAGTTAAAAAACCGATCAAAATTTTACAGAAAAGCAGTGTATTTTCCCATGAAATAATGAAAGTTATTGATGCAGGTTCACAAGTTGATGCAGTTTTTTTGTATTTTCTGAAAGCTTTTGATTCTTTGCCCCACAACCAACTTTTAGCGAAGATTCGAGCTTACGGTATTTCGGCTCAGATTTGTGAGTGGATACGTGATTTTTTAACTGGCCGCTCACAGTATGTCGTTGTTGACGGGGAAGCCTCTTCTAAGATAAATGTTACTTCGGGCGTTCCTCAAGGAAGTGTAATAGGTCCACTTCTTTTCTTAATATTTATAAACAATCTAGGTGACAACGTCAAATGCTGGTTGTGATTGTTTGCCGACGATGCGGTTATCTATAGGGAAATAAGGTGCTCCGACGATTGCTTAGAAATTCAGTGCGATTTGGATGCTATTTACACTTAATTGCAAAAAGTGCAAGGTATTGCGGATAAGTAACAAGAAGAATCAGTTTGTTCACGAGTACAAAATAAACAATTCAGCTGTTGACACGGTTGATTCCGTGAAATATCTGGGGGTGATAATACAAAGCAACATGA
Source organism: Vandiemenella viatica (assembly GCA_031002005.1). Taxonomy (NCBI): domain Eukaryota; kingdom Metazoa; phylum Arthropoda; class Insecta; order Orthoptera; family Morabidae; genus Vandiemenella; species Vandiemenella viatica. The sequence continues at coordinate 2,954,393 of JARYHS010006518.1, forward strand.
AATTGGACATGCACATAACTTCCATCGTAGGCAAGGCTAATTCTAAATTATGATTCATAGGTCGTATTTTGAGGAATTGGAATGCTCATACAAAGGAGATACCGTATAAAACACTAGTGCGTCTGCATCTGGATTACTGTTGAGGGGTTTGGAATCCGTATCACAAGGTTCTGATTGACTCAGTAGAGAGGGTGCAGAGGAGAGCCGCTCGATTCATGACTGGTTGTTACAGCCCTTATGAAAGCATCACAGAATTGATACATAGATTGGGCTGGGATAGTTCGGAAGACAGTCGACGTAGCTTGAGTTCAAATTTATTGGAGAATATGCAAAAAAAATTAAATTTCAAGTGCAATGAAATACTTCTTCCGCCAACCTATTTAGGTCGCAATGACCGGAGGGATAAGATTAGAGAAATAAGATGCCGTACTGGTGCTTTTATGTATTCCTTATTTCCTCGCACTATTCGGGATTGCAATGGGCGGGTTTAGGATTGGTGCTTAGCACCTTCTGCCACCCACAATGTTTGTGATTTGCAGAGTATGGATGTAAATGTAGATGTAAATTGAATATATATCAACGAAAGGTGAAACGTGCCCGAGAATAAATAAAATCCGACAACAGTTGCAATGGAGTACTTATTTTTCTTAAGGGTACATAATTTTTACACTCACCGAGCTGTCCATATTCGGGACAGCCGAAGGAATGCAGGACTCCCTTGCAGTCCAGGATAACGCTGAATTCACCGCCGCAGCAAACTTTCACCACTGGCGGTCCTTTGTAGTTCAGCTGAAACAAGTGAAAAGTAAATGGTACCACTCTCACAACAAAACAGGAAAATAACTCCAGACACAAACTTTGTGTACTAGAAGCCACACAGCAGCAAAATTAAACCATACTTTAAAAATTTAGGGCTTTACAGCTACTGAATAATAAGGTAATTAAAGTTCGGAAAGCATTACCGACAAGGATCCAAAAAACAAAATTTTCAATGGCCTTTATTGAGGAACAATTTCACGTGATGATATTTCAGAAACTGGTTAAAGCTTAATATGGATATTTGATTATTGCAGGCCGTTTCTTCTACACTTGCTTGTTAAACTAATAATTATTGTTTAACAATTAAACCAGTGGAACTGTTGGATATTATTTATTTTCTGGACGTGTTTTGCCTCTCGTCGAGGTATCTTCAGCGTACAGTTTTGCTGTAATATGCGATTGGTTATTAACTTTTAAATTTAATGATTTTTACATTTAACAAAATTATTCTTACATAGGAAGCATAATAATATTGCCTATCGTAGTATACCTCTATAAACAAAACGTTCTGCATGGTAATCCAAAACTGACATATAAATATAAGTAATATTATGCTTCCTATGTAAGAATAATTTCGTTAAATATAAAATCATTATATTCAAAAGTCAATACGAATCACATATTACAGCAAACCTGTACGCTGAAGATACTTCACCGAGAGGCGAAACGCATCCAGAAAGTAAATAATATCCAACAGTTGTACTGGCGTAATTATTAAACAATAAATATTAGCTTAATATGGATGTCTGCATCCTCCCAGTTAATAGCTCTTAATGTTTCATTCACCCATAAGGCCTGCTGTAATATCTTTAACTTATACAAACAGTTGACCATTTCTCTCCGATACTTTGTGGATCACAGTTTACGACAATGTTCAGCTTTTTTTTTTTTTTTTTTTTTGCCTCTTCATCATCATTAGAGGTGGGAAAGGACTGGGGGTAAGGAACGCGAAGGAATTCAGCAATTGACAATTTACAGGAACCATCCTGAGTTTCGCCAGGAGTGATTTCGGCAAACCAGGAAAACCCAAATCTGGATGCCTGGACAGGGATTCGAACCCGCATCATTCTGAATGTGAGACCAGAATGATATCACTCACCCACCATGCTTCATGAAATGATTGCTACACCTCAGACAAAACTTGTGTTCCACTATCTTATTAATATGTGAGACTATTTCTTATTCTGCTTTTTTATGGACTTTGATATTTTAATATTTTATAAAAAAAAAAGTTGAAAGGAAATAATGAACACACTGACATTTGCAGACAGTAGAGAACACTAAATTTTCACTCCTTTATTTTTCTTTGTTTCTTCTTCTTCCACCGTTATGACCAACTGAGGAATGTAAATGAACTAATATAGCAAATGTGTTTCTTTCTACTCAGATCATTTATTTAGTAAGGGAAGCAGGAACAATTCCTAGGAAAGCAGATGACCGGATTAGAGATAAACATAGTGTAGCATGTAGTAGGGAAGAGATGACACTAAATTAACACCAAAGTTGGAGGGTAGTTGAAAGATATCAGTGCTTAACAAACAGCTTTCACGGACAACATTGCAACCTGCTCAGCCGACCAACCATCCCAAACCTACAAAAACCAACCACACTCCAATACTGGTCACACGATACAACCCAGGCCTCGAATCCATCAATAAAATCATTTCACAGGGCCATGATTTCCTGCAAACCTGCCAAGAAATGAGACCATTTCTTCGCTGCCTCTCCTAGAACTTGTTTCAGCAGACCTCCTAACCTCAGCGAACTTTTAGTCCACAAACAGTCTTCCTCGTCCCAACAGTCAGCCCCAAGGCTCTTTCCCATGCAATAGACCTCACTGCAAGATGTGCGACATACACCATGCCTCCACCACTTTCACCAACCCTGTCACTAGAAAGAGCTTCCCTATCATAGGACACGCCACCTGTGAAACCACCCGTGTAATTTACCAGTTAACATGCAATCACTGCCTTGCTTCATATAAAGGTTTGACCACAAATCCATTTTCCACAAGATAGAATGGCCACCAACAGACGGTATTCACATGGAACCCAAAGCACCAAGTTGCTGCCCTTGCCGTCACTAAGGATTGCAATCCCGCAGGGTTTTCAATCCCGCAGTATCCATGCGGGATTGGTGCAAACAGTTTTTTAACGCATACATTTAAAACAAAGTTACTTAAAACGTTAATAAATTAAATAATAATTAAATTAATAAATAAAATTTAATGTTAAATGATAAAAATTAACAGTTAACAATATTTTAATTGGCAAAATGACATTAAAACTTTTTAGCATGTCTTAGGTACATTTTGAGGTTTTACTTTTTTTTTAAATCTAAGCCAATTTTTAAATAAATAATAAAAAATTTTCAGTGTTAGGTCATTATGCGCCATTCAATACATCACATAAGTTTAAAAACAAGGTTTGTTTAATGACCAAGTTAGCAGAGGTTTTTTTTAAAAAAAATTCTAAATAAACGTTCCACAAAACCGAGAAAAAGCATTCCATTTCACAAAGTGAAGTGAATATGCTCTGTTAAGTGTAGACTTGGCTCAGAACAAGATCTCATAACTTTTTGTCACTCGGCCTTTTTTTTTTTTTTTTACAAAAATTGTTTTTGTGTGATTCCCTATTATATCTCCTGATTCCTTGATTGATCTTACAGTTCATTCAATGTTATTACAAGAAACTGCTCACCAAAACTTAAACTGTCAAGTATTTCATTTTTACTTACGTGGCGTATTGACGTTTTTAGAGTGGAAATTATTATTTTTAGTAAGAAAGAAGACTTTCTCGTCGAATGATTGCAGTGAAGTTTTCATAGGCTGTATCTCCGGATTTCATTGTAAAAACACGAAATATCCCACGTGAGGGAGATGGAGGAGACAGCTGTTGAAGTATGGTGTTGTTACAACACAATTCGTCGATACACCCGTGAATACTTCATTATAACTTTTTTGCCTTTAGTAGAAATAATAACAAGGAGAAGAGGTATTAATCGAAAGCCTGAGCGGCACATGTAAGCAGGCGGCTTTCGTCAAACAAATACATTGAACCAGTGGCCAAAACAACAATAAGTCAAAGGATATACAATTGCCTTTTAATAGCTGCTAAATAAATAGGTATGTGATCATTAAAATTACGATAACATTAGTTTTCTATCAACGAATAATCAAATTTTAAGCCGCAAATAAGGAAATTGTCACAATTACTTTATCTGCAAATACAGAAAATGGGAATAATGAAACCGTGAATAAAAAGCTGTAACCGTGTAGTTCAGATAACGTGTGTGTCACATAAAAAATAATTATATAGTTAGAAAACCTTACTAAATACACAAAATGACTCAAATTACAGAAATGTGTACTCGAAAATGAATACGTAAAAGTGTATCAATTTACTTACAAATGACGAAGGTTGACAAAAACAAACGTTTGTTCACATGAGTCAAATGCCAACTGCTCTGGTACAGCAAACAGTGCAAAACATCCGATAGAGACCGAGTGGGGCAGCGAGTCACGTAGACTGACACACGTTTCGCCCGGATTTTGCGGATTGCGGATCCGCTTAATTTTGTGCGGGATCCGCCAGACTGTCTAATGATGCGGGATCCCGCGTTGCTGGATTGCAATCCCTAGCTGTCACCCATGACAGCATTAATTTCAACTCTTGTTCCAAGGTCCGTGCTATCAGAGTTCTCCCTAATAGCAGCAGTTTTTCTGAACTCAGAAGGTGGGAACTTGCCTACCAGTACAAACTGGACACAAGGCAACCACCTAGTCTCAACTTGAGATAATATCTGGTCATTATTATTATTTATGTTTACTTTTTTATTATCCTTTTCTTGCCTCCATCCCTACTACCTACATTGAAGCACTGCTAATCTGAGGGAATGTTTAATTTCATAGTCTTTGATTTAATTTTTAAATACTTTTATTTAATTATCTCTGCGTATTTATTATATTATTTTGCTCTTTCCGCCCACCACAGACCAGTTTGGATATATCTATGCTCGGGTATTAGCTCTGCCCTTATAGCTATCCTCTGTTTGAATTTACCCCCACCATGTTCCTGGCCAACAGTCTTTCTGTAAGGCAATCTACCTCAACACCCACTCCTATAACGTTCTCCTGGTGATAAAGGGCTTGACCCGAAAATTACTTTATCCTGTGTGTTTTTGTCTTTTCTGTGTGTTCATGCCCCACATCCATCATCGTAAGGTAAGTGATGGCTCATTTCCTATGCTAATTTCTACAACTATAAATATTCTGAATGAAATGTCGACACTAGCCACTCCTGAAATGATCAATTATAGGGAAAAACATCTTTCTCAGGTATAGTCGGGGATCCTTTTTTCTCGACGTGTTAAGGTATGTTAACTCGGCGCGTGATTGTGTGCACCTTTCATCTTTGCCGCATATGCTAACAGGTACGGCGCACCTCGACCCACCGCCAGGCGGTAAAAGATGAAAGGCGCGTACTGTCACACCACGCGGCTTTACCGAGAACATTCTCCCCGTGTCATTCATCATTGTTCATCGACAGATAAAATAGAAAAATCATTTTTTGTTTGTTTATTTACTTTTGCTGCAAGCCTATGTCCTTTCTTCCTACATCACCATGGAAGGATTCTTTGATCTGCTTTCTGTAACTAACTGAATAATTAAAACTCATTGTAAAAACATTTTTAATAAGCCTTCGTAAAATTTATTGTACACTTCAGCGAGCACAACAATTTAAGATGTACTGAAATTCATTTGATAGAACAAAATTAGAATTATTTTATCAACGAGCGGTGTGGTCAATCGTGGGTGATCCTAATCAAAACAGCTTTACTGCAAGCGATCAAATCAATACGAACTGTCACATCTGTAAGAGAATTTTAATTCAATGCTTCGATTTCAAGTCGTAAGATTATGCAGTACTGTCAGTGTACAGGATATCTAAATTACATATGGAGATAACTAAGTGTCAGAAATAAATGTCCACATGCTGTTGTGTGTTCTGTACCTCATTTTAACTGTGACAAATAATATCAATGAAAATCTCAGAGGCACCCCCCCCCCCCCCCTCACATAGCCTAACATAGCTTTTTACCCAACCTACCCCCCTCCCCCCACTCATAGACTGATCCATGTAATTTATGGATGTTCCATTTGTACTGAAGTTTTATCACTTTGCAACAAGATAATTTACTTTACTGGAAAAATAAACCGTCTGGTTACCGATATAACCTACAATTAACGTATTAATTAAACACCACCAACATAAACATCCACTTCCAAGTGTTCATTTTCACATTCTGTATGACAATTTAAAAATTTTCAATAAAAGAGAATTTTAAGTTGTTATTAATCTAATTCTGATACAGTTAATGCCCCAGTGGCAATTTCCCTGATCACCCGATTACCCCATATATAATACAGGGTGATTCAAAATGATTGTCGGGGTTTCATGAATTTTTTACCGGCTGTGTACTAAACATACAAGTATTATCTTTACATGGATGCATAGACAAGCTCTCAAAGTTTTGTTCTGTAGCAGCCGCTAATCTTATAGTTATGTTTTGTTCCGCCAGATGTCAATGTTTGCAATATTGCAGCTAACACTATAGAGAAGGCTTTTTGATCTCTAGGTTTTCACGTGTGTCAGTCAGTTACCGCTGTCCAACGGCATTTTCGAAAAAAATATGAAGGATGCACCTTCAGACAATTCCATTCGGAGGTGGTATGCGCAGTTCGTGGAGAAGGGCTGCTTATGCAAAGGGAAAAGCAGTGGGCGTCCTTCTGTGTTGGAAGTCGACGTGAACCGCGTCAGAGAAGCTTATCAACGTAGTCCGCAGAAATCAACAAGAAGAGTCAGCACAGAACTGAACATTCCGCAAACCACAGATTGGCGCGTGCTACGAAAACGCCTAAAAATGATAGCAGTCGCCTAGGGCTGCTTCGGGCTTTAACACCTGATGACCATCGCAAACGTCTTACGTTTTGCAACATTATGGAAGAAAAAATGGGATTTGTAAAAAACTCTTTTTTTAGTGATGAAGCGAAATTTCACTTGTACGGGAAAGTTAACAAGCATAATGTGTGGATTTGGGGGAAAGAAAATCCCAGTGCTTTTATTGAACACCAGCGTGATTCTCCAAAAGTGTGTGTGTTCGCTGCTGTTTCCAAGGCGAAAGTGTACGGCCCGTTCTTCTTCATTGAACAGACAGTAACAGGACTGACTTACCTCGATATGGTCTCTGAGTGGTTGCTGCCCCTGCTGAAAGAGGTGGACGATTTCATATTCCAACAAGATGGTGCTCCACCTCATTTCCATCGGGAGGTCAGAACATTTCTCAACGAACAATTGCCGCAGCGATGGATAGGATGCGGAGCCGACAGTGACCAAATGCTCATGGCTTGGCCACCTCGTTCACCAGATTTAGCCTCATGTGATTTTTTTTTCTGTGGGGTTACGTCAAGGATCAAGTTTATCTTCCTCCTCTACCTGCGACTATCCCGCAACTGAGAGGACGGATCAGGGCCGCCTTTCTAAACATTTCTGACGACATGCTGCGTCGCATGTGGGATGAAATGGACTATCACATAGATGTGTCCAGATGAGTTTCTTTACACATCGAAATAAGATTCAAATTCATATCTCAATTGTGCTAAGTGTAGGAATTTTTTGAAACCTCGATAATCATTTTGAACCACCCTGTATTAAATATTTGGACAGGAGAAAAACCACTGCTTACCACAGAAGAGGATTCCTGCAGCTTCAAGACACGGAAAAAAAACACGTACACACCCAAAGTAAAATTTTCGAGCCTATTCTTCAGTAGTGTGTGACATGGCTGCATGCTGTAGGCTGGCAACCAACTGAGTTAGCCAACAAGTACGGTAGCTCATGGTGGGGGGAAAAACAACATGGCGGGAAGTGAGGGTGGGGGAAGAAAGGCATAAACCTCTATATACATATATAATTAAACTTTTCTTTTATAATTGGAATGTTAAATTCCTGCCCCATTAACTTTTCCAATTTAAATTCCTTAAGTGTTTTTGGCAAATTAGTCATCACTTCACTTGGTAATAAGTTGAAAAACATATACCCCACAGGAAAGGATCACATACCAGCTTCAATTATGCACGGAAAGAGTGAGTGTTTGAGAAATAAGTTGGTACGTACCGCTGTGGCGGTGGCGATCACAGGGTGCTGGTTACCGACGCCACACTGGCCCAGTTTGTTGTCTCCAGCGGCAAACACCGACCCTGTGTCTGGAAACAACATAAAAAGCATTTCAACTTTGTTCAGCTCATTGGAGATCAAAACTATTAGCAACAATAATAAAATCAGTTATTTTCGGTGGCCCAAAGTAGGTCAAAATCAAAAGAAGAATAAAATGCTGTTTTTTTTTTGGGACATGAATTACAAGAAACCATGACCTTTACTTTACTGAATTGCTACAAAGCTGAAAAAAGGAAGAGTGGATCTAATTTTCAATCTTCTTTTGCACATTTAACCTGCCCACTGAGCAAGGACAATATGAGAGTGTTGGATTGAAGGGGTAACCTTTTTTCCCCTTATTGATTTACGCATCATCAACGGCTAACGTCATTAGTGGCAGGATGGGACTGGGGATAAGAAACAGGAAGGAATTCAGCCATGGCCTTTTTGAAGGAAGCATCCCGGCATTCGCCTGGAGTGATTTGGGGAAACCACAGAAAACCCAAATCTGGACGCCCGGACGGGGATTCGAACCCGCATCCTCCCGAATGCGAGGCCAGAGCGTTAACCGTTCACCCACCACGCTCGGTAACAAGGGGCAAATTCCAATTTTAAAATTCAGATGCATTAATACTGTATATAATAAAAGCTCGTGGCTAGAGGAGTAATGCGGCAAAACAGTAACATGTGCTTCTTTGCCATTGTCGAGAAAATTGGCATTGAAATATTCCATTGCGTTCAAATACTTTCTACATTATAGAGATTTAAAGGGGTGCACGGCGTAACAAGCCTTATAACTCCATCGTAGCCGGGTCAAATCTCCCTGTGGGCAACTTTGTTTATGTATTTATTTATTCAAATATGTATACAGAAAATTTCCGGCAATCAGTTTAAACAATTAAGCGTATAATGAATTTTTAAATGCCGTTAGTTGTGGAAAAAAGTGATGCTTTCAAACTTTATTATGTTGTTTGCAAAAATAGAAATATTTGCTGTGGCATGTATGAAATAGAAACATCGTTACTCAACCATTAGAGTTAAAGGACAGATGTTCATTCCAGCTCCAGGGGACGGGAGGGTCGAAATGAGATGCCATCAGTATTTCCACAACAAGCATTTAAAAAATTTATATGCAAAATTATTGAAATTATTGTTAGGAATTATCTGTATACATATTTGAACAAATAAAAAAAATTGCCAGCAGCGAGATTCGATCCGGTGACAACGGACATATGAAGCAGAGAAATTGCACTCTGCAACTCTCAAAATCTACCTAACACAGAAAGTATTTGAACGGGACAGAATATTTCAATGCAGATTTTCTCGACAATGCCAAAAAAGCACATGCTATAGCTTTGCCTCTTTACACCCCTGGCTATGAGCTTTTATGGCACACAGTATGAATTTTATGACTGGCAGCCTCCCCTTGAGAGCTTTCCTATCATCCATCACTGCCTGGCTTCCTACATAGGTTTTACTACCAATCCATTAGCCAATAGAATGAATGGCCACCATCAGATAGTTTTCACTCGGACTCCAAAACATCCAGTAGCCATCCGTGCCATCTCCCACGACACTAATAATTTCAATTCTTGTTTCACGGTACCAAACAACAGCAGCTCCTCTGAACTCAGAAGGTGGGAACTTGCCTACCAGTACAAACTAGGCACAAGGCAACCACCTGGTCTCAATTTGAGATAATACCCAGTCAGTACATTTCCTTTCCTCTATCTTCTACTTGCCTCCATGCCCACTGTCTACAGTATATTAAACCACCACATACCAGAGGTGATGTTTAACTACATAGATTCTTTTATTATTATTATTATTATTATCATGATATTTTTTAATTTTATTCTGTTTACTTATTTACTTTTACTTTCTCAAATTTATGTTATGAACATTTTAATATATTTTTCCACACTTTTTGTAACATTTTGCATTGCTCAGGTACTAGCTCCAATTCACTGTCCCCCTCTCCCTGTCCTCTGTTTGAATTTACCCCCACCATATTCCTGACTAGCGGTCATTCCATAAAACGGTCTCCCACATCACCCTCGCTCCCTGATTTTCTTCTGTTGACAAAGGGTCATGTCCCAAAATATTCATCATTTTTCCTGTGTTTTGTGCTTATTTGTGTGTTCACCCCATGATACCATCATCTAAGGTAAGTGGTGGTTCATTTCGCTATCCCTTTTTTGTCTATATATATATATATATATTGAACATTAGGATAGGATAAAAAACCACCGCTTACCAAAGAAGGGGATTCCTGCGGCGTTGGTACACGAACACACAAAGTATAGAATTTTCGAACAACGCTCTTCCTCAGTAGAAGTGAGATGGCTGCACGCAAGCGGCCGGCAGCCAACTGCGTGAGCCACAGTGTCGGTGGCTCATGGTGGGGGAAAAACAACATGGCAGGAAGTGAGGGTGGGGGTAGAAGAGCACAGGCTGGAAAACAATGATGAATAGCAAGTATAAAGCAAAACTGTACACAAGGACCCGTCGCTGAAGGGCAGTATACCTCAGTTAATGGTCCCAAAAGCCCACCAAGTAATAGACACATGTGCAAACAAATGAAAAAAAAAAAAAAATCATAAATTTTAAGTTAAAACTAAAACTAAAAATAAGCAAAATTTGAAGTCACAATCTATAAAGATAGGCTCTGGTGAGTGGTGGGTTATATACAGGGCGTTCGCCGGAAAACGCTACCCTCCCAGTCTGTTGCCGTCGGCATCTTGCTCGGACAGTGGAGCCAGCAGCTCCCGCCACACGGCACCGTGAATCCCCGCACTGTTTAACACCTCCGCTGCCCCAACAGTGCAGTGACGCAGTATAATGGGATCCTTACATTGTTAAGAACGGTTTCTTTGCATTGTAGCTAGTTTGTGACTTCAGTCTCTTATTAATCAGTGTTGTGAATAAACGTTTCTTTGCGGTTTGGCTGGTTTGGGGCTTCATACTCTTACTAATCTGTACCGTGTTTGAGTGTGAGTAAAATTATGGTACGTTACAGTTTGCAACAAAGAATATTTCTCTACGATACATATGTGAAGAAGAAGTCGTTTAAAAAGTGCCGCAGTAAATTTCGTCGCGAATTTCCTGGCGCTTTACTGCCAGCTAAATCAACAATTCTGCGTCTGGTTAAAAAAGTAAGAGAAACGGGTTCATTTTTTAACAAAAAGAGACTGTCGGTCAGCAGTATTCTCACAGAGGAGAAAATTGACGATATCGCTTTTCGACTAGAACAGTCACCCAAAAAATCATTAAGTCCGTTAGGGCAGCGTGTGTCTCGAAATATGTTCAGAAGATGTGAAATGTGCATTACACAAGAGGGTCAACACTTCCAGCATCTTTTATAAGGTAAGCTAATGAATTACGTCACATTTAAATGCTTAGCACATACAAGTTTATGAAGCATAATTATTATGAAATAGTCCGCGGCCGACGGTCGAACAATGCCGGAAGCTGACCGCTCGCTCGCCGGGAGCAGTTTCTTCCTTGTAGCGCTAACAGTGGGTTGCGTTTCCCGGCGAACGCCCTGTAGATATATGACTAGTATATCAGGCCTATGTATATAAAATCCAAGAAACCAAAGCAGAATACAGTTTAAGAGTTGTGTTCAGAAACAGCTATATCTTAGACTTGAGACATTAAGAGATACTTGAGTAATATGCCAGCGTGTCGGCATACCAAGCTACCATCGCCTCACCGGTGAGCAGCAGAGTGTGGTTGCGACCGCACGCCGCACTCACTATGGTCAGGTTACGCACCGCCTCGACGGGTGTCGGGATGTCGCGGCGGTTCGTGTCGCCCAGTCCCAGCTGGCCTTTCTCGTTGCGACCTGGAAATGCAGAGTACTGTCAAATCTAGCAATCTTTACAGCATTATGGCCTATGGTATGTTCATATAGTCCTTATAACGAGATAGCATAGGGAAAATAACCCAGTTCGTACTAAAGGTGTAAGATGAAATTAATTGTGATAATTTATGCTATGCAAACTCCTGTTGTAGAAATGTCGTTATTTCAGGAAATGTAGTTTGCAATGAATTTCATATGTTTAGGTGTGTCTCCATCATTTGATTTTGGAGTGGCAATATTAGCGAAGATTGTAGTTAGTTTAAAATGGAGTCTGGACTAGAATACTCCTGTATAGCATACATGATAAAGTATGAAGAATTTAGTTATTATTAGTAATCAATAAACTATTTTCAGTAGCACCATGTTTGTTACAACTTGTATCGCAACGTAAACTACTCGCAAATATCTTGGACAGAATTTTCTGATAACTGTTCTAATACTCAGTTTTGTTAGTAACTACCTACTGAGCCCAGCAAAATTACGGGTATAATGCAACTTTTCTGTCTGCTAACTTTAAAATAATAATAATAACTAGAGATCGCCCAGTGGTCGAAATTCGACCATAATTCATTAAGTTAATTAGTTTTTTTTGTAACAGAGTAATAATTATTGCAAATAGTTTTTTTGAATTTGTTCTATTGCGTTTGCTGCAAGCATAACTATATCATATACTGTACACATTGATGTTTTTGGCTGCGAGGGTGTTTCTAAAATCACTTCAAATGTGGGTAGATGCACACATGTTATTACGCAAGAAATACACGTTATTACATGTCGATATTATTTCTGTGTGTTTCTTACTCATAATTCTTGGTCCAGGCTGCATTTCAACCTAACCGCAACTGCTATTAGTTACAGTACACGCCATGGAATATATCTTAGCACTGAAAAACAATATGACAGCCCGCACAGAGAAATCGTAAATGTTACATGATTTTATATTTGCATATGGAAAGCAGTTTTTATTCAATAATTAAGACTTAAAAACACGTGGAATAAATATCAACAGCTATTAACGTGTATTTCTTGCGTAATAACATGTATGTATCTACCCACATTTCGAGTGATTTTTCCTCATTTCAACATATTCGAAGCTTACGATATACACTTTAAATCAAATATTATCGCCTAAGGAATGTGTGTACCAAATTTAGACCATGATTTAGACCGACAGGGCAATATTTGTAGGTTCCGACGTAATGCTAAACTCAGTATATAAAGACTTTGCGGGAGTAGTTGACATCACAACGTGATATAGTGCTTATGAAAGTTGCCTAAATAACTAAATTCCTCGTGTCTTTTGCTGTGACAAGAAGGTTCTGTTTTCTTTCTGGTCCAGGCTGAATTTCAACCTAACCACAATCTCCGGTAATATTGGAGGTACAAATTCAAAGCCTCAATCACACGCGCATTGATACAATCATTTTATCTTAAGTTAGCAGCGTCTTGTATCGCGACGTAAACTTGAACCGACTTTGCTGCCATTCATGTACTCACTTTTTTTTAACTACCAGATTTCGTTCAAATGGTGGCTCACCATCATATTACAGCAACATCAATTTGAACTGCATCATTGTAACATCGTATATCTAAATCACGATTTTATGAATTCCGAATATACTCCGTTTCGAAATGTTGCTTCTTGCTTGTATGTAAATTCAGAGATTAAGCTCGACTCTTTAGTTTCATCAAAGACCACAGAGTATCTCAATGCTGGGAATACACGTCACACAGTTGGCTCCGATCCGATTTCACTCACACACACGTTCGCGAATTTATTTTTCATTTAATAATGTAGCTGTAACATGTTTTAACTATGCTTATAATTTTTTTTTCTTTACTGTTGACCAAAGATCACAGACATTGGCAGAATCGCTAAGTGTCGTTGCCACTTAAAAACAATTGAATGTATACAACGAATGATTTATTTTATTTAATTTAATGTATTTTTAACACATATTATATGTACATTTTGGCTTTATGCACTTCTTCCCCATATAAACTTTAACTTTGCCAAATCTCACACTTCTCCGTGCGCGCAATATTCTGAAAAATGTTTCCAAAGTTTTCGCTTAGCGTATAAATATATAGATAATTCTGAGGCATGTATCAGTTGGCAAAAATTTCGTTAATAACCAGCTTCTAGACCCGTCAGGCTCATAACTTTTTTTTTTTTTAAGGCTTAAATAAAACATTCCCTTCATTGTAGAGATGAATGTTAATATTTCTGCATGAAAATGAAAAATTTCATTGCATCAGTGACCAAAGATTAAAAAGAAATCGTCAACACCAAACAATGTACTGCAAAATGGGGTGAATTGGAACACTTTTTAAATTCTAAGGTGAAAAAAGGTTGAAAGGTTCTCGGTTTTAACTATGAATTTGTACATTAAACTTGGGTCATATCTTGTTAAGACTGCTGCGAGTGAAAGAATAATTCTTTAGATTAAATCCTTAGTTTTCTTTGGTTCAAACATGAAAGGGGATCTTTTGAAACAAGTAGTAATTAGAAGGCAGTAATTCAGATCATACAATAATCATCAAAGTAGTTATATGAATCCCAACCCACCATTTTTGTCAAAAAATGTAATAACTCTGAAAATTTTTTACTAGCTTCAATATATGTCCAAATCGATCATGTCATTCTTGAAATTTAACGTATTTTTAAAACGAGAAGATGTCCCTTTTTTTAATTTTTTAAAATTGTTTTACGTCTCTCAACAGCGAGGTCTTTAGAGACAGGAAAGGATGGGGGCAGGGAATGGGAAGGAATTCAGCCATGGACTTTTTTTTTAAGGAAGCATCCCGGCATTTGCCTGGAGTGATTTGGGAAACCATGGAAAACCCAAATCTGGATGCCCGGACAGGGATTCGAACCGCCGTCCTCCCGAATGCGAGGCCAGAACACTATCCGTTACACCACCATGCTCGGTAGAGAAGATGTCCTGATGCTCTGTGATGGCTATAGTTTCCTGACAACATCTTCAAGAAAAAAATGACTCTTCATACGCCACAGAAAACTTACATGTCCTTGTGACGCTTTTGTATAAAACTCCCACTAACTCTCATATTCTGGATAAAAAACTGTGTTGACATGAAATCTGTTTGCGTATCCTTTAGCCACTGAGAAGTCGTCCTGAGAAAAAGTATTAGAAATCTGACGGCTTTCTGGAGATTGAAACTCAAATGCTTTCTAAGAGGTTGTGACAGTCTAAACTCTCTATCACTGTCTTTTATTCAATAACCTGAGTCATCTTCTGATGATGATGATTCTTTTATAATTCATTTTTTACTTCTGATTGTCATCTTTATTTAGTCTTTAGGCTTCCTGCTGCAATATTAACAGGTTCATAATTACATACAAAGTTTCGGAGAAGTAAAATTTAATAATTTTCTTGTAGTATGTTGTGTCAACTGTTGTGGATAAGTTGGTAGTGTAGCTAACAGCATAAAACTTATTTCCATTATGATGTTAGTTAAGTGGAAAAAAAATGAAAAATGAAATTGAAGTCAAAAATAAATTTTTTTTGTACAATCGTGAAGTTTTGTTCCTAATCACCCCGTTTTACGGTCGATAAACAAAAAGCAAATAAAAATACTGGTGCATGTCTCACTGCTCAATAATGGCGACTCCTCTGGATGTAAATACCCTGTCACGTGATTATAAACATGTTACGTGTGCACAGAATGTTGCAGCGTATGTGCTCTGATAGTGTAACTCCTAACACGTAGCTTGTAACACTAACAAATTAATCCCTACTGTGGCAAAGTAGTTTCACTTCAAAGATAGAAAGAAATCAAAATATACTAAATATGTACATGTTGAAAAATAGAGCTGAAAACCGACTTAAAATTCCAAATTGTAAGTGACAGGTTTAATGTAGGGTGCCAGGGGTGTGTCTGGTGTCTAGGATGGGTCGATTGGCAAGTTCCCATCTGTGGAGTTCTGAAGAGGCGGTGGTGTCCGGAAAAATTCTCATTCAATAAATTTTAAAAAAAGATTAAAACTTCCATGGAAAACCTTCATTAGAAGTATGTACTAATTATTTCTGATTCATAAGCACAAACAAACAAGATAATGGCGAAGCGCGTTTTACTTGCCTATCAGCACTCCTAGACACCAAACACACCTCGCCTCAATCAAACCTGTCACTTACTATTTTATAAATTCAAAGTCAATTTACATATACAACAGAGTACAAAAAGTTTACAAAACAACCTTATCCTGTTCAAAATACTCTCCATTACAACTAATATATTTGCCCACCGGTGCTTCTACCCTTCAAACATTTTCTGTAGTCTGTAGCTCACCCCTCGTTTTTTTCTTGACCTGTTCAATGTTGTCAAATCGGTGTCCTTTCAGCCCCTTTCCATGCGTGGAAATAAGAAAAAGTCGCACGGAGCCAGGTCAGGCGAGTAAGGTGTGTGGGGCAGTGGAACCATGCCATTTAAACTGCCTAACAGAGACAGCTGTGTGTGCAGGTGCATTGTCGTGGTGGAAGAACCAGTCTCCTGTCTCACACAAATAAGAAAAAGTCGCACGGAGCCAGGTCAGGCGAGTAAGGTGCGTGGGGCAGTGGAACCATGCCATTTAAACTGCCTAACAGAGACAGCTGTGTGTGCAGGTGCATTGTCGTGGTGGAAGAACCAGTCTCCTGTCTCACACAAATAAGAAAAAGTCGCACGGAGCCAGGTCAGGCGAGTAAGGTGCGTGGGGCAGCGGAACCATGCCATTTAAACTGCCTAACAGAGACAGCTGTGTGTGCAGGGGCATTGTCGTGGTGGAAGAACCAATCTCCTGTCTCACACAAATAAGAAAAAGTCGCACGGAGCCAGGTCAGGCGAGTAAGGTGCGTGGGGCAGCGGAACCATGCCATTTAAACTGCCTAACAGAGACAGCTGTGTGTGCAGGGGCATTGTCGTGGTGGAAGAACCAGTCTCCTGTCTCACACAAATAAGAAAAAGTCGCACGGAGCCAGGTCAGGCGAGTAAGGTGCGTGGGGCAGTGGAACCATGCCATTTAAACTGCCTAACAGAGACAGCTGTGTGTGCAGGTGCATTGTCGTGGTGGAAGAACCAGTCTCCTGTCTCACACAAATAAGAAAAAGTCGCACGGAGCCAGGTCAGGCGAGTAAGGTGCGTGGGGCAGCGGAACCATGCCATTTAAACTGCCTAACAGAGACAGCTGTGTGTGCAGGGGCATTGTCGTGGTGGAAGAACCAGTCTCCTGTCTCACACAAATAAGAAAAAGTCGCACGGAGCCAGGTCAGGCGAGTAAGGTGCGTGGGGCAGTGGAACCATGCCATTTAAACTGCCTAACAGAGACAGCTGTGTGTGCAGGTGCATTGTCGTGGTGGAAGAACCAGTCTCCTGTCTCACACAAATAAGAAAAAGTCGCACGGAGCCAGGTCAGGCGAGTAAGGTGCGTGGGGCAGCGGAACCATGCCATTTAAACTGCCTAACAGAGACAGCTGTGTGTGCAGGGGCATTGTCGTGGTGGAAGAACCAATCTCCTGTCTCACACAAATAAGAAAAATTCGCACGGAGCCAGGTCAGGCGAGTAAGGTGCGTGGGGCAGCGGAACCATGCCATTTAAACTGCCTAACAGAGACAGCTGTGTGTGCAGGGGCATTGTCGTGGTGGAAGAACCAGTCTCCTGTCTCACACAAATAAGAAAAAGTCGCACGGAGCCAGGTCAGGCGAGTAAGGTGCGTGGGGCAGCGGAACCATGCCATTTAAACTGCCTAACAGAGACAGCTGTGTGTGCAGGGGCATTGTCGTGGTGGAAGAACCAATCTCCTGTCTCACACAAATAAGAAAAAGTCGCACGGAGCCAGGTCAGGCGAGTAAGGTGCATGGGGCAGTGGAACCATGCCATTTAAACTGCCTAACAGAGACAGCTGTGTGTGCAGGGGCATTGTCGTGGTGGAAGAACCAGTCTCCTGTCTCACACAAATAGGGTCTCTTTTGACGAACACTGTCGCGTAATCTTCTTAAAACTTCCACATAAAAGGTTTGATTGACGGTGTGATGTGGGGGAACAAACTCCAAATGACATCAACATTTTCAGTAATTCGGACAGTTGATGGGATGTCCAGAACGAGGTTTGTCATCAATCGACATGTCGCCACTTTTACACCGAGCGATCCACTCGTACACTTGAGTTTTTCCCATAGCGTCATCTTTGTAAGCTGTTTTCAACATTGAAACAGTTTCAGCAACATTTTTACAGAGTAGGAAACAACATTTCACAGCTGTACGTTGTTCACTTAAACTTACCACAATCAATTTTTTTTTTAACTGCTTTACGTCTCTCAACAGCGAGGTCTTTAGAAACGGGAAAGGATGGGGGGCAAGGAATGGGAAGGAATTCGGCAATGGCCTTTTTGAAGGAAGCATCCTGGCATTTGACTGAAGTGATTTGGGAAACCATGGAAAACCCAAATCTGGATGCCCGGACAGGGATTCGAACCGCCGTCCTCCCGAATGCGAGGCACGAACGCTAACCGTTTCACCACCACACTCGGTACCACAATCAAAAATGAAACAATAACAAAACAGCGCTAGCAAAAACAATCACTGCAGATTAAAAGAACATGCCAGGTCGGCATCAGAGGTGGAACTGAACTGACAATGAGTTGCAATATAAATGCCTAGCGGCATATACTGGCTATACTGGTTATTTTTGGGTACCCCGTTGTATATGTTTTTAATTTTTTGTTTACATTTATACATTTCTTATTTGTAATAACAGTTTGAAATTATAATTTTTATTTTACTGCAACTGATATTCACAGATATTATTCTGTCCCACTATTAACGTTTGGTAAACTTCCCGTCCACTGGTTCTAACTGCACTCTTCCCTCTTGTTTCACCATTGGCTCATTCTATGGGAGGTCCTGATATGTACACACCTTCCCCCTGCCACATGTCTTATCTCCAACATGATTAAGGCTACAAACTGCGTTTGTATGGTCCCCCCGCCTTTGTGGTAAGTGATGGTTTAGTTTCTGTACTCTATCTGATTTATAGTAAGACTAGCGGAGTTCCCGGTGTTGCCCCGGTATAGTTGGCGTAGATTTAACCGTACCCTATTTTTATTCCCGCAATGAGAAACATTTGTACAAAGTTTCATAAAATATGCGCTAACTTTTTCGGAATTAAAGCAAACTTACATTCACCCGCCCCCTACCAAGAAACTGGTGGGCTGAAGTTTATTTGCACGTATACTATTTTCATTCATCCGAAAAGATTCATGTATATGAAGCTTCGTTAATTTGGTTAAGAAATTTCATTACTACATTACTGAACAACCCTAGATTATGTTAAAACACTCACATTTGATTCGATTGCGAAGTGAATGGATATACTTGTGGCTCGAAACGCCAGATCCTTTAACTCTGCAGATAAAATATCAAAAGTGAATCCGGAATAATATTATCTATGTCGTTTAAAAATTGAATATCCCGAATTAAAGGAAAGAATACTTCAAGCTATGGCTTTTAAAAATTGAATATATCGAATTAAAAGAAAGAATACTTAAAGTTTTGTTTAGTGTGAAAAATAGTTATTACTATATGGTAAGTTATCTTATTGCTTTAATTAAAGGCTATGGTCAGAGACATTGTGTTGTGTGTTTAGTGCGGAGTATGCGTCATCTAGTGATTCGTCCTGTGGAATTTCATTTAATGCTCCTCCTGGGGACAAGGAACGGGAAGGAATTCGGCCATGGCCTTTATGAAGGAAGCATCGTGGCATTCACCTGGAGTGATTTGAAGAAACCATGGAAAACGCGAATCTGGATGCCTGGACGGGGATTCGAGCCTGCGTCCTCCCAAATGCGAGGCCAGAACGTTAACCGTTCACCCACCACGCTCGGTAATCACAAACTAATTCAAAACGATGTTGTGTATACCCACTGCTATGGGTGAACTTAAATGACAGTCGCTTGCATGAACAGACTGCACAGAACAGTAAGTGCGAGTGTACGGAACGTCGCAGCTCGTGCGCATTTGAGGCGTAACTTGTAATGCTAACAAATTCCTCCCTGCTGTGGCCAAAGAAGTTTCACCTCAAAAATTGTAGTATGGAACTGCAATTTCCACAGTTCGAGCAACTCAGCATTTAGATATCACTCACATGAAGGCAAAATTACAGTTCCAAAGAAAGGTCTACTGCACATATTTTTTGTTAATATTCATGAATAATTATTATTAGGGGCATTTATTAATTATGTGAGGTATTTTTCCAGAATTCTGGACTTCTCCCTCCCCTTTTCTGTGGTGAGATTTGGTTGGATTCCCCCCCACCCCCATGATTAATGATGAGTATTTTTGAGACCTTTTTTAGCTCTACTTTCCTTCAAGAAATTAAAAAGATGAGGTGAGGTTTGGTGACATTTTGCCGGACCCCCTTCTGCCTCATGTAATTAATGGATGCCCCCTTGTTCCACAATTCATTAAAACTGGGTGAGGGATAATTACTGGCATTAGGTTTAATGATTAACCATATATCTCCACTACAAATAAATATAAAATAAGATAGTAAACGGAAAAATAAATTGCACTGAATGCAGATGAAGGCAGGAGGCCAGATGAACCACAAGAAACACACACACACATGAAAAAACAATTAGTATAGGTAATTTTCAATAGAAGTACAGTTCCAAATTACCCAGGGAGCACCCATTAACTACGTGGCTCAATTTTGCCGTCACTTGAACGTCTCTCGCTTCCTCCCACACAGCCTGATCACATCAATAATCCACTCAGTCATGTGATAAACTTCGGTGTGTGCACACCTCCCGAACTATATGACTCATTTCCTACATCACGAATAAGGTGTAAAACAGAAATTTTGTGTATTCTTGTGTTTGTCATATATGTTCTTCACCAGTTGCTGCCTTCAACTTTGGTGAGTGATGAGTCATTTTCCCTTTCCTTGTAATTTATATAGGAGATAGAAAATTAAATGACAGAAATAAATATTCATATGAAAGTTATGTGGCTTGGCTCAGCCCCCCCCTTTTTTTTTACTTAGTCCAGCACAACTTTCTATCCAACCCTTCCCCACTAGACAGAGCCACGAAATTTAGGGACACTTCCCTGCCCATAAGCCACTAATTTCTCCCTGTCTCTCTCTCTACCTCTCTCTTTTTTTTTAGGGCTTTTTAGCTAATTGATAACTACATAAGTAGCACAGAATTGTGTTCAGTGACTGGGAATCAAACTGGATGAGGCATTTATAAGAGAATCAAACTAACACTTGACTGGAGAATTTTCAGTTAACTACAGAAAACTGAAATCCGATGGTGGCAGAGAAGATCGAACCTTGCATCCCCCAGAATGCCCAATTCAAACATCACCACTAGCCCACTAGACTCATTAGTCTAGAGATTAAACGGATAGCTGTTTGGCCGGATACCGGCTATCTGGCCATCCTATAGGCTGGATATTCAGCAGCTGAATATCCAGCTAAACGTTGTTATTTGAGATTAGGAAAAAAAATCGTGAGCAAAGAAAGGATCGCCTATTTGGGAATACTTTTATGTACATAATCACAATAAGTTTTCGATTTTGAATTACTTTTCATGAGGCATGTTTTGACGTGAAGTTTGAATAATTTCTTTTTTCTCTTTGTGGACTTAAAGAGAAAACAATGATGTATTTTTTATCTGTCTTCAACCATATACCTCTGCCATGACAAACCATTTGAAAATAAAATATCCAGTAAACTTTCATGAAATGAGGGAAGCTACAACTGCTGTCGTGCCTATACTATACTGCCTTCAGCCACCCCCGGGACATGTTCGTCTTCGACGTTGAAAGAAAAGAAATTGACTATCTCAGAATCAAGTGGGTGCGCAGACTTCCGCGGTCGTTGTCGGTGTTACCCTGGTTGTCCGCGTCAATTTTTGAAAACCACAGTTCTCTGAAGAAGGCCGCAAAATGATAGCCGAAACATTAGGTTTTCATAAATTGACACGGTTTAACCTGGACAACCGAGATAAAACATATATCAGAATCATTTGAAAGGAAATTACTTTGGAATGTAAATGATGAAAAAGCAAAAAATTATCATTAAGTTACTGCAGGAATCGTTGCACTAGACGAATAGACTTGTGTTTTTATTTGTGTATGGACTTATTTTACACCTATCAATTGTGAATTTAAAGAAAATTTTATGAAATTTTCGTCATTTATTGAGAATCCGATACCCGCCGGATATCCGCAGGGTATTGACCTACTGTCCGGTATCCGGCTGGATAGTAAATATTGGCCGGATACTCCACAGTTGCCGGATATCCTTTTCATCTCTACTCATTACTACCTGTAGAGTCTAGCACTCACCCAGTGCGAGGGCGCGTCCGTCTTCAGTGACGATGATGTTGT
Source organism: Vandiemenella viatica (assembly GCA_031002005.1). NCBI lineage: Eukaryota > Metazoa > Arthropoda > Insecta > Orthoptera > Morabidae > Vandiemenella > Vandiemenella viatica. The sequence continues at coordinate 2,976,683 of JARYHS010006518.1, forward strand.
GGGCGGCGGTGCAGCCGGACGCGACCAGTCGGACGTGCACTCCGGCCAGGGGCGCGAAGCGGTGAGGAGACCACAGGTTGCGGCCTGGAGCCGGGCCCGATCCCGCTTTGCCCTTGGGAGCTGTCTTTCGTCCGGTGAGGTCCCAGTTGGTGCAGCCAGAGATCAGGAATGTCCCACCCACCCGGGGCTTTGTCTGTGAAGAAACAAAACAAATACACCAAATAAAATAGCTGTGCAGAAATTTTAAATTATTACAGAGAAACACTGTTTATGGACACACTATTGCAGAATTGTTAGACACATAATAGAGGTTCAATAGAATTCCAATTATCCGAATCAATTGGGACCGGACCCCATTCGTATAATCAAAATTTCGGATATTTGGATTTTTTCTGAAACAGGGTCTATTTATTTAATTACTGTATGTACGAGGGTAGGTCCACAAGTTCCTGGCCTGACCTACTTAGCGGATGGGTACAAAAGATTGAATTGCCGTGCTTCGAAGGCAATGTTTTGAGACAGTAGTGCCCATACTTTCGTTCCTCTCCGCAAGTTCCCGCGTGCAAGAGAGAGGACCAAACATAACCTGAACAAACCATGTCAAGGGTGTAGTATCGTGCCATGATGAAGTTTTTGACTAAAGAAGGCTGTAGGCCTTCTGATATCCATGTACGTATGCAAATTGTGTACGGAAATGATTCTCCTTCATATTCTACAGTGAAACACTGTGCGAAACTTTTTAAATTTGGCAGAAAATTCCTGGTTGTGTCCCATGCTCTGGACGCCCGACGTCAGCGATCACTGATGAAAACATCATAAGTGTGCAGGAGGAAGTGCTGGAAGACAGGAGACTGAAGGCAAAAGAAATTGCAGCGAGACTGGGCTTGTCGAAAACCACTGTCCTTAGAATCCTCCATGAACATTTGGGTATAAACAAGGTCAGTGCACGACGGATTCCCAAAATTCTGTCTGCAGTATGAAAAGCCAACGAATGAACTGGGTTTGAGAGATTTTGAAGCTGTGGGAAGAGGAGAAACATTAATTTCTGAATTCTATTGTCACTGGTTATGAGACCATGGCCCTGTACTACGATCCTCTGTCGAAAAGAGAATCAGTGGAATGGAGCCAGGTGGGGGAATCTCCGCCTAAAAGGGCGAAAGTGTACCGGTCGACAAAGAAGATCATGGCGACTATTTTTTGGGATAATGAAGGAATTTTATTGCTCGATTTCAAGGCAAGAAATACTTCAGTAAACGCAATGTACTATTGTAACTTGATCATGAAACTCCAAGACGCCATAAAAGAGAAAAGGTGCGGCAAACTTTCAAGAGGTGTGATGCTCCTGCACGACAATGCACCTGTCCACACTGCCATGCATGTGAAGGCCATTGTTAAAGAATGTGGATTCTCCGAACTGCCTCATCCACCGTACAGTCCAGATTTGGCCCCGAGTGACTAGTTTTTGTTTTCTTAACTGAAGTCTGACCATTGTGGACACAAATTTTGCAACGATGAAGACGTGCAGGCAGCTGTAATTAAACATTTTGACAACAAGAAATATTTTTCCGGCGGAATAAATTTGTTAATTCCACGTTATGAAAAATTTATTACAATAAAGGGAAGTTATATTGAAAAGTAATATATATATTTCATATATTTGAATGTCCTTTCCTACTTAGGCTGGGAACTTTTAGACCTAGCCTCGTAAGTTGAAAATGGGAGAAAAAACTATTTTTAAAGAAAGAGTTTTTAATTAATTGAGTTAAAAGGCAAGACTTTTATATGTTAAGCGTACTTAAAAGTGCTGTACATTAGTAGTGTACGTATGTACTGTACTGTAAATAAAAGTCATTGCCCACTGAACATCTCTGTCATAGTAAGCTGTTTGACTGTATTCATCCGCTTGACAGTGAGAAGTTGCATGTGGTCACACTCGGGCTGACGCTCCAACCACTACAACGCAGTTTCATTGCTTGCTGAACATCTCTGTCATAGTAAGCTGTCTGACTGTATTCATCCGCTTGTCAGTGAGAAGTTGCATGTGGTCACACTCGGGCTGACGCTCCATCCACTTCAACGCAGTTTCAAGGCCGGCAAATGCTTGACTAGCTGATGGTCCCGTGTCTCCTTCAACTTCGATATTAAGGTCATCTTTTTCCTCAACACTTTCTTCTCTCACACTTTCAATAAGTTCATCATCATTTAGAATTTCATACCCAGGGTCAGACGAATCACACACCACCCACTATCCTAAATCTTCAGTACTAACTTCTGAACGTCCAGGAATTTTCAAAAGCATGTTTCTGAATTCCTCAAGTGACACATCATCCCCATCTTCTCCTGTCTCTTCCCTTTCCTTTTCTTGAGCTTCTTTTTTCTTTTTCTCCTTTTCCTTCTCTTCTTCAGTTGATATGCCTTTCAACTTGTTCCACGCACATCTTAATGTGACTGCCTTAAGTGATTCGGATAATAAGCGATTCAGAGAGTCGGAGTTCGGATAATTGGAGTTCTGCTGTATAGCAAATATGCTTCCCCCTCCCCCACCCCTGCTGGCTTTATGGAATATCAAGATCGTTAGAGGCAGAAACGATTTTTTTGGGGGAGGGGGGAACGGACAAGGACAGGGAAGGAATTCGGTCATGGCCTTTTGAAGAAAACACCATGCCATTTGCCTGGAGTGAATTGGGAAAACCACAAAATTATTGAAGATATTTTTACAATTCCTTAATCCTCTTCGAAATAGCACCCTTAGGCAGCTACAAACCAAAAATTACACTGCTGCCATTGGCCGTACGCCTTCTGGAAGTCAGTTTCGGGGACGCTGTTGAGAGCCCTCGTCGATGCTGCTTCAACGTCCTGAATCGAGTCAAACCGCTGTTCCTTCAGCTGCCTTTTCATCCGTGGGAATAAAAAAAAGTCAGTTGGAGCCAGATTGGGACTGTAGGCGGGGTGCAGCAACGTGGCAACGGTGAATCGGGCCAACAGTTGCCTTCTTCATCCTCCTGTCCAATGGAGGCTCGCATGAGCAAATCAAAGATCAAGACAATGCTGATCGTGTTTTTTGACCGTCACAGGGTGATTCATAAGGAGTTCATTTCCCCTGGGGAAACTGTCAATTCGAACTTTTACGTGCAAGTGTCAGCTCACCAGTGAGACCGAGTGAATCGCGTCCGACGAGTCATCTGCGCCAACTGGACTCTGCATCACGACAATGCGGCGTGCCAAGGCGCGCCGTCATGAGGCAACTGTTAGCCCGATACAACATTGCCGCGTTGCTGCATCCCGCCTACAGTCCTGATCTGGCTCCATCTGACTTTTCTTAATCACATGGATGAAAAAGCAGCTGAAGGAACAGCGGTTTGACTCAATCCAGGACGTTGAAGCAGCACCGACGAGGGCTCTCAACAGCGTCCCCAAAACTGACTTCCAGAAGGCGTATGGCCAATGGCAGCAGCGTAATCTTTGGCGTGTAGCTGCCTAAGGGTACTATTTCGAAGAGGATTAAGGAATTGTAAAGATATCTTCAATATTTTTTTTTTTAGAAAAAAATCAGTCCTACTACTTTTGGTATACACCATGTACATTAATATGAGGTAGCGCCATCAAAACCATGTGTCACAATTTGATGAGACATATCAAAAATAAATAATAAAATTTTCTGATATCTCGCTTAGTTCTTGAGATACTGAATGTCAAAATTCAACTACAGATATAGTTCATTGTGACATTTTTTTTTTCTGGTCTAAACTGCATTTCAACCAAGAAAACAAAACACCTAACGTGCATGTCCACCGTGTAGTTTCCTGTGGCTTAGGTGATTTTTTTTTTTTCTGATCCAGGGCACATTTCAATCTAATCAATAAATTTTGATATGATATACCAAGAACTTATCAAGATATCAAAAAAGTTTAAGTTTCAATTTATCTCATATCATTTGGAAAAATTTTTTTCTAGTCCAGGCCACTTACAACCTAACCGCCACAATTTTGAGGCTGATATCTCGAGAACTAAGTGAAATCAAAGATTTTATTCTTTACTTTCGAGTTGCCTCAGCAAGTTACATAAGAATCCATCATCGAACTGCAGTGCCACAGTTATCGTAGAATCCTCTCATATGGTATCATCAAAACTTCCCAACAACTTTACAGTCGTTGCTGCAGAGTGCAAATACTATAGTTGCCATCAAATGAGAGTTTAGATATGGCAGCCACTATACTGTTAGAGCAATTGCGTATGGTAACTTCCATGAGGTATAATGTCTAATGCATGTTTCTTTTTGCTATAATGAACACTGTTCCTCAAAAGGTATGGCGATCCTATCTCAAATATCAGGCCAAGTATACCTCCTCCGAGAGGGTCCAAACAACCTTTGGGTTGAATAGCAAGCTAAGGTTTTAATGTTTTCAGGAACATGTGTAGCAAATTTCAAACCAATTCCTTCCCTATACACCAGTGTTGGACTACTGCCCTGAATCAGTCAGAAAGAGATTTTACTAGTGCATATGACGACATTTTGACCAAGGGATTGTAGTCCTGTTCCAGCATGTGCTCACATCTACATATTTCACATATGGTGGGCGGTACTATGAGCAAACCGATGGTGTGGCTATGGGCTCGCCACTTTCTCCTGTGGTAGGCAATTTATATATGGAGGAATTCTTGGAACACCTGAACTCAATCCATCCTAACATATGTTTCACCATGGAGGTTGAGAGAGATGGCATACTGCCGTTCCTGGATGTATTAATTAAACACAAGCCAGATGGTACTTTGGCGCATAGTGTTTAGAGGAAACCTACGCACACAGACCTGTATTTAGGGGCTACCAGTTGTCATCACCAGCTCAGTAGAAAACTTTATTGACAACACTGGTCCATCGTGCGCAAGCCATCTCGGACAGTGACAGCCTGCAAGAAGAACTGAGGCACCTACAGCAGGTTTTCAGACAAAATGGTTATTCTGAAGAGCATATTAGACAGGCTTTTCTCCCCCAGAAACCGAGACTATCACCTGAACAAGAATATCCAAAAACCGTCACCATGTTGCCTTATACCGGGAATACTTCTGGAAAGATCGGAAGAATTTTAGCAAGATATGGCGTAAAGAGTATCTTCCGTCCACCGTTGAAGATACGGGATATGTTATGCACGGTGAAAGATGACCTCGGCCTTCAAGTCCTGGGAGTTTATCTGATCCCTAGTGAATGGGGCAAAGTATATATCGGCCAAACCATAAGATATATCGAGGAACGTCGCACTGAGCACCAAATGATCTCTGCGGTTATTAGAATTGGAAAAATCCATGTTAGTAGAACATCAACATCAACTTCTACAATACTGAAGTTTTGGGTAAGATATTGTATTTCTGGGACTCAGTTATCAGAGAAGCGCTGGAGATTCGAATAAGTGACAACAGCATTAATAGAGATGGTTGTCTCTTCCTGAGCGAAGATTGGGAGCCAATGGTCAAGGACCTGAAAAAGCGACATGTCAGACACAGCTTCCAGGGAGATTGCTGTCTTGACACGTCGACCAATGGGAGAGCTGATCTGTTGCGGGCCGGACTCATATTGAGCCAACCAGGAGATAAGTCGTCATGATTGGTCAGTAATGCCACCCGTTAAGCAACGTTGAGTGTGGTTGGTACTTGGATGGGCGACCTCCCAAGATGACGCCGTGAAGCCACGAGATTCAAGCCACTTCATGCCACCTGTTAAGCAACATTAATCGTGGTGCATGGTTGGTACTTGGATGGGTGACCACTTTATGATGCCGCCGTGGAGCCACAATAAGCCATCCATCCATCCGTTAGGTGCTGGGCTAAGAAATGCAGCCAAACAGGTCTCCCCCAGTCTGAAGCCATTTTTAGCGGCGACCAATGGGAGTGCAGTGGGAAGCTTCCCCCCAACATCGGGCTATTTATAGGAACCAGGAATCACTGGCGAGGCAGTCACAGTCTAGTAAATTTATATTACTGCTAACCTGATGAAGAAACGAAGGTAGTTGCCGAAACGTTGTGAAATGAAGAAACTAACCAGCAGAAAAACCAAGAATTATTCATTTCATCTATACACTGGGAAAAGCTTAATTCTCATACAATATATATATATATTAACCTATGGCTTTACGCCTCGTTGACGTCAAGGTCATTAGAGGTGGGATGGGACTGGAGACAAGGAATGGGAAGAAATTCAGCCATTGCCTTTTGAAGGAAGCATCCCGGCATTGGCCTGGAGTGATTTGGGGAAACCATGGAAAATCCAAATCTGGATGCCGGGATGAGGATTTGAACCCGTGTCCTGAATGCAAGCCCAGAGTGTTAACCATTCACCCACCATGCTCAGTCACAATATTTAGATGGCTTTGAAATAAAATAAGGAGGTTGGAAGTGATGACATTTCTGGAGAACCTTGGAAATCCCTAGGGGACGGAGGAATCCAAAGATTATTCAAACTGGTACCAAATTATTATGAAACAGGGGAGATTCCAAAGATATTAATAAAAGTACCATTTTCAAACTTCCAAAGAAAGCACAAGCCGACAAATGTGAGAATTACCACACTGTAAATCTAACACCAAATGGTTTAAAATTACTAACCAGGATAATACACAGAAGAAAGCACAGCAGAAGAGGTAGTGGGTGAAGATCAGTTTGGGTTTAGGAATAACCACAGTGCAACAAAAGGAATTCTGGCTTTAAGATTAATACTTGAAGCGTGGATCAAGGGGGGGAAAGGTTTTTAATGGTGTTTGCTGATTTAGGAAGAGCTTTTGATAATGTTAGGTGGGACAAGATGTCAAAATTTCAAAGAAGGCAGGTCTAGAATATTTAGATGAATACTTTATAAACTAAACAATCACTAAAATAAGTAGGAAGCAAATTACAATTCATGGCCGAAGCAAGAATGATGTTAAAAGCAAAAACAGATCTAGCAAAAAATGCCGCTTAAAAAAAAAAAACCAACAGAAACCTTTCAGTTTCAAATATTAATCTAGGACTCAGAAAGAACTTTTTATAACTGAATTTTTGGAGCACAGCTCTTTATGACAGTGAAGCAAGTACTTTAGGAATACCAGAAAGAAGGAAAATTGAAGCATCTGAAAAGTGGCGCTATTAAAAGATGCCGAAAATTAAGTGGGCAGATAAAGTACGAAATTAACTTGTTTTGCAGATGATGGGTGAAGAGCGAAGGTTATGAAAGTGTCTTACAGAAAGAATAGACAGAATGGTGGGTCATATTTTAAGACACGGGGGATTGGTTAATTTACTAGTGGAAGGAAGAGTCAAAGGAAAGAGCAGTAGAGGAAGACAATCTGTAGAATATATGTTCATATATTATACTAATTGTCCACCTCTACAGATATTTCTTGCTTCAGCAGATAAATGAAAATGTAGCTTGTGAGAGGTATGTTGAAGAGGTTAGCACCAGATAGGAAGGGATGGAGGTTTGCATCAAACCAAACCACCAACCATTCATTTTTTTTGTTTTAACTGCTTATCATCTCTTAACAGCGAGGTCTTTAGAGACGGGAAAGGATGGGGGGCAAGGAATGGGAAGGAATTCGGCCATGGCCTTTTGAAGGAAGCATCCTGGCATTTGCCTGGAGTGATTTGGGAAACCATGGAAAACCCAAATCTGGACGCCCGGAGGGAGATTTGAACCGCTGTCCTCCCGAATGCGAGGCCAGAACGCTAACCATTACACCACCACGCTCGGTAAAAGAATTTCATAACTAGCCGTTGAAATGTTGTGATTTTACAACACAATCGTGTGGTTCACCACAGGGAAGATTTTTGGTTAACTGGACTTGAGATTCCACTGTAACTAAATTCCTCTGTGCGGACTAATACTGTAGTATTTAATTGAAAAATATATTATTTTCAAGCAGTAGTAAGGCTGTAAAACACCCTGGACCACTAGAATGGTCTAGGGTGGATTATAACCTAAGTAATAGTCTTGCAATTGACTACCGCAGCCCACGTATTAGATCTTAGTTACAGCAACATTGCTAAATTAAAAGCCATATTCTTCAATTCTCCATGTTTTTTACATGCCAATCCTTCTGCCTCTGACATTGTATTTATTTTTTCATATCTTCGGACTAACTATTTTTTTTAATTGTAAACTGTTCAAGATGGAAAAATCCTACCGTAATCAACCATAAACAAAATGGGATTACTGGAGATCGCAATTCCGAAAGGAATTGGTGTCATAATACACAAGACACGCCGCTAGAAATACTGGATATAACCAAGGAGATCTTCATTCAAATTGAGATTTCACTTTGGCAGCAAGAGAAAGCAGATATAATGCTGAGAAACATATTTTTTCCTTTTGGGTGAACTGTCCATAAACGAATGCAGTAGAGGTAGTTTTTGTTGGTACTATTTAGGGCACAGTACAATTTGCAGCAAATGTCCGCTTGCGATTGGTTGTGATGCATGGCAGTCAGTAGCTTATTGGATGCGTATTTTATGTATTAATCTGTGTTTTGTAGTTTCTAATCGTTTATTGAGTAATAATATTGCCTTGGAAATGCACTCGATTTAATGGGAAAGGTTGTGTTAATTCCATATCCATTGATATTAACACTTCTCAACCCCATTAAACAAACCATCACCCCCCCCCCCCACAAAGTGTCTTCACCAACATTCCTTTACAGGGCACCTAATGATAAATACTTGTCCTCCTAAAGATACCATGCCTTCCAGTTAGCCAAACTAGTCTCATATCCTTTTCCTAAAATCATGCCTCTTCTTTAACATTCCTCCTAATGGTCTCACCATCAAACTTCCAGTATTTGGGTGTCCTCCACATATTCAGCAAGCCCTACTTGCCTTCCACTACAAACAGTCTTTGGCCCCCACCAACCTTGTCCTTCAATAGTGCACAAATCTGGCTAACCAACTTTCCAGACACCTCATATCCCTTCACAGAATACTCCTGCTGTCAACTCCGCAAGTAATCCCACTTATGAATTAGATTCTACAACAATCGGTGAATTTCAGTAGTAGGCATTCCCAGAATCATCTGCAGTCTCTTCCCTGCAGCCTCCCCTGATTTCTTCAAAACCATCTATTGCCCAACTGCTCAACATACCTCAACCTCTTCCATTGAAACCCACACCTTGTTCTCTGCATTCCAGCCCTGCCTCCAAATCTAAACCGTCAGTTGTGAACCTGTCCTCTTCATCACTATCGAACCCAGGGTCGGATTTAAACTTTTTTTTAGTGTAGGCTGTTCATTTTGTGCCGCCCTTTTCTCCTTCATACTTAGGGGGCATCCACAAATTACGTGAGTTGTTTTTCCGGATTTCTGGACCCCCCCCCTCACCCCTGGTGAGATTTCGTGAGATCTGGCCAGACTCCCCCCTCTGGTGAGATCAGGTCCGTGAGAACCCCCCCCCCTAGAAATCGCCCTCGAAACTTTTATACCTTTTAAGGTCACACCCTAACTTTTTGACGAAATACCCTCCTCCTAAAATCGACTTAGGCGCAAATTATAGACCTTTTTTTTGGCTCTACTGTCCCCAAATTTTTCGCAAAATCTCACGTGAGATTTCTGTAGACCCCCCCCCTCCCCCCTGGTGAGATTTGGTGAGATTTCGCCAGACCCCCCCCCCCCCTATTTCACCTCACATAATTTATGGATGCCCCCTTATACTAATCACTAATTTGTATTACCTTTATTAGGTAGCAAACGATTATATGTATATGTGAATGGATATAGATAAAGAGTGACTTCATTACTTGAAAGTATTCAGATTTAGTGATAAAATAGAAATAAAAAAATGAACTTTTTATTATGAAACAAGAATACAAACAAGAAAATAAATAATGTAATACATAATTATAGTTAACTTCGGGGTTTTTTGATTGGCGAACATAGAGGAACAACTTTCTCACTGACTGTTTTCCATACGACAAACTTCGAAACACACTTTTTATCGGCAAAGAACAGAAAACACGTTAAAACGTACGCTCCGATTTGTAATCAATTATTATTAAACAATTATAATATATATTAATTTCAATCAGAATACCGGTTTTGGCATAGTTCAATGCATGTTCCTTAAAAATTTCAAAGAATTTAATTCATTATTAGCTGAGAAATGACAAGTTTCAAAAATCATTGACTTTTTAATGATTTTTTCAATACAATTAGGACTTTCGAGCACTCGGGGACTTTCAACATCCAGTTACTCAAGTAATGAAATCTTAGATCATACTCAAGTATTTTTATTATAGAAATCATGAAGTGTACGTCTGTCAGTAGAAACTTACCTCTGTCTATAGAGTCTTCCTTCAGAAATATACGACGGGCTACAGACTGCGTTGAACAAGATAGAAAGTCAGTAAACTAATTAAGAATTAAATGAATAATTTAGCTAATTGTTGGCAGTCACCACTTACCTAAATGAAAATTGATAGTAAACGTATTTTTCTTTTCTATTAATTGTTTCGAGTTTGTCACCACTTAAATGAAAATTTATAGTAGACGTTTTTCTATTATGTTTATAATCACACACAAATTTGACGGCTTACTAAAGCGGGCACCTTAGGAAATGTGCCGCCCCTAGGCTGGAGCCTATACAGCCTAATGGGAAATCCAGCACTGTCTGAACCCCAACTCTCTAAAGGCCTTACTCTTTCTCCTACCCCTACATTTGACCATGCCAACCTAGTCCAGGACTCTCTTTCATTCTGCCAAACATTCCGCTGGCGGTACCACTTTGCCGCTCATGTGAGCCTCAAGACTACCTGGAACCCAGTCTCCAAAAATACAAACCACTATCCACTCTTGACCCACCACCTCTTCCCCAGAACCACCCCATACAAATTTTTGAGGAATTCTTGTCCATCAGTCTGGCTTCTCTGTTTTCTGAAGTCCTTAACGAATACCAGCAATCTCAGCCCAGCTGAAACCTGTACCAGAAAACAACTCTCGACTAACCCAGACTTTTTTTTACTGCTTAACGTCTCTTAACAGCAAGGTCTTTAGAGACGGGAAAGGATGGGGGGGCAAGGAATGGGAAGGAATTTGGCAATGGCCTTTTAAAGGAAGCATCCCAGCATTTCCCTGGAGTGATTTGGGAAACCATGGAAAACCCAAATCTCGATGCCCAGACGGGGATTCGAACCGGTGTCCTCCCGAATGCGAAGTGAGAATGCTATCCGTTACACCACCACGCTCGGTAACCCAGACCTTATCATTCTACCTGTGGACAAGGGCTCAACCACAGAAGTGATGAATCGCAGCGACTATGTGGCTTAAGCCCTTCGTCAGTTATCAGATACCAACACTTACTGCCGCCTAGCTGAAGATCCCAAACCAGCTGTCCACAAAAACATACAGAAATACGAGGGTGGTCTGAATAGTTTCTGACCTCACCGTGAAGATGGCAGCACTCGTAAATAAAAGCTAGTGAATTTCGTTGTTTATCTGTTGACAGTTACTCACCAAATTTTCAGCCATTTTGAACACGCAGTTGTTATGTAACAGTCGTTTGAGTGAATTGATGCGAGTGTTTTTGTTAAAATGGACAAAATCGAGTATCGAGCTGTCATTAAATATTTGTTTTTGATTGGCAATATGCCTACGCAAATCAAAGATGAGTTGGATTCTGTGTATCGGGACTCTGCACCATCACTTACCACAGTGAAATTTTGGGCAGCTGAATTTAAACGTGGCCGTAAGAGTTTGGGAGACGATGAACATTTGGGACGTCAAAAAACTGCAACTACCGACGAAAACATCTCAAAGGTTCACCAATTGGTGCCAGATGACCGCCGAATTAAAGTGAGAGAGATAGCAGAGGTTATGAACATTTCAAAAGAACGTGTTTGTTACATATTAAATCAACATTTAGGTATGAGAAAGCTGTCCGCGTGTTGGGTACTGCGTCTGCTCAAATTAGACCAATTAGAATGAACATTTCCAACGCTCTGTTGGCGCAATAAATCTGAGTTTTGGTGGCAATTAATTACTGAAGATGAAACTTTGATACACCATTATATGTCCGAAACAAAAATACAGTCCAAACAGTGGACTGCAAAGGGGGAACCGGCTCCAAAAAAAGCAAAAACTGTTTTTTCGGCTGGGAAAGTGCTGGCGACTGTTTTTTTGGGATAGTCGTGGAGTTATTTTAATTGATTACCTTCAAAAAGGAAAAACCATTACAGGAGCATACTATGCACCATTACTTGACAAACGGAAGGCGGAACTTACGGAAAAACGGCCGCATTTGCAGAAAAAGAAAATCCTGTTTCACCAAGACAACGCACCCTCACACCTCAGTGGTTGCCATGGCGAAAATTCATGAATTACGGGTTGAACTGCTTGACCATCCGCCTTACTCACCAGATCTAGCCCCAAGCGACTTCTTTTTGTTCCCTCATCCAAAAATTGTGCTCAGAGGACAGAGATTTTCGTCAAATGAAGAGGCAATCACCTTAGTGAACAATTATTTTGCAGAGAAAAACGCCGAGTACTATTTTGACGGGTTACAGAGATGGGAGCATCGCTGGGAGAAGTGTGTAGAGTGACAAGGAGACTATGCTGAAAAATAAAAATTTCAGAAAAAATGTCTTGTATCTTTGTTAGGTTGGAAACTTTTCAGACCACCCTCGTATGAGCAATGGGCGCCTCCAGGGTCTCACTCCACAGTAAATCTCTCTTCTTACTCCGCAAGATGCATGTACGCCTACACTTTACCTCCTTCCCAAAATCCATAAGCCTAGCAATCCGGGACGTCCCATTGTTGCGGCTTATGGATCTCCTACAGAACGAATCTATGCATTGGTGGACCAGTACCTACAACCTATAGTCTCTTAGCTCCCCTCCCACATCAAGGACACATCCATCTATCCATTTCCCTCCATCTCCATTGATGTCACATCACTGTACACACACATTCCACATTACCATGGCTTCAGTGCCATGGAACGTTTTCTGGATAAGCGCCTTCCAAACAGCCGGCAAAGCACATCTTTCCTCACCATGTTGCCTGAGCTGATACTCAACAACTACTTCTCCTTTAAAGGCAGTATCTACCACCATACCTGTGGCACTGCCATGGGCACTCGCATGGCCTCCTCTTATGCTAATCTCTTCATGGGCCGCCTAGAACAGATGTTTTTGGAGAACGTCCCCCTCAAACCCATCTTGTGTGGCTTAGGTTCAAAGATGACATTTTTATGATATGGATACACGGAGAAAACACCCTTCTAAATTTTCTGGACAATTTAAATACCTTTAATAACTCACTGAATTTCATATGGAGTACTCCCACACCCAGACCACATTCTTGGACGTGGACCTGTCCCTCTCCTATGGCCACCTCAGTCCATGCCAAACCCACCAACTCACAGCAGTACCTCCATTGCGACAGTTGCCATCCGTAGCATACCAAACGTTCCCTCCCCATCAGTCTTGGCATTCGAGGCAGTCATATACGAGGGTAGTCTGAAAAGTTTCCGACCTCAACGTGAAGATGGCAACACTCGTAAATAAAAACTTGTGAATTTCGTTGTTTATCTGTTGACAGTTACTCACAAAAGTTTCAGCCATTTTGGACGCACAGTTGTTATGTAACAGTTGTTTGAGTGAGTTGATGTGCATGTTTTTTGTGAAAATGGACAAATTCGAGAATCGAGCTGTCATTAAATATTTGTTTTTGAAAGGCAATATGCCTACGCAAATCAAAGATGAGTTGGATTCTGTGTATGGGGACTCTGCACCATCACTTACCGTAGTGAAATTTTGGGCAGCTGAATTTAAACGTGGCCGTAAGAGCTTGGGAGACGAAGAACGTTAGGGATGTCAAAAAACTGCAACTACCGACGAAAACATCGTCAAAGTTCACCATCTGTTGCTAGACAACAGCCGAATTAAAGTGAGGGAGATAGCAGAGGTTATGAACATTTCAAAAGAACGCATTTGTTACATATTAAATCAACATTTAGATATGAGAAAGCTGTCCGTGCGTTGGGTGCCGCGTTTGCTCACATTAGACCAAAAACGTGTTCGAATGAACATTTCCAACGCTCTGTTGGCGCAGTTTAGGTGCAATAAAATCTGAGTTTTGGTGCAGATTAATTACTGTAGATGAAACTTGGATACACCATTATATGCCTGAAACAAAAACACAGTCCAAACAGTGGACTGCAAATGGGGAACTTGCTCAAAAAATAGTAAAAACTGTTTTTTCGGCTGGGAAAGTGCTGGCGACTGTTTTTTGGGATAGTAGTGGAGTTATTTTAATCGATTACTTTCAAAAAGGAAAAACAATTACAGGAGCATACTACGCATCATTACTTGACAAGCTGAAGGCAGAACCTGCGGAAAAATTGCCACATATGCAGAAAAAGAAAATCCTGTTTCACCAAGACAACACACCGTCTCACACCTCAGCGGTTGCCATGGCGAAAATTCACGAATTACGGTTTGAACTGCTTGACCATCCGTCTTACTCACTAGATCTAGACCCAAGCGACTTCTTTTTGTTCCCTCATCTAAAAATTGCGCTCGGAGGACAGAGATTTTCGTCATATGAAGAGGCAATCACCTTCGTGAACAATTATTTTGCAGAGAAAAACGCCGAGTACTATTTTGACGGGTTACAGAGATGGGAGCATCGTTGGGAGAAGTGTGTAGAGTGACAAGGAGACTATGCTGAAAAATAAAAATTTCAGAAAAAATGTCTTGTATCTTTGTTAGGTCGGAAACTTTTCAGACCACCCTCGAATGAACAATGGGCGCCTCCAGGGTCTCACCCCTCAGTCAATCTCCCTTCTTACTCCGCAAGATCCATGTACGCCTACACTTTACCTCCTTCCCAAAATCCATAAGCCTGGCAATCCGGGACGTCCCATTGTTGCGGCTTATGGATCTCCTGCAGAACGAAACTCTGCATTGGTGGACCAGCACCTACAACCTATAGTGTCTCAGCTCCCCTCACACATCAAGGACACACAAAACTTCCTTTTCCAACTATCCACTTCCCTCCAACTCCATTGATGTCACATCACTGTACACACACATTCCACATTACCATGGATTCAGTGCCATGGAACGTTTTCTGGATAAGTGCCTTCCAAACAGCCGCCCAAGCACATATTTCCTCACCACGTTACCTGAGCTGATACTCAACAACAACTACTTCTTCTTTGAAGGCAGTATATACCACCAAACCCGTGGCACTGCCATAGGCTCGCATGGCCTCCTCTTATGCTAATCTCTTCATGGGCCGCCTAGAACAGATGTTTTTGGAGAACGTCCCCCTCAAACCCATCTTGTGGCTTAGGTTCAGAGACATGGGCGTATCCAGCGAGGGGCAGAGAGGGGCTGCTGCCCCCCCCCCCCAGAAGAAACATTAAGTTTCCTTCAGTACGCTTCGACGAGTGAAGAACTAGTTCAGGAGCACTTTGGGAGAGAAAGATTGAGGATTATGTCTGACGAGTGTGCATCGAAATTTCGTGAAAGCACACCATGAGATATCGACAAACAAAATTATTGAAATTGAAAATCCGAGACAATTAATGTTTACATAAAACACTAACTGACTTACGATCTTAATTAACTACATAGTAGGTCCTTAGATTAAGTAGTTGGGTTACTACGTATATTAATCAATGATAAAAATAGTTTTCTGAATAGGTTTGAGTTTGATTTTGTAATGTCATGTTTCAGTCCCCCACTCCACTTCCTCAAAACCAAAATGAGTTTCCCCCCCTAGTTCAAATCCTGCCCCCCTCTAGTTCTGATCCTGGATACGCCCTTGTTCATAGATGACATTTTTATGATATGGATACATGGAGAAAACACCCTTCTAAATTTTCTGGACAATTTAAATACCTTTAATAACTCACTGAATTTCATATGGACCTACTCCCACACCCAGGCCACATTCTTGGATGTGGAGCTATCCCTCTCCTATGGCCACACCAACTCACAGCAGTACCTCCATTTTGACAGTTGCCATCCGTAGCATACCAAACGTTCCCTCCCCTACAATCTTGGCATTTGAGGCAGTCATATATGCTACAACCAGAAATCCCGAATAGAGTACTCAATCTCACAAGCATTGGTATCCCGCAACTATCCCCCGGCTTTGGTTCACAAGCAACTTTCACGAGCCAAATTGCAACCTGCTCAACCTATCAACTACTCCGAACCCCCAGAAACCAGCCACAATCCAGTCCTGGTTACACATTATTTCCCGGGCCTTGAATCCATGAACAGAATCCTTCGGCAGGGTTATGATTTCCTACTAACCTGCCCAGAAATGAGATCCATTCTTGCAAAAATCCTCCCTGGCCCTCCCAGAACTTGTTACAGCAGACCTCCTAACCTCAGCCAGCTACTAGTCCACAAACACAGTGTAACAGCCCCTATTACCTGAATTTTGAATAGTATTGTACTGTATGAAGTATTTGTAGCGAGCTGAAGTTTGCTTGAATGTGATCTGGTATGTTTATTTTGCAATTTCTTGTAAATCAGTGTATATAGATTTTGTTTTATGAAAGAAAATTATTTAAAGTCCATTTAATATGTTTAAGAACCTAATTGTGCAAGAGAATTTCTTAAATGTTTATAATTCCATGTATTAATGCAAGTTATGATGTCTACAGGTCATGTTTGTACAGTTTAAAATGATTTCTGTAAATAATTTTGTATTTAAGTATCTCTAATTACCATTTCTGATCATTTTGTAATGTTGTTAAGCGATTTTGTATTAATTCCGATTGTTTTTAATATGTTTAATTGTTTGAGTAATTGTTAATGTTTGAGAAAAATCGGGCGGATACCTTTGAAGAATTCCAGAAATTTCGATAGAGACTATATAAACTGATTGGCAGAAGGACAGAGTTAGTATACAGTTTAGTTTTTCAGTTAGTTCACAGTTTAGAGTCACTTTGCCTCTGACAAAGACTGTGCCAGTATCTCTGGATTGTATCTTTGCTTGTGATAAATATCGCTGACTTTGAAAAATAAACAAGCATCTTCAACATAACCTTCTGGTGGATTATATTTTAATTGATCAGTATATTAATTAAAACCACCGAAAGACCCTAATAACAGTCTTCGTCGTCCTATCAGACAGCCCCAAGGATCTTTCCCATGCATTGGACCCCGCTGCAAGATGTGCGACAACACCATGCCTCCACCACTTTCACCAACCCTATCACTGGCGAGAGCTTTCCTATCATAGGACACACCACCAGTGAAACCTGCAAAAACTGCCTGGCTTCCTACATAGGTTTGACTACCAATCCGTTAGCCATTAGAATGAATGGCCACCGACAGACAGTTTTCGCTCAGAATCCAAAACATCCAGTAGCCATCCGTGCCATCTCCCATGACACTAATAATTTCAACTCCTCACGGTCCATGCTATCAGAGTCCTCCCCAATAGAGCAGCTCCTCTGAACTCAGGTGGGAACTTGCCTACCAGTACAAACTAGGCACAAGGCAACCTCCTGGTCTCAATTTCAGATAATACCCAATCAGCACTTTTCCTTCCCTCTATCCACTCCATGCCCACTGTCTATATTGAACCACCACATACCAGAGGCAGTGGTGTAGCTACGTCAACAAGGGCCCCGGTGCAAAAAATTTATTTTGGGCCAGATGGGCGACCTTTTTTTTGCTTTGTGTTGCTGGAAAGGGCCCCTTGAGTTGTGCTTAGGGGCCCCCTGAGCAGTGAGAGGGCCCTTAGTGAGGGGCTTCCTGTGTCTCAGGGGCTTCCTTAGACGACTGTAGAGCTTACAAAAAAAAGGTCGCCAGTTTGCCATGAAGGATCGTGGGCCTCTGAACTGCGCTTGGGGGCCCCCAGAGAAGTGGTTTGGGGCCCCCTGAGTGTAGGGGCCCCAGTACATTGCACCGCCTAGCCCTATAGTAGCTACGCCCCTGACCAGAGGTGATGTTTATCTGCATAGATTCTCTTTTTTTATTATTACTTTTATATTTGTTAAATTTTTTCAATCATTCTGTTTTCTTATTTACTTTTACTTTCTCAAATTTATGTTATGAACAATTAATTGTATTATTCTGCACTTTTTATAACATTTTACATTGCTCGTGTTCTAGATCCAATTCACTGTTCCCCGTCTCTCTGTCCTCTGTTTGAATTTGCCCTCACCACGTTCCTGAATAACGTTCATTCTGCACTACCCTCCCTCCGTGATGTTCTCCTGTTGACGAAGGGTCAAGTCTCGAAATATTCATTGTTTTTCCTGTTTTTGTAGCTTAGTTTATGTGTTCACCCCATGAAACCATCATCTAAGGTAAGTGGTGGTTCACTGCGCTATCTTTTTTTTTTTTTTTTTTTAATTTTCACAGCGTAGCTGACATTGTTATTAAAATCTTACATACGAAATAGAATTTTGTATGAAATACGATTTCATCAAAAAGCTTTTTCGTTTAGGTTCTAATGCAGCCTGGACCACAGTAACAGCGACAGATACAATTTGAAAATTGGTACCTGCAATATCATGCTATGGTTATGTTTCAATATGGTCCAGGCTGCCTTATGACTGAAACCTATATTTATGAAATATGATTTCATCAATAATCATTTGAGATTATATTGTAATGTAACCTGGACCGTAGTAATAGCGATAGACACAACACTGAAATTGGGTATCTGCAATATCCTTTGTGATGATTAAGTTTCACTGTGGTCTAGGCTGCATTAAGGACCTAAACACTAACAAATTCATTCATGTCCTATGGGTGCAAAATTAAGGACACCACCGTATGAGGCGTAATTTTTGCTTTCTTGATTTTTTATTTAAGGCTTTAAGCCTTGTCAATGTTGAGGTCATTAGAGGTGGGATAGGACTGGGGACAAAGAACAGGAAGGAATTTGGCCATGGCCTTTTGAAGGATGCATTCCATCATTCAACTGTAGTGATTTGAGAAAACCATGGAAAACCCAAATATGGATGCCCGGACGGGGATTCGAACCAGCATCCTCCCGAATGCAAGGCTAGTGTTAACTGCTCACCCATCATGCTAAGTATTTTTCACATTAAATATCATAATTGAGTTTTACAAGATAAAAGAATTGTATTACAAAATGACATTTCACATCAAGATAAAAACATATGTGTTTAAACATTAAATGTAGTAGCTTATACAAAATTTATTAGTGATTAAATGATTAATGCACGTCGAATAATGCATTGGCACTAACGAGCCACGACCAATCATAAGCAGGCATTAGCCGTGAATAGTACTACACACCACTAAATAGTGCCAACCAATAGTGGGAAATTAATGCTCTGAAATAGAATGTCTCGAAATTGGCTAGCACGATTGATCGAAAGTGCTTTCACGTCAGATACTGTTCAACGAGTTTTAGAAGACACAAAAAGTATATTTTCACATAAAATGTTTTAAGGAAAAATAAATTTATCTAAACGTTAAATGCTAACGATGTCATTCATTAAATATTACAAATTGAGTTTGAGAAGATAAAAGAAATGAATTTTTAAAAGAAATATTTTACACCAAGATGAAACATAGGCCTATGTGTTTTAACGTTACATATAGCAGTTCATGCGAAACTTATTCGGTGTTAAATGATTCATGCACGCCGAATAACACACTGACTTTAACGAGTCATGACCAATCAGAAACATCCATTAGCCACGAATACTACTATGTGTCATTAAATAGTGCCAGCAAAAATTACTTCTGCTTTTCTTTATGGACGGTTCACCCAAAAGAAAAAAATATGTTTCTCGGCATGATGTCTGCTTTCCATTACTAGCAAAATAAAATCTCAATTCACATGGACCTCTCCTTGTCTCTACCCGAATGTTGTTGTGGAATCGCGATCTCCACTAGACTCAATAATAGAAGATATTTTTCAAAGAATTTAAGTTCCCATTAAAAATAATTCAAAGTAAAAGGTGGCATAAAAGTGAATTCACTAAATATGTTAATACCAGTTTAATTCTAGACAGCGATACCTCTACAACTTTAGGCTTACTGTTGGCATAGAGAGTGTATCAACCTAAACTACTTTTTCTTCTTCTAGTTAGGTTGAATTGCAGCCTGGACCAGAAGAAATTTTTTGTAAAAGGAATAGGCTTAGATTGCCGAGTTATTTTCCATGTGACATAGCTGTCTAGAATTAAACCAACTTTCCTATTAAATTAACTTTTATACATTTCATTCCAATACAGCAGTGGTGACTAAGATTTTTTTCCTGTCTTCTTTTCTTGAGAAAAGAACCTTCCACAAAATAGATGATTCTCACTTCTGTAATTTTCCATCCAAATTTATCAGATTAAAGTAACTGAAACGTTTCCCAAAATAATAATATTAAAATTCGGCATTAAAATAAGATTATTCTTCGGCTCTTAGTTTAGGATAGCTATTAACAAAAATTTTATTATGTCCATTGCATTTGCCGGTATAAATTAAACACTACCGCACGTTGTCACAAATTCAAAGATCTACGATGAATCATAAGCTAGAAAACAATTGCTTCAAAGCGATGCGCGACAGTCATTGCTTTCAGTATTATCAAGCAACATGTACGCTTGACGATCACTATCAAAAGCAGATGCCTTTTCCATATCCCAAGCGCTTGCACAAACTAATTTAAACGAGAATAAGTGTTTAAAAAAATCCCTTTAAACAATCACTCGTGTAAATGATGGTCTCAATTTCTGACAATGCCAGTTTATCTATTACAGACTTAATATATTTTGTCTAATTTAACAATTACCTCATTTGTTTCTCCTTCTTTTGTGTCATTTTCCGTGTTAGGCTCCTCTCCGTTATCGTTTGGTGAGGCCGAAGCTCCATTTTCCTCACCTTTCACTTCAGTTTTGTCGTTATCATCCAGTTTAGTTTGCTTTACATCCCCCTCTTCGGCAATATCTTCAGCTTTACGTTTTGCAGACATGCTTACAAGCTTTTAATGAAAATAACATGAAAAATCCTCCCTGGTAAACAACCTCTTTTATCGATTTGGGTCGTCCAACTCTTTCTATTGTTCCGTAATGTAACGTTTTTTTTATTCTCCCCACTACAACCAGTTTAGAAAAACATTTGCTCGTGAAGAAGTATCAATATGGCCCAACACTTGTTATGGGTTATTAAATTTTATCTGCCGGAAATCAAACCCCGCGGCATTTCACTGTGTTGATAAACCAGCAAGTAATAAGAAGAATTTAATTTTAGATTTAGAAATTATATTCAGATGATTTTCGTAGCTTTATTTTGTAGCCAATCATAAGCGATGTCATAAATTGAAGCTGTGTAACAAGAGAAATATTAGTCTCGATTTGTACCGCGGCACTTAATTTGTTTACAAAACTGCCGCCACAACTGTTCACAATTTATCTGCTCTCGTAATTTTTAAATCTTGATTTAGGAATGGGCTGTATTTCATCGTATGAGACTTCATTTGCATCTATATTAAAATCATCTTTCCGTGCTTTAAAGAATTAAAGATGCTTATTACAGCGTTTTATAATTCGTCCCAGGTAAATTCGCGTCTGTTAAGTTTGTACTTGAGGTGGGTTTGAGTGTGTCATGGCGGACATTCTGGACCTTTAGCTGAAAAATGTTTTTCTTAAGCTTTACTGCTTTTTTATGTGTATAATCAAATCATCGTATATTTGTATTGTTTAAATCACTTAATAAAATAGCAAGTGATAATTGTTTATTTCTTAGGGGAGCTGAAAACCCTAATAATCTATTTCGTAGTGGCGATGTGACTGATAGAACGTAAGTTTCCTTTAATTTCTCAGTAATTGTAAATTTATCTGTGTGTTGCATGGACAATTTATTTTTGTAAAGACTAAGGCCCTTCTCACACGGCGCTACTGAAAAGAAACCAGTTACGAACTAGGATCACAACTCAGTTTCTTTCCAGTCACAGCACTGGTATTTGTATGGAGGCTCTCACACGGGGCGATCGGTTGGAAACCAGTCCGCAACGCGTCCGCGATTAGTTCGAAGCGACGCAGCATGCCAGTCGCCGCGCTGCTAGTTTTCAACTAGTTTCTCAACAAAAATGGCGGATCAGATAATAAATTTAAACCTTGTTGCTGAAATCGAGAAACATCCGTTTTTATGCAACTACAAGATGAGTGAATATTCACGGAAAGTTGACACAGAAAAAGCATGGAGTGTTATTAGACAGAAAGCTAATTTTTCAGCTATGTAAACATGTTTTTAACAAAGATTAATGAATAATATTTTATATAAACACTTCAGATTTATTTTTCTTAAATTAAATTTCATAATTTGCCACGGAAGTGCTCTTTGTGGAGTAATAAAGTAATTGCCTAAATGATTTTTGGTGTAATATGCCGATGACAGAAAACTAATTTTAAGTTGTGACAGCGGAATGTAGTGTGTAAGTTGCATTATTTCCAAATTTAATCGGACTCCTTTCCCACTCGTGACAATTGTGCAAGCTGATTTTAGTATATTAATCACTTTGTGTTAGTCATATGTGACTGTAAAAAACTTGAAATTTTTCCATCATGACAAATGTACATTCTATAGTTGAACGGGATATCGTTGGCATTTTCATCACTTCATAGCTTTCCAAGCAAAAGCTTTTGTTTATAAAATAATTTTTTTAAATCTCCTATTCCTTCTTTGACTAATATAACATCCTCATCTGAATTAGAAGAAATCTCACGAGTGACTGAAATTCCAGAGATTTGAGTAGCATCGTGTGAGAACATTGGTCAGTAACTAGTTAGCAATTTCAGTCTGTGTTCAGTTTCGTTTCCATTGAGTAGCGTCGTGTGAGAAGGGCCTAATTTCTGGTCACTGTTTCGTACTGCAAGTTGTGTTGCACCTTTGGGCAAAGTAAATTCTTTTGTGTATGAACTTCGGTAACCTGTATTATGTTTAGAGTTTCTTTTTTCGTTGTTAGCAGGTCAATAAAAAGTTTAATATGAGGCAGCTGGTCATCGTTTAGCGGGATTACTAACTTGCCTAGCTAATGGAATTGTTTAACAACAAGAATTTCAGTGCGGTACTGAGTTGTAGTGCCAGTAGTATTGTTTATTTTCAGTACTGGCGGATTTATTCTTTAATTGGATATCCAGCGATTGGGTTAGAAATGTTTGTATCGATCCTTTTGAAGAAGGGAGCTATAGCGAAGGTGTAATACCAAACAGATGCCAGGGTATTGGAAATAAACAGGAATTTGACAGGCTACTGTACATTGCTAAGATGATCTGTTTTCAAATAATTCAAAAATTGAACAGGCTTCATATAGGCCCTACTGCTTTCATGTCTGCAGTTTTGATAGAACTGGATGTATGGGAACACAGCAGTGATTTGAACATCTTTTTTTGTAACTGAGTGGTTGAATACAAGTGAAAATCAATTTATTCAGCTAATATAAGATGTAACAAATTCAAACTTGCTGTGACACCACGCTTTAATTTAAGACCCATTAAACTACAGGTTCGAGCGCAACGTCAGGGTCCCAAGAAGTAAATGTGCTATCGGTCTGAAATTTACTACACACGTTCCTAAATGCATATTATTTCATAAAACGGTGCATATGAAGCCGTCAAGCGTATGAAAAATGTATAAAGTTGTTTGAAATATGGGTAGCTCGTTAGAAGTAATCACACAATAAATGTTATTACCGCCCACGTTATTGCATGTTGATATTTTTCTGTGTGTTTCTTACTTTTAACTATTGGTCCAGGCTGCATTTCAACCTAACCACAACTGCTATTAACAAAAATTTAAACTAACTTAAATTCTCTGTATCCAACATCCGTTACGGTAGCGCCATGTTTTACCCTGGAAGGTAGGCTGCCATGCAATATATCTTAGCATTGAAATCCAAAATGTCGCCATGCACATATGAATTGTAAATGTTAATGATTTTCTTCTTATCAAGTGTCGGTAATTTGCAGGTGGAAAGCAGTTTTTATCCAATAATGAAGACTTAAGAACACGTGGAATAAATATTAACAGCTAATAACGTGCATTTATTGCGTGATTACTTCTAACGAGCTACCCATATTTCAAACAACTTTATACATTTTTCGTATGCTTGACAGCTTTACATGCACCGTTTTATGAAATAATATGCATTTAGGAACGTGTGTAGTAAATTTCAGACCGATAGCACATTTCCTTCTTGGGACCCTGACGTTGCGCTCGAGCCAAACTACAGTATTTTGTAGAACAGTTCAGCTAATGTACAATCATTTTTTTTTTTTCATAGCTCTGAAGTTACCAATCTTAACTAGGGGTAGGGGATTAGGATTGTGAAAAAGCTATCCAAGAAATTAAGAATTTTAATAGTTGCTAATAAATATTCATACAATGCAGTGGGTTTGATGGAGCACAGAAAGTGCTAACAGCAAATATATATATATAAGGAAGAGATAAGAGTTTTAACAAATTTTTAGTTTCAAACCTTTCGTCACAGTAATGCATAAAGTGCTTGGGATGGGGTACAGGAGGAGGGAGGCTTAACTTTTCACCCCGCTCTGTTCTGTCATCTGTGCTATTCATGTGATACTTCTCACTAAAAGCTTAAGCCCAGAAATACCTATCCTGTTGTTGTTTACGTTCCTGTGCTGATTAACCATTACCTGTGGTTCTTTCCTTTCCTAAGTACTTTGCTAAGAACTTTCGGGATTACTGGAGATCGTGATGCTGTCTGGAGTTGGCATTATAATACTGCAGTGGTCAAATGCAAGACTGCTGGAAATTATTTCCGAAATATATTCAATGGTTTCATGATAATCCAGGCTGTATTACAACCTAATTTCTGGTTGAAAATAAAGGTGAAGGCCATATTATAACGGAATTACTGCATGAAAATAATAATATGTCGTGTGACTGGCTACAATAGTATTACAACGGTATTATTTAATGTTACTGAACGTGGTGGGTGAATGGTTAATGTCCTTGCCTCGCATTCGGGAGGACGTGGGTTCGAATCCCCGTCCGAGCATCATATTTGGGTTTTCCATGGTTTCCCCCAAAATACTCCAGGCGAATGCTGGGATGCTTCCTTCAAAAAGGCCATTGCTGAATTCCTTCCTGTTCCTTGTCCCCAGTCCCATCCTGCCTCTAATGACCTTGCAAGACTTGCGTTCGATGCAGCCACTTATAGATCGCAATAGACCGTCGGAGGTATTGCGCAAGCCCAGCCACCTACTTCTGTTAACCTGAAAAAGGGTTTTTAACAAGAAATATTTATTCTTTTCGTTTCTATTGTTTTGTGTTGTTGCTACCCTTCAACCTTGGTGAGTGTTGGGTGTTTTTTCCCTTTCTTTTCCATGTAAATATTGCCTTGCGGCATTTCTTTCCTGTTGTAATATTTATGTATTTCAAACCACATTTTGGCAAGTTTTGAGAATTTATGAAAATTAGCTGATTTTTAGGTTTAATCCTAGACTGCGATTCCGCCACTGACTGGCGTTGATGTGATGTCATATTGACGTTGTTTTGAGGTATTCGCTGTCGATGTACCAACATAAAGATAATTTATTATTGTGACCAGCCGCAGAAATCCGATAACACATCAAACACTGAACATCTGGTTGTGTTATCGGACATCTGCGGCATCTGATTCACCTTCGGGATATCAGTTCAGGTTGATATTGTACAATTTTAAATTATTGTGACCGAGCGTAGCGAGGTCACAATATCACTAAAAGGAATAAACCTAATTATGTTGGTAGTCGACAGCGAATACGTCAAAACAACGTCAATATGACGTCACATCAACGCCAGTCAGTGGCGGAATCGCAGTCTAGGATTAAACCGATTTTTATTGGCATGTTGTTGGTTAAGCTGAAATGTGTTGTTAGAACTTACAATCTTTGAGAGATGAATTCTGATGTCCTCACTACTTGAAGAGCTGGTTGTAGTGTGACAATTGTATGTGGCTTATTGATAATCTCAGAATTAACTTTCAAATCATTTCATAATACATCCCTACAAAAATTGTATACTTAATAATACCAAGCCTCCGTTTGTCGTTCTGCAACAAAATCCCTTCCTGTTCCTTGTGCCTCCTTCCCGTCAGTGTCCTTTCCTGCCTCAAGTATCCCCGACATTATCAAGGGGTAAAGTTTTACCATGCGTTCTGTTTCAAATAATCCATGTATCTGGTTTATTTTACGAGAATGTTGCATCTGTTAATTTTCTAAGTTTACTAATTTTCATTTCTGTGATGTTCAGCTTGCCTAAGGCTGCAGTTACACTGCAAGCGTCTTCGCGCGTTGTTGTGCAAAGAATAAGTGGTTACAGTGCAAGCGTATTCGTGGGAACGAACTCGCCGAAGAAGTGGGTTATCTCAGTTTTCACGCAATTCATAGTGATTTTATTTAGTAGTCTAGTAAAATTTATCAGAATATCAGACTCGACTGGTGAAAATTTAAGAATATGAATATTGAAGAAGTATTTTATTTAGCTGTAAACCCATATTTGAAACTCTTTCTATTTGAAAAGAGAAAGAGGCAATTCTGGGTTGATAAAACATTCATGAATCATCATTTGCTGGTGGCAGATTTAAACCATTCTGCTGTATAGCATCTGTATTGCTCAGCGTATTCCTTCTGCTATGGTTCCAGAAACCTGTCAAGTACTAGCTTCTTAATCCATTACTTTTCTTTTCCATGTCATCCACAGTACAGCCTTCTTTCATAGAACTAATTAACTTTGCAATCTTGGTGCAAGTGTCCACCTTTTTATTCCTGTTCCTCTAGTCAACATGTTTCTGACTGTACAACATATCCCTCTGTTCATACTCAGAAATCAGGATTCGGCGGCCCTAACTAACTTCACACTGAGCATGGTGGTGTAACGGTTAGCGTTCTGGCCTCGCATTCGGGAGGACGCCGGTTCGAATCCCCGTCCGGGCACCCCAGATTTCCATGGTTTCCCCAAATCACTCCAGGTGAATGCCGGGATGCTTCCTTCAAAAGGCCATGGCCGAATTCCTTCCCATTCCTTGCCCCCCCCCCCCCCCATCCTTTCCCGTCTCTAAAGACCTTGCTGTTATAAGAGACGTTTGCGCCATTTTCTTTATTTATTTTGGCAGGATGATGAAATCTTTTATAAAATGTAATGCCAACGGATTATATTTTATAAAAGAGGGCTTTGATACCAGGCGTAGTGAGTGAGCGGTTAACGCTTTTGCCTCGCAATGTGAGGATGCCAGTTCAAATCCCCGTCTGGACATCCAGGTATGGGTTTTCCACAGTTTCCCAAAATCACTCCAGGTGAATGCCGGGATGCTTCCTTCAAAAAGGCCATGGCAGAATTCCTGGCCCCCCATCCTGCCTCTAATGACCTTGACGTTGATGAGGCGTAAAGCCATAAGTAGAAAAAAAGGGCTTTGGCCTTGCTCTTTCAAATCCCCTTTTGGCCATTGAAATTATGTTTTCCCAAAATCACTCCAGGTTAATGTTAGGATGGTTCCTTAAAATGGCCATGGCTATATTCCTTCCAATTCCTTGCTGTTAGTCCTTTCCTGGCTCTAATCACCTAGACATCGACGAATGCAACTCTTTGTCGCATCTCCTAAATTGAAGGTACTTTATTCAGCGGGTAATAATTAAATTATTTGCAGTGTGGAGGGTACACGTGAGGCGGACAGGTGATGAAGACTGACGGTGGCAGCGCAGACAAGGAACGCCACAAGGAGCACCGCAGTGGCAGCATGAGTGGGGGGTCGCGACGCAGGACCGGCTCGGAGGGGTCGAACTCCGCCGGCGAGGAGAGCGTCTGCAGGGACTTCCTGCGCTCCAACTGCCGACGCGGGCGACGCTGCCGCTACCTGCACCCCGACGGCAAGGAGGGCGAGGAGGGTGAGTGCGACGTACTCAGAGATAAGAACTATGCGCTATTCTTTTGAAATTTGTCACACACATTCCTTAGGACATACCTTTCAAGAATAAGTGTACACGAAAGCAAAAAAAAAGAAACATACGAGGTAGGTCCGATAAGTGCTTAGCCTCTCTTCCCGATGGCGCCACTGTTGCCAGAGAAATTTATCAACGTGTAGTTCATTATCTTAGACGGCTACTGTTAAAATTTCAGCCAAATCGGACTCAGTTTTGTTTTGATCACGTGTGAAAGTGGGTGTGTCCGCAGATTTTAGAAAAATGGACAAAAAGCAATATCGGTCGGTGATTTGATTCATGTTTTTGGAAGGAAAATCGCACAGCAAAATCAAAGAGCACTTGGATGCTGTGTACGGTGACTCTTCTCCTTTGATGGCGACTGTCAAAAATTGGTCGCACGTCGGTTTTTGATGAGCCACGCCCAGGTGCCCCGAAAACGTTTACCGTGGAGGATAACGTGACAAAACTCCACGATCTCGTATTGGCAGACTGCAGATTGGAGGTGTGTGTGGTTGCTGGGACAGTAGGCATCTCAAAAGACCGCGTGGGTCATATCTTGCTTGAAATTTTGGGCACGAGAAAGCTGTCGGCGCGATTGGTGCCGCGTTTGCTCACTCCGGACAACAAGCGCAACCGTGAGATCACTTCACAGCAGTGTTTGACGCTGTTTAAGTGCAATCCAAAGGAGTTTCTGTGTCGTTACGTGACCGTCAACGAAACATGGATCCACTGGTACACACCAGAGACCAAGGAACAGTCAATACAGTGGACATTACCCGGCGAACGTGCTCCAAAAAAGGCGAACACTGTCCCGTCGACCAGAAATGTGATGGCCACCATTTTCTGGGATTCACAAGGTGTGATCTACATCGACTACCTGGAGAAGGGCAAAATGATCACATGGCCGAATTATTGGGCCGATTCGACACCGAAATGCAGAAAAAACAATCCCATTTGGTGAAGAAAATAGTGCTCTTCTACCACGGTAACGCACCAGCTCAGATCTCTACCGTTGCCACGGCAAAATTGGTCGAATTGGACTACGAACTGCTGCCCCGTCCACCATATTCTCCAGATTTGGCCCCGTGCAACTTCTTTTTGTTTCCAAACTTGAAGAAGGCACTCGCCGGGCTGAAATTTGTGTCGAATGAGAGGGTTATCGCCGCCACGGAGGCCTACTTAGCAGATTTCCAGAAAGCGTATTTTGCAGATGGGTTAAAGTAGTTGGAGCGTCGCTGGGTCAAGAATATCGAGCTATAAGGAGACTATGTTGAGAAATAAATCGCCACTGTCCCGAAATTTTCGTTTTTTCTTTTGTGGGCTAAGTACTTATCGGTCCGGCCTCGTACTGTAGATGTGATACCACTGAAGTTACATTACAGTACAGTGTTGTCATTACAGACAACCACCATTTGCAGGCTGATTATTCACACCGAATATAGTATCTCCACTCTGCGTCAATAAATCTAAAATCACTGGTAACTATTCCGGAAATAATATGATTTTATTTCTGTCTCGCATGTTACTGTAATTGTTTGATTTTTAGCCATGATATATTTTAATGGTTGTTCGGTTGTAATGCAGCATGGGCCAGAATGAAAAAATGTTCACTTTATTACAGAACGTATGTCATGTGTCTCAATTCTCACGTTACTAAGGTTTCTTACGGAAATATTGTGCAATTTGTGTTTGTTTTTGTGTGTTCATGTTGCCCTCCTGCCTTCATCAGTGGTAAGTGACAGGTTATTTTTCACTGTTCTATCTTATTTTTAGAACAATATGTGAGGAATTTAGTTTTCATTACTAACTTAAGCTCAATTGATTTTTGGCCTTAATATATTGGTGTGGTTGTAACACAGCATGGACCAGAATGAAAAAACACTCTACAGAACAAGACAAATGGACATAGGTTTCATTGATAACTTAAGCTAGATCAATTTTCAGCCATAATATACTCTTTTGGTTGTTAAGTTGTAATGCAACCTGAATCAGAATGGAAAACACGCACTTTGTTCGGATAAGTACACACAAGAAGTAGTACACTTTGCTTCATTGAGCAGTCTTAGCTGCTGTAGTTTTGAAGATATTGCAGTAGGTATGAAAAGTAGTGCATGGAAGGGAAAAGATGACCATGACCACAAGCTGGCACTCGATTTCAGGCACAAGGGTGTGGGAAGATTCTCTTTTTTAGGTAAGGGTGTCAGGGATTGGAATGAGTTACCAAGAGAAATGATGAATAACTTTCCGAAAACGTTAAAAGAATTTAAAGTTAAAATTTGTAGAGGGCAAATGTAGGTAGGTGCAGGATAGGAGGAAGTTGGGTGTGTAGGGAAATTGACACCGGAGCCTGTGCTCCATTGCAATTAAAAAAAATTAATTTAGCCACTGCATTACATTTGTTATAATGCGATAGCAGTATATTCATATTGCATCACAAATAGTTAAATTCATTGCTGTATAATGCAGATACTATCTTTGGCGTGAACAATATGATCTGTAATGTTAACGCAGTACTGTAACTTTGTTGTGGCATCACGTCTGAGGTATGTTTACTTTTACTTTTTTTTCGGAAAGTATGTCCTCGGGAACCTGTGACAAATTCACTATTCTTTTATACCATATTCTCATTATTCCATCACCCAGAGGTTATTACTATATTTTTTTTTTAAAAAAATGTGTAGAATGTGTAGTATTTTCACCCTTCTTTGCTCCCATAGACCTTGAGATGCATAGTAACAAAGTATAAAATGCCTAATCTAATATTTGTGTAACTTCTGCTGCGAATTAAATTTTACTATTTTGTTATTCTTATTGGAGAGTTAATCTTAGATGTAGATTGATTGATGTTTCCAAGTGTACTGACTTCCTATATTTCAGAAAACTGTTGAAATAAACAACTGAAGTTATATAGTCAAAAGAAAACATTACAGAATCCCTAAGGTGTTGTGTTCATCTGAGATGCAGTGTCGTCCGTGGCATCTGTCTGTTCTCTGTACATCAGATTATTGCTTTGTGTTCTCTTCCCTGATCTCGTAGAGTGAAAAGATGTACCACAGATTTTAAGATAGACTGTAAGCTTTAAGACAGTGAAAGCACCATCCAAATTTGTTTGTTATTTTTAGCTAGCCCCTCGACAAAGGGAATCCAGCCCACTTACAAATTTATGATAGTGTCGCTAACAGTACCTATCATTCCCAGCAAAGAAATTGGCAGAACAACTTAATTCCCGTTCACACTGGTGATCGAGTCAGTCCAGCTCACGGTTGGGAAAGCATTCACACTGCCAGGCTGGTCAGTTCAGTTCAGATCATATTTTTTACCCATTATTGTCATCCTATATATATATATATATATAATATCAACTATGGCTGTAATGGAGGTAATCTTTGCGAATGCGGATCTTCAGTGCTTGACATCCGCGGAACTGGATGCGGAGCTGAAAAAATAAATTTATAATTATTTAGATTTTAATATTTTGTCCAAAAAAAATTTAAAATCAAAATAAGTGTATATTTTAGGCCAAATTCTATATTTTTCATAAGTCTATTTCCGTATAATACTGCCATATTGGTTTATTTTTGCCGCATCTTTCAACAAACCAAAAAAAAGGAGTTGATTTCACAAGTGAATTAAATTATTTCCATAACTATGCACGAGTATAAAAATAATCTTTGTCATATGAACTTTGCAGAGTACTTTGGCTTAACTAACAAACCTCGTCAATGTCAAGGTTATTAGAGGCGTGAAAGAATTGGTGCTAGGAACAGGAAGGGATTCAGCCATGGCCTCTTAAAGGAAGCATTCTCCTGGAGTGATTTGGGAAACCGTGGAAAACCCAAATTTGGATGGGGATACGAACCTGCGTCCTCGCGAATGCGAGGCCAGAACGTTAACTGCTCACCCAGCACGCTCGGTTCCGTGCCCGCCATCTGCCTTTCCACCTCTCTAGTGGCGCATTCACAGTACAACTTGTAGGACCTACGACGCAGCTCGACTAATTCGAGCGTCAAGCACAAGGCCACATATCCGTGCCCGCCACCCGCCTTTCCACCACTCTAGCGGCACATTCACAGGACAACTTGTAGGACCTACGATGATCTGATTTTCCGATAAAGGACTCTTGATGGGCCGTGAAAGGCGTTACAGGACTACACGTAGACGTGTTGGATGTTGTTGGACTCCCAGACAATCAACACGGGTCTTTGGCGTCCAACAAACTATGGCGTTGGACCGTGATTGGAGGAAACATCCTGCGAGTGTGCGATAAGGACACATGGTGAGCCGCGAGAAAGTACGAGTGGAAAGGACTGCTTGGGACATTTTGTGGGACTCCTTCTAGTAGCGAGAATGGGTGAGCGCATCCTATTGTAGTTCTACGCGGATGTCCTGTAAGCTGAACCGTGAATAGTCCGCTTTACTTTACATGCAAGTTCAAACTTGTAAATTTGTCGCTTAGGTAATAACACCTTTCAGTTCATTGTTACTTTTATTGCAAGATCATGAGGGGGGGGGGGGGGGGGGGGGGGGGAAGAAACTACTACTTTGTTGTTAGCTAGGTGACAATGGGCAGAATCTTGTATGAAGAGAAAAGTACAATACATATTGCAATGTAAACAACATCCGCATTAAAAACTGTAGATGCGAAAGCGGATGTAGGATTTCATGTGAAAGTTCTCCATTACATCTTTGTAAGCAACTATTTGCGATAATTCTTCTTCTTGCACAATATTGTGGAATTCTATCATTTTTATTCGCTTACATTGTTGTTTTTTTATTATCTCTATCTGTAGTGTAGTTTTGTGAGATCAATCACAATATTTTTATGCTTAAAATCATACAGCAACGAAACTCTTAAGAAACTATGAGATATTCTTCATCCATGTTGATCTGGTCTGACTTGAATGTTGCACATTCTCACTAGTGGTCAGCTCAGCTCAGGTCTTGACCATTGTTGATCGGTGGCAGCACGATCTTCAGATTGACCTGCCTTACCCTATTTATCTATCTATTTGTTGTATGACTAAGCAAATAATGTAATACATAGAAATGTGTACAACGACAGGAATGTTTGTAGCATTAACAAACTAATGTCCAGTTGTTGCAGCCATGCTATGCAGGAAATAGTAGCACAGAAAAAATCTTCAAATGGTCCATCATACTTCCTCAGAAGGCATTCTTTGATGATATGCTCCGCAGTCACAGGCAGGAGAATCCTGAACACCACACATATACAGCATGGCGTTGCATTTGGTGTGGCCGGTTCTTAGGCGGTTTACTTTGTCCAACTGGTCTCTCTTCAGATGGAATCCCAGAATTCCAGTTGTAGGAACTTCAATATCTGGATGTTTCACACATGAAGAGTAACAGCTTTGTCGCCATTTTTCGTTGACATCGAAGTCAAATAAGTCATGCCATAATGGATATCTGGATTTAAGACGAGTGGGGGCTAGGTCATTTAGGACCTCGTGGATTGGGAGAGCCTGTGAATGGTCAGTATGGTTTAGTTTTATCCAGTCACATGCCGTTGCTTCTTGGCGTTTTACCTCTGCAGGGGGTATTTTGCTGATTAGTTGTAACCAGAGGACTGGAGTGGATTTTAGTGTGCCATTTATTACTCTGACATGAGGGACATTGATATTTCTAGTGTGAGCACTACATTGTCACATTGGAGTATAGCACTCAGCAAAAATGTAAACCATCAGACAGAGCAGTGTGAATTCTCCCAGTGGATTGTGAGTATAGCGATTTTGAGCTTAGCTGAGCTGTATTGTCCTTGATCGCTAATGTAAACGGATCATTTACTGTCAGTTGTATCAGATACAGTCAGAAATGTGAATTGTAACAAGGACAAAACAATTCTGTGCACATGGCAACTATAATGTAGGTTCCCATATCACATTTAATGTTTGTCTTGCACACTGTATAGCATATATGGGCAACCCCCGGCCCCCGGGCCGGATCCGGCCCTCCACCAACTTCAGTCCGGCCCGCGAGAGATTCAGAAATTTCAAATAACGCTTCATACTCAAGCCTCCCATTAATTTTCATTTGATTTTTGTTAATTTGCTTTTTTTATGTCTCATCATCCTATTGTAATTCTAGTAAATAAAAAATGTGTGAATTTTTATCGCCTTTTTATTCACTACTATCTACTTCTTTCTTACCTACGGCCCGCGAACTGATTAAGTCCGGCCCGCGACCTGATTAAGTCCCGAAATTACGCCCTCAGCTAAGCAAAGGTTGCCCATACCTGCTGTATAGCATAATTATGGAGGCATCTGAAATATTGTTTATTTTTCATATTCATCTTATTCAGTGTTTTTTGCAACCACGTTTTCTGGTAAGTGGTTTTTGTTTTCCTTGTCCTTACTGTATTGCTTTTCTGCTTTGTATCCTTTTCCTGGAGTGTAGTGTATCTGGGCATCCAGGTTTTGATATTCCGTGGTTTTCTAAAATCTCACGGGCAGAATGCTGGGGCAGTTGATTCAAATGACCATGGCATAATTCCTTCCTTTTCCTTGCCTTCCATTCTCTCCGAGCTCTAATGACTGCAATACTGACAAGCCACAAAGCACAAAGAGGGAAAAAACCATATTAAGTCACATACGGTGTAGCTTGATGTTTAGACTTATGTTTGCTTACAGTAGGTGAATGATTTGAAATCTCCCCCCCTCCCCCGAGATGAATAATGATAATCAAAAAAAGCAAGCATGGTGGGTGAGCGGTTATGTTCTGGCCTCGCATTCGGGAGGATGCCGGTTTGAATCCCCGTCCGGGCATCCAGATTTGGGTTTTCCATGGTTTCCCCAAATCACTCCAGGCAAATGCCAGGATGCTTCCTTCAAAAAGGCAATGGCCGAATTCCTTCCCATTCCTTGTCCCCAGTCCCATCCCGCCTCTAATGACCTTGGCCTTCAACGAGGTGTAAAGCAATAATATAAAAAAAAACTTTTCTACATAGTCACCAATTTTCTCAACACATTTCTCCCATCGTGGTACCAGTTTCAATATGCCCTGTTCGTAGGTGTCCGTTTGTTGGGAGTGTAGCCACCTGCGGACTGCCGATTTCACTTCTGCATCTTTTGCAAAAAGTTGGCCGGCCAGGAATTTCTTCGTGGGACCAAACAGATAAAAGACGGTGGCAGGTCCGGACTGTATGGTGCGTGCTGGAGCACCTCCCACCCAAAAGTGGCGAGTTTCTCACGAACAGGGGGACGTGCATTGTCACGAAGAAGTTTGACACCGTTAGCATTGATGTTGCAGTGTTTGTCAGGAAGGGTTTGACCCAACTTAACCAACGTTTTCATGTAGGCTGCAGCATTCACAGTGGTTCCGTGTTCAGCATAGTCCACCAATAACACGCCAGACATGTCCCAGAACACTGCCACGAGCACTTTCTTAGCCGATTGAGTCACTTTGAATTTTTTTCGTACCGGGGAACAGCATGTTTCCACTCCATAGAGGCCTGCTTGGTTTTGGGCGTGTAGTGGTACGCCCACGACTCATCACCAGTGACGATTCCTTTCAGAAAGTCACGCCCTTCTGCGGCGTAACATGTTTAGTGAATCCAAGCTTGTCATCATTCGCTGGCCCTTCTGGTTGTCTGTCAGGTTCTTAGGCACCCAGCGAGCACTAACTTTACGGAATTTTGACATGTCATGAACAATGTCGTACACTGCACCGCATGAAATGTCGAACATCTGTGATAAGGTTCCCAGGTGCACACACCGGTCCTTCAAGATTGCTGCCTCAATAGTGCGGACATTCTGCAGAGTTGAAACAGTTACCGGCCGCCCGGAGCGTGGTGAATCACTAAGGTTCACGCGGCCCTCTTGGAAGAATGCACACATTGCTACGGTCCAGACAGTCGTCCCCATACACGCAACGCATGTCCCTGTGAATTTCACTCGGTGAATGCCCTTTGGCCCACAAATATCGAACTATACTTCGCTGCTCTTCACATGTGGATGACGGTAACATGCGCGTCATGTTTGTTTCATAGTTCACACTTCTGTCGCTAGAGCTGCACACGAAAACAAAATACCCTCTATAGCGCAAACTTCAAACTATATCATCGTGAAATTTCAACATTCCAGCTGCAATACCAGGGGAGAAATAAATTATTGTGCATTACTTTCCGATCTGCCCTCGTGTCTTGCTTCCCAGATACACAAACAATTCTACCCATTCCAATTTCTAGTCGTTGAGTAACTCCACATGGTGGGAGATGGGCAACAGTGTGAAGTAGGGGACTGCCTATGGGAGCAAGGTACAGGGGGGAACCGAGCGGGGCGGTGAAATGGTTAGCGTTCTCGCCTCGCATTCGGGAGGACGGCGGTTCGAATCCCCGTCCGGGCATCCAGATTTGGGTTTTCCATGGTTTCCCCAGATCACTCCAGGCAAATGCCGGGATGCTTCCTTCAAAAGGCCATGGCCGAATTCCTTCCCATTCCTTGCCCCCATCCTTGCCCCCCATCCTTTCCCGTCTCTAAAAACCTCAATGTTAAAAAGAGACGTAAAGCAGTTACAAAAAAAAAAAATACAGGGGGGACTTGGTGTGCCCCGTGACCGATACAGTAGTTGTGAAGGTCCTACAGGAACTCTGAAAAATGGCAAGCGGGGCCCTGGAGAAGCTACAACAAGCCTAGCAAGCCAGTAGTGGATGGAGCATGCTTGCAAAAATAAACACAGCCTTGTAAAGGGTTGGGTTATTGAATGCACCATGGATTCTATATAGATGATCTTTTCCATATGCTCCTCAGATGCTCTGTAAGTTCTGTTGATATGCACCCAAAAGAAGAGATGGTAATATTCCCTGAAGGTGGAACAGGTTAACAAGGCCTAATCTGGTAATGCTCAGCCCAGGCATTTGGGAGCACATCAGTTAAGATTCCCATCTGGCCATACAGATTTTCCCAAAATCACTCCAGGCAATTGGCAAGATTGTTCCTTCAAATGTGGTGGCCTAGTTCCTTGTCATCCTTTGCAAACATTCCCCACACTACTTTCCTGCCTGAAATCAATGAAGCATATAGCCATAAGAAAATAGCACATACGATTTTTTTGGTAGAAATCTTCATCAGCTGAAGTAAGTGTTGTATGATAGCTGCTGAGCATCTCTATGACTTACTTTAATGAAATACAGGGCTAGTCAAAATGATTGCAGCGATTTCATGATTTTTCTTTTTGGCTGTCTTATTATAGGTACGATGATGGGATTTGCTGTTATAAGACAAGTGGATCTCCATGTTTCAATTGCACTAAATGCAAGCTTCCCGCAGTGGCCACTAGAGTGCTAGAAAGTAAGATGGCTGAAAGTGAGAAAGCGTACGTTGCTCTAGAATTTCATTCGACTCGGTCTGTGGTAACTGTTCAGTGACACTTTAGAACAAAGTTCGGCAAGGATCCCCCGCATGCTAACACCATTCGGTGTTGTTATCAACAGTTTAAAGCCACGAGATGCCTTTGTAGAGGTAAAACAATTAGTCACCCTCGTGTGTCTGAAGAAACCGTTGAATGTGTGCGCACCAGTTACGTTTGTATCCCACAGAAGTCTACTCCTCGAGTGAGCAGGGAATTAGGTATTCCACAGAAGACCGTTTGGAGAATCCTAGGGAAGCGACTGTGTATGAAGCCTTGCAGGTTACAGTTACTACAAGCACTGTCGCATAACAATGAAATGCGTCATTTTCAATTCTGTGCCCAGTGTCTAAAACAAGACGAAACGTTTGCAGAAAAACTTGTGTTTAGTGATGAGGCCACTTTTCATGTGAGTGGAAAAGTGAACAGGCACAATGTGCGTACGAGGGTGAATCAAATATAAACAAGACTTTATTTTTAAAAATATTATTTTTATTTTAAGTGCAAAAAAGTACATATCTTATTTTTCTACGTAATCTCCTGCTTTAGAAACACATTTTTCCCAGCGGATAGGCAGCTTCCCAATTCCTTCCATGTAGAAAGATGCAGGTCGTGTCTGCAGCCAATTGCGCACGTAGGCATCACTGTTGAATTTTTGGCCTCCCAAAGCTTCCTTGAGAGGACCAAACACATGAAAGTCACAGGGTGACAGGTCTGGACTGTAAGGAGGGTGGTCCAGTGTCTCCCACCCCAGTTTCTCCAATTTTTCCCTGGTTAAGGCTGCTGTGTGGGGGCAAGCATTGTCATGGAGAATAACCACTTTCCTCATCGGTAGGTCTCGTCTTTTGCGGCGATATGCAAGTCGGACCTCACTCAAAATGTCGCAGTAGTAGGCCGCATTGATTGTCCTGCGCTCATGCAAAAAATCGAGGTGCAGCAAACCACGCTGGTCAAAAAAAACCGTAGCCAAAACCTTGCCAGCCGATAGTCGTGACTTGGCTTTCACTGGTCCAGGTTCTCCTTTTTTTCTCCACTCCATACTCGCTTGTTTGGACTCAGGGGTGTAGTGGTGCACCCAAGTTTCATCACAGGTGATGATGTGAGTCAGAAATGGGTCCCCTTCTTCCCGAAATCGTGCCAGAAGACGCTCACACACCTGAAGTCGATTCAATTTCTGTTCTGCTGTGAGAAGGCGAGGAACCCACCTGGCGCACACCTTACGGTACCCAAGCTCCTCTGTGAGTATGGAGTAAGTGCTCCCATAACTTATTCCGACCTTACTTGCAATTTCAGAAGTGGTAAGACGCTTGTCATCTTCAATAAGCCGTCTAACACGGCTGATGTTGTTCTCTGTAATGCTGGTGCGGGGTCTGCGATTATGGCTCTCATTTTCAACATGATGACGACCATCCACAAACTGTTTATGCCATGCAAACACTCTGGCTCGCGACAGTGTCTCTTTCCCGAACTGGGCAGTCAATCTCCTCAAGATTTCTGCCGGTTTTACGCCTTCTGCAGCGAGAAACTTGATTATAACACGTTGCGCAATCGACGAGTGTACCTCTTGCTCCGACATCGCGACGGTTGGCACTGAGCGAGTCGAGGGGGG
This sequence comes from Vandiemenella viatica, assembly GCA_031002005.1. Taxonomy (NCBI): domain Eukaryota; kingdom Metazoa; phylum Arthropoda; class Insecta; order Orthoptera; family Morabidae; genus Vandiemenella; species Vandiemenella viatica. The sequence continues at coordinate 3,015,525 of JARYHS010006518.1, forward strand.
GGCTAACGGTCTTCCCCCACTCCTGACAAACCTACCTATCGCCAAACGAAGCGGGAACGTTCTCCCACCACTATTGCGCCCGAACGGCCGAAAGTCTTGTTTATATTTGATTCACCCTCGTATTTGCTTATCTGCAACACATTCGTGACTCTCCCAAAGTGAACGTGTTTTGCGTGATCTCACGAAAGAAACTTTATGGGCCTTTTTTCTTTAATAAGGGAATATCTATCTGCAAATTTTGCAGAATTGGCTCATGCCACTTCTGGAAGCTGACAGTGAAGATGTCATTTTCCATCAGGACGGTGCTCCACCCCATTTTCTCTAGTTGTCCGTAATTTCCTAAACACAAGGATTCCAGACAGACGGATTGGTCGTGCTGGGGATGCTGATCGTCAGATGATGTCGTGGCCTCCTCGTTCCCCTGCGACTTCTTTGTTTGGGGATTCGTAAAAGACACAGTGTTCGTGCCACCAGTACCAGTTGAAGTGCCAGACCTGCGGGTTCGCATCACCAATGCATTTGCTTTCACTGACAGAGACATGCTGCATCGGGTATGGGAAAAACTCGATTATATACTTGATGTGTGCAGAGTCACTAAAGGTGCACATATTGAAATCTGTAGACATTCAAAAAAACTTTCACGGTTTGTATATATATCTGTGTAATCTTGTAAGTATATGTCAAATAATAAATCTTTAGTAATTATCTGAAATCACTGCAATTATTTTGACTAGCCCTGTATTTGATTGTTGTTTTTGTCCGTGTGCAATATTTATCCAGAAAGCATCAGAGCAGTAGGAAGAAGCACAGTGAGGGGATATTTATATGGAAAGGAAAGATAAATTATACCCATTACTCACCAAAGTTGAAGGAAGGAGGGCAATACAAACAAAAAAAATACTCCACAAACACAATTTTTAGGGTCATGTCATTTTTTCAAGACAGTAAAAGCATATGACCAAGCTTGCACAAGTGCCCACAGTCATCACTATGTGATTGTGCTGCATATCTGGTGGTCAACTTGCAAATTGAAGGAGAATTAGTTACTGGAGTGGTTGAGGTGGGCCAGGTATGTGAGAAATCACGTGCTGGGGAGATGTGAACGGAGAGGCCCTAATAGTGTAAGAGGTAATGTCCGTGGAGGCATGGAGGGAGTCTGGAGTGCAGAGTAGTATTATTTATTTCTCGTGTCCAGGACATACATAACATTACAAGCTGAAAAAAAAAAGATTAATTAATATCAAACTATAGAACACAATTAAATGGAATGTGACCAGAATACCGCAATCTTGATGGCCTCCTCGTTTGCCCTAAAAAAGGTCGTCGATAGTGCAGGTTTCAGGGAGATTCCTGTATATCAGAAGATGTTGTGGGTCCTGCAGCTCACCACATTCATATAGATCGTTGTCAGTAGTGTAACCCCATTTTTTGATATTAGCTCTACATCGGGACACTTCAGTTCTTAATCTGTTTAGAGCCTTCCATATAGCATATGGCTGATTACCCCCCGAAGCCGGTGCCTCTTTGATGTTCCTCCACTGTTCTTCAGGCAACGAATTTTGCCATAGTTCTAGACGGCGTGCGTCGACTGTACGAAGCTCTTTCTTGACTTCAGCCTTGTGGGTTGAGGTTCGTGTCCAAACAAAGGGTGTCTGGGGTCTGTTTCCTGTTTCCTCTTCTCCATCTCTGCAGCTGTTTTCCTACGAATGTCAGGTGGTGCTATACCCTTGATTTGGTATATTTTACAACAGGCAACCTGTTTCAATGCGACCAGTATAATTCAGTGCTATATCTACCTGCCTAGCATGTGCAGAGTTTTGCCAAACTGGTGCTGAGTATTCTGCTGCAGAGAAACTTAATGCCAGGGCAGATGTACGAAGCACATTTTGCTGTACTCCCCCGAGGTACTTGCAGGCGTTAATCCACAAAGCCGCAAATACGTTCAGTGTGTGATATAAACTCTGCAACCTGGGAAGGGGATTTTGAGGAGTGAGGAGGGAATTGGATTGTGAGACGAAGGAAAGTGCATATTGCCTGGCAAGGGTAGTATGAAAGATAAGTCAGTCCTAACGAGTTTCTTAGAGAAATTAGAAACGACTGAAGGTTACTCTGGGAGATATTAGTAGCCATGGTAACGACCAGAGTAACAAGGGATAGCGAAAGTTAATGGGTGCCTTTGAGTTGATGGTAGTTACTGTGATAAAAGGACCTCGTATTCTTCGGATACCTATTAATGAAATGCAACTGGAATAAATATCAATGAATCATATGAAAGTTTACTATTATTTAAATAGAAAAGTTTAAAGGAATAAGTTTGAAGGTTATTGTTCTGAAAGAGTTAAAAAACAGGACATGTATCCCTGGTGACTGATTATAATCTTAAAGAAATACAAAGTCCAATAGATACACAAAGAGACTATCTGACAGTAAGAAGAATCATTAACAAAAATACGCCTGGTGCAGAAAACTGTTTAAGGGCCTCAGCTGCTGTTCATGCTCACAATGGAACATTTAGGGGTGGTCTGGACCCTGCCGCTCCCCCCCCCCCTTCTCTGGTAATATTTGGCCATTAACGGCGCCATTCGGAAATAGCATCTAAATCGCGCTGAATTTCTAAGCAATCGTCAGAGCACCTTATTTCCCTATAGCAAACTGCATCGTCTGCAAACAATCACAACCAGCATTTAACGATGTCACCTAGATCATTTATAAAAATTAAGAAAGAAAGTGGTCCGATTACACTTCCTTGAGGAACGCCCAAAGTAACATCTAGCATAGAAGAGGCTTCCCCGTCAACGACGACATACTGTGATCGACCAGTTAGAAAATCACGCGATGGTTTCCCAAAATCACTCCAGGGGAATGCTGGGATGCTTCCTTCTAAAAAGCCATGGCCAAATTCATTCCCGTTCCTTGTCCCCAGTCCCATCCTGCCTCTAATGACCTTAGCGTATCCATTCACAAATATGATCCAGTATACTGTATGCTCGAATCTTCACTAAAAGTCGATTGTGTGGTACAGAATCAAAAGCTTTCTGAAAATCCAAGAATATTGCATCAACTTGTGAACCTACATCGATAACTTTCATTACGCCGTGGGAAAGTAGGACCAATTGAGTTTCACACGATCTCTTCTTCCAAAATCTGTGTTGATATGGTGTAAGTAACTCGTTCTCATCTAGAAACTTCATAATTGTAGAGCATATGACATGCTCCAGAATTCTACTACATACAGATGTTAGAGATATGGATCGATAATTCCCAGGATCACTCCGATCTCCTTTCTTGAAAACAGAAATTACCTTGGCTATTTTGCAGTCAGAATGTACTTTTTTCTCTTCTAAAGATTTGCAGAATATGTCTGACAGAAATGGTTCAATTTCCTCCGTGTATTCTGAAAAATCCTCTTACCGGTATATTATCGGGATCTGGCACTTTACCCCACTTCAGAAGCCATAATAGCTTTACAATACCATCACTATCAATTTCTACCGGGTCTAATTCTACACGATGAGGTAAAGTGGAAATGTTTTTCATGTGAATGAATTTTTAAATTCAGTGTTGAATACGGTAGCCTTGTTTTGGCTGTCATCAACTTCTCGACTGTCTTGTAGTAGAACTGGCATATTGTTGTCACTGCAACTAACTTTTTTTACATACAACCAAAATTTCTTAGGGTAACTAGTTAAATGATAAAAATGATAATACTAATAATAATGAGTGATGGATTGAAAAATGGAATTTTATCAGTAGTTGAGGCCAGGTGGATGTCTGGTATCCAGGATATTTTGGTATGCAAGTTCCCATCTCCGAAGTTTCCAAAGCAGTGGTGGTTTCAGGGAAAAACTGATTGCTCTCACGGTGAAACAGTCATTGAGGTTGTTAGGATTGTGATAATTGGCATGTTCTGGTATTGGAAGGTATAAGTTGCGGATGTGGACTGTTTGTCTGTGGCCATTCATTCTGAAAGAGTTTCTGTGTAGCGAGGCCTATATAGGAACTAGCGCAGTGGTGGCAAGTTAGCTGGTATATGATGTCTGTTGTGGAGCATGTGGCATGTCCAGTGATGGGGAAGGTTTACCCTGTAGTAGGGTTGCCATATGTACTAGTGGGAGGATGCATGTTGCAGGTTTTGAAGTGAGGTCTTAGGTGGTCTTTTGAAACATGTACAGGGAACAGATAACAGAATTTTTGGTATAAGAGTGCGCATTTCTGGAAAGGAGTAAAGTAAGTCATACCCCTGTTGTACAGTGCGATTGATGGATTCGAGACCAGGAGAGAACCGGTTTTAGGGTTCCTGGGTTGGAGTGGTTACTTGGAGGACGGATTATTGCACGGGAGATTTGTTTGTGTACGAGATCTGCTGGCTGAGAGTGGGAAATAAGAGCTTGGAATAGGTTCTGGGAATACTGGGAGAGAGATTCGGCATCAAAACAGATACGTCTGTCACAAATAGCAAGGCTGTAAGGGAGGGAATGCTCATTCCATACCAAATCCCTCTCTTAATTTTCCCACCAGTATATTTACAGGCTTCATCGCCACCATACGCCTTGTACACTCCCACGGCTCGCTTCACACTCCTTGTATCCTCCAATGAATCCCAGTCCTGCTTCTTTATCATATTAGTTTCCAATTGTGTTTTGCGGTAATTTTCAAAGACATATCTAGCAGCCCATCTCTGTACCCGCACCAACTCCTGTATTTGATACCCAAAATGTGTGTCCCAACACCACTATGTTTCAGCAACGGTACGACCAAAGTTTTGTAACCTCGATTCCCTTATTTTTGTAGTACAACCCCTCGTCACTCTTTCAATTACAGCCGACAGTGGTTCGCGACAATTCGTCTTCTGCCGCGACTTCCAGAACTCTACCTGTCGACGGACGGGCTGCCGCTTCGTGCACTGCTCGCGGGAGGACGAGGCGACGTACCGGGCGACGGGCATGTTGCCCCCGCACGTGCTGGAGGCGGCCATCATGGCCGGTAAGACGGGGGGGCTGCCCAGCCTGGTGCGGCCGGGAGAGGCCCCCGTCTGCCGCGACTACCTCAAAGGAGAGTGTCGGCGCGGTCCACAGTCCTGTCGGTAAGCACTGTCATCTGAGTATCTATACCAGTAATTAAACTAAGGAAAAAGGAAACAGCTTTAGGCAACATAAATTACAAGGAAAGGGAAAATGACCCATCACTCACCAAAGATGAAGGCAGTGTAAAGTGAAAAACATATATGACCAGCACAAGAATACACTATATTTCTGTTTTACACCTTATTCGTGATGTAGGAAATAAGTCATATGGTTCAGGAGGTGTGCACACGCCGAGGTTTAACACATGACTGACTATCAATATGTTTTTCACTCGTTGCAGCCTTCAACTTTGGTCGTGATGGTCATTTTTCCTTTCCTTGTAATGAATGTCTATACCAGTGTTTCTTAGGCCCTTCTCACACGGCACTACTGAAAAGAAACCAGTTACTAACTCAGATCACCAATCATTTTCTGTTGAGCCACCGCACTAGGCTCGCACACAGGGTTACAGGTTGGTAATCAGTCTATAACGCATCTGTGATTGGTTCCAAGTGACGCTATGAGCCGGTTGCCACCCTGATAGTTACTGACTAGTTTCTCAACCAAAATGGCGGATCATACAATGAATTTACAGCTTTTTGCTGGAATTGAGAAACATCTGTGTTTATATAGCTACAGATTGAGTGAATATACACGGAACGATGCCACAGAAAAAGCATGGAATGTCATTAGACAGAAAGTTAATTTATCAGTTACGTAGACATTTTTTTAATAAATAATATTTTTATGTAAACATTCAGATTTATTTTCCTTAAATTAAATTATACAGTATAATTCCATTGCCAAAGAGATGCTTCTTGTGGAGTAATAAAGTAATGGGCTAAATAATTTCTGGTGTCATATGCTGATGAATTAGAACTTTAAGTTCTTGTGATAGGAGTATTACGTTTGGTATTGAAATTATATCATTTTCAAATTTACTCGAACTGTATGGGACTCCTTCCGCACTCCTGACATAATTATGCAAGCTGATTTTGCTATATTAATTACTTTATGTGGGTCATGACATTGTATGGGACTGTTACACGCTTGAATGTTTTCCGACATCATGCCGAATGTACATCTTAAAGTTTTTCTTCTTCTGCTAGGTGTATAACTAAACATTCTTTTGTGTTATCAAGAATTCATTGTGTATATGTCCTCATTAAATATTGCACGAGAGAGAACGCTTCATCGGCTACAAAACATTACAGGAAATCGTTGGCATTTTCATTGCTTGATAGCCTTGTACTCAAAGACTTTAATCGCCATTTCCTTCTTTAAATAAAATAATATAATATCCTCATTTGAATCGAAAGAAATCGTCACCTCGCTCAAATCACACGAGTGACTGCAGTTCCAGAGATTTGGGTAGCATCTTGTGCGAACATCGGTTAGTGACTAGTTATTAATTTCAGTCTGTGATCAGTTCCGTTTCCTTTTAGTAGGGTCGTTTGTGAAGGGCGTGTGGTTTACGGCAAAATATTAAAAAATTAATTCTAACTGAATTAAGCATGTAATAACAAAAAATGAAATCTATTAGACGCTATACTCATAATTTATAAGGCTAAAAGTGAATATAAACTGTAAAGGATCCAGGAGCGAAAAAACGCCACCCAAACTCAGTTCACAATATTTTGGTTCGTAACCTTAATCATGGAGGAGGCAAGACATGATGGGGGAAGATGTGTATACATCCTAACACATGTTTCATCTGCAACATGATTGAGGTTACAATCATTTTGAACTATCTTTGTGTTTTTTGTGTGTTCTTCTGGCCCTCTGGCCTTCATCTGTGGTAAGTGATGGGTGGTTTTCCCTATTCTATCCTATTTTCAGTTCTTAACAGCAGTTTCACTGTCACCATTAATAACAATTATGTTTCATTAAGCAGCTGCAAAGGAATGAGTTGTCACAATACTGAAGTCAAACTGTCGTTTTTGACAGACTTAGAAGCTGGTCTTGATTATAATTTGCTGGTGTGCAAATGAGGTGTGACTATAGAATAACAAGACTTTTACTTCTACAGAAGTATTACACATGTGCCAAAGGCTAACAACCAACACCTGAGTAGTGTAAAGCTTTCTCCTTCGAATACAGCACCTCCCATGTCTGGCTGTGACCTTCATTTGTATGAGAGCTGTTTTGTTTTGCCGGAAAATGATGAGAGAGCAACGAATTGTCGTGAAATTTCACACAAAACTTGGTAAAAATGCTACTGAAAATCATCTTTATTATAAGAAGTGTATGGAGGTGAATGTTATCACACGAGTGAGTTTTTGGGTGATTTAAACATTTCCAAGATGGTCGAGAAGAAGCTGAAGGTGATTCGCGCCCAGTCATCCTTCCACGTCAAAACGGATTCGACCTGACCGTTGTTTAAGTAACCTCGAGGTTCTTGCTCAACTCCATGAAAAAACATAAGAAAAATGATCAATTGTTTGAGAACAAGTTATGGGTTCCCCATCAAGGCTGTCCGTTTCGTAAGGGGTTGATCGAAAGTATAGAGAAAGTACAGAGAAGAGCCGCTCGATTCGTGACCGCTTGCTACAGTCCTTATGAAAGCGTCACAGAACTGATTAGTAGACTAGGCTGGGAGTCTCTGGTAGATAGACGACGCACGATTCGTTTAAACTTATTGGTAAACATGCGTACTCCCACTTTCACTCACGAGTGTAGTGAAATACTTCGTCCACCAACCTATTTGAGCCGGAATGACAGGATAGATAAGATTAGAGAAATAAGGTGCCGCAATGATTCTTATATGAATTCTTTTTTCCCTCGTACCATTAGGGATTGGAATGCACAACAAAGAGATTAGCTTTGGTGCTGAGCACCCTCTGCCACCCACAATTTTGTGAATTGCAGAGTATATATGTAGATGTAGATGTAGAAGGCTCGTTCTACATTGTCTGTTGAAGACGTTTCTAGTGAAGTACAACATCCCAGAGTTAGACCATCCGCCTTATTCGTCTGACCTTGCACCGTGTCACTTGTTTCCCAAAGTCAAATTTGCTATAAAAGGAACAAGATTTCAGTCCGTTGAAGATTTGATAGTAAAAGCGGTACGCGACATGAAGAGGCTCACAGAAGAAGACTTTCAATACTGTTCCAATCAATTGAAAATTCATATGGAACATTGTAGGGATAGAGGTGGGGTCTATATTGAATATGATAATAACTAGTTATGTATAAATTCAAAACTTTTTTTATGGTGATAGTCTCATTATTTTATAGCCACACCTTGTACAAGTCCATCTAAAATCCTGGCATTCTTCTAGCTTTATTGTGTAGTCTGTGAAAGTCACAATATTTTAGTAAATACTAATTCTTAAGGCAGTTATTTTCTGAGTAGCATTTAATTTATAAGTTACATAAAGAAATATCAATCGCTAGTTCTAATGGTAGGTTGGAAATTAAATGCAAAGAGTGTTAATAAATAGTCTAAATTGAAGTTAGATTGGTATAAATTTAAAAAAAAAAAAAAAAGCTTATTAAAGTAAAAGAAACCTGGGGTTTGGATCTGTATGACCTAAAAATTAGAGAAATATGCAGGCAAATATGACCTTAAAAATGGGTAAATATGACCAAACATTTAAATTTACTATACATCAAAACACGTTCGATTATACATCATTTATTTTATCTAGTAGTGTCGCTTTCATGTAGACAGCTTCCGTGCACTCGCTGCACCATTGGGAAATTAAATTTTAAATCATTTTGTTTAAGTCACATAATTTACAGGAAATAACTGTTTCCTCTGTACTAAAATACTCCTATACGTAACATCACACTTTCAGAAAGAAAAAAAAAAAAAATAGCATGGCGGTACTCACTGATCCACTGTAGCTTTAACACTGACTGAGGAATTATTTTCAAAATTATTGGTGGCAATGAGACATTTATTGACACAGATTGACACAGATCGACACAGGCATACTGCTGCTACATTTTCGAGATTAAAAGGCAAGCGGAACATTAGCGTCTAGAGAGTGACAATCATAATACGTGACTGTTGAATTCGGACCAATTCAGTGACAATTAGTTTTGTTTTTTCGTGCAATGTTGTAAGCTACCTTAGAATTCATTAAATTCTAGCTGGTAACTTTGGGGCATGGGGAACGGGCCTAATGCAGAAACCGAAACCGCAGCCTAGAGCCATATACGCGGCGATTTGAAGCCGCTAAACCAGCTAAACATTTAATATATACCATAAACCAGCCTTAAATAGTGAAAATAAAAATCTTAACTTACCTAAATTGCTACAATAGCGAAATATTCATCTTTGGTGAACGTAAAACTTTGTTACACATTAAATCGCTATTAGAAAACACTTTTTGTTGCTGTAAAAATTGTTTATAATAACAATCAACCATTAATTAAAAAAAACCATAAGCAAGAGCTTGAAGTAATTTAAAACAAGAAAACACCGGTTTCTATACCTCGTCACACAGACGTGCATTCTAAACTTAGGGAAAACACACTATTAGAACAATATTTTGAAATCAGCTGATGGTGTACTATAAAAGTAACTTCTCCCGGTACAAAATACTTAATTTTTAAATAAGACTAGACAACCAGTGCGAAAATTTCGCTAATAAAATGCGATGAATGGTGAGGTTGAATATGATGTCACCAAAGCTGAGTCTTTACTCTTCATACTCCTACTTCATTTATCTTTTTTGGTTAGAAATCCAGGGAGATAAGTGACTCGAGGCACAAAAAACACATTTTAGAATAATTGTCATTTTTCCCATTTAAGGGTCGAAATACGAATAATTCCTTTCTTTAAATATAATGTTACCACGGCGGAGACCCTATTATTTAATATGATACCTCATTTATCTATATCGGTTAGATATCAAGCGAGATAAATCGCTCATGACACAAAAATGCGTTACAGAAAAATTTATACTTTTTTCCTTTAAGGGTTGAATTCCAAAAACATTCTTTCTTAAAATATGATTTCACGAAGCTGAGACATAACTCCTCATAATCTTACTTGTTTTATCGATTTTTGTTAGATATGCAGGGAGATAAGTGGCTTAAGGTACAAAAAACGCATTTTAGAAAAATTAACATTTTTGCCCTTTAAGGGTCGAACTACAAAAAATTCCTTTCTTAAAATATAATGTTACCACGGCGGAGACCTTATTCTTTTATATGATACCTCATTTATCTATATCGGTTAGATATTAAGGGAGATAAATCGCTCGTGACACAAAAACGAATTGCAAAAATATTGATACTTTTGCCCATTTAGGGTCGAAATCCAAAAAATTTCTGTCTTAATATATGACGTAACGAAAGCGGAGATCTTAATATTTAAAATGATACTTCATTAAACGATTTCAGATAGGTATCCAGGGAGATAAATGACTCGTAACACAGAAAACAGCATTTTAGAAATATTAACATTTTTGCCCTTTAAGGGTCGAATTCCGAAAACTTCATTTCTTAAAATATGATGTGACCAAAGTGAAGACCATAAGCTTTAAAATGCCACCTCATTCATTGATTTTGGTTCAGTATGAAGGAAGATAAATGCTTGTGACAAAAAGATACCTTATAGAAATAATATATATTTTCATTTCAGTCAGATAGGACTGAAATTGTTTCCAAAGTAAATATGTTTCAGAAACCATGCCTTCAGTATACAGTTTAAAATTGCGAGTTAATTAACGAAAGTGAGTAAAAGTTTCAGAAGTTGTATCTTGAGATACGCATGAATAAGTATCAGAAAATTTTAATCAGTAATTTTTAAACTTAGTATATATGTATTATTAAATTGTAATTTTTTATAATTCTAGTAATAGTGATTTTTCTTTATTAATCTGTTTAGTAAGATATATAAGCAATATACACCAATCATTGTTATGATGTAAAGTTATACAAATGGGCAACACTTGTCCATATAATAAATAAATAAAAAATAAAAAGATTTTATGTGCTACATGAGTTGTATGCTATAACTAATTTTCTTCACCTGATAGTATGTTTTGCAGTGATGACATTTTGCTGATACAGGCTTATCTTCCTGCTTGTAAGTGCGTGGCGAATCTTTAATGAAAAATAATCTTCACGGGTTTCCTGCCGGATTGCGTCAGAATGACCAGATTTTAGTATTGTCAACAGACAAAAGAAATGCTATTGTCCTTCTTACATCTCGTCTATATAATGCCAAGACCAGAGAGAAACACATCGGCCCTTGAATACATTATCCAAAGCCTTTGACCTCGTACTACCCAGATTACAGCCTCTTCAAGATTCACAAGGAAGACGTATCTTTACGCCCGATTGTAAGTGCCGTAGGTTGTCTCACAACAGTGTGACCAAGTACCTAACTGTAATGCTTAACCCGTTTGTTGGTAATTGTTCTCGCCGTGGGAAAAAGACCACTTTTTTAATACCCTGCAAAAGATACATCTTTTGGACACCGATATCGTGGTCAACTTTGATGTCTTCTCGTTGTTCACCAGGGTTCCTTGACTCTATACAGCTGTTATGCTGTCTTTTTGGAGAAAATGTCATAGACCACCTTGAGCTGATTCTTAATTCTATGAACTGACAGATAGTGTGACAATGGGGTCAGTATTATTGTCTCTGGTTGTGAATCTGTTTATGGAGGATAAAGTGATCGAAGGGTCTATCCTTAAGCTGACATACTTCTACCATTATGTCAATCAAACATTTGTCATTTGGCCACCTGGCATCCATATTCTTCACAAATTCCTGGACCATCTCAAATGAATCCTTCTGAACATCTATTTGACAATGGATCTAGAGAAGAAAGGCAGCTTGCCTTTCCTTGACATTCTTATCTGACGGAGAGCCGACAGAATGCTCGAACATAGTATGTACCTAAAACTCACACACACGGAAAGCTACTTACATGCCAGCACTGAGGAACACCGTGCTGCACACGTTGGTGCGTAGAGTGAGGTAAATTTCCTAGCCAGAAGATTCCGAGAAAAAGAGCTCTAAAGTTTTACATCATTTTCGTACATTTTCATAAGAAGCGAAGCGCTGCTCAGCGAGTGCGTGTCCCATCAATGTAAAGAGAGAGTTATTGGATGGAGCTTAGTCAGGTGAGTAAGCCTCATGCATCAGTATCTCCCAACTAAGCACTTCAATCATTTCCTTGACCAGTTTTGGTGTATGCGATGGTAAGTTGTCATGAAGCAAAATCACTTTGTGCTGCCTTTTCTGGTATTCTGGTCGTTTTTCCTGCAATGCTTGATTCAAATTGATCATTTGCTGTTGATGAAGTTCAGAATTAACAGTTTAACCAGGTTTTAAGCAGCTCGTAATAGATCACATCATTTTGATCTCACCAAAGCCAGAGCACTGTCTTCCTTCCACAGTGATTTGGCCTTGACGTTGATGTTGACGGTTCAGCTGGAGTTACCCGTGATCTTTTATGCTTAGGGTTCTCAAAATATATCCACTTTTCATCACCTGTCACAATTCGATGGAGAAATGACTTTCTTTTATACCTGGCAAGCAGCATTTCACAAGTGGTTTTTTGTTTTTCTTGCTGTCAGTCAGTTCATGTGGAAACCATTTTTCCATCTTCTGGATCTTTTCCCATCGCTTCTAAACGTGTGGAGACAGCTTCCCTTCTTACATTTAATTGGTCTGCGAGTTGTTCTTGCATTTGGGCGTCATCTTCATCGAACAATGCCTGAAACTCGCTGTTCTCAAATTTCTTTGGAGGTCTTCCACTGTCTTCATTTCTCACATCAAAATCACCATTTTTTAATTTTTTAAACCACTCAAAACACTGTGATTTACCAAGAGGACGCTCACCGTAAGATTCAACAAGGATTTTATGCCATTCTGCAGCAGCTTTCTTTAAACGGTAACAGAAAATCAATGATGTCTGCAAATTGTAATTTGGAGGATCAAAACTCAAAATGTTCAACATTATTGAAAACTACACTGTCATATGAAACTTGTATTGTTGTGGGTTGAAAATGGCTGTCAGATGTCAAAAAAAGAAAATAGTGACAATGATGCAATCTGATGGTAACTGCATTGATAGCTAGAGCCATCTATTGGCAAATTCCGGTTTCATATTTATGCACCTGGTATTAGCATAACATCTCTGGAAAAATAAGCAGGTTATTGACTTGATATGGAATTGAGAGCATATTCCATCATCCTGCCAAAATTTGTGACCGATTTTGAGGTGTGAAGGATGATCTGGGGTTAAAAACGCCAGGAGGCTACAGCATACCGTGCCAGTGTGGCAACTCTTATATTGGTCAGATCATCCACACTGTCAAGACCTGTGTTACTGAGCACGAGTGCTACATCTGACTGTTTCAGTTGGAGAAATCTGCATTCGTGCAACACGTAATTGGAAAGGGCCTTCGGCAGTGTAAAAGTGTCTGCAAAGTTTTCATTATTTTGGGAATCAGTTATTAGCCTTAGAAATACGGCTGAATAATGAAACAATTAACAGAGACACAGTTCCATAGCTCACTAACACTTGGAAGTCTGCTTTGTCTATTCTTAGAAGACCACATTGAAATAAAAGGATAGTGAGGCATCGCCAGAAGGTAAACCACGATAACTGGCCCCGAGTTGGATCTTTGGCCGTCCAGCTTTAGAAGCAATATGGTGTCGCTGCTGGTGGGAATGATGGAGCGGGTTAGTGGGGAGGAGTAGGACTGCTGGGTTATATAACACAGACAACAGCAGTGCAGCTCTGGCTGCACAGCGTGACCATCAGACCTGAAGATGGCGGCAGAGATTTCTGCCGATAGCTGGTCTGTCGTCAACATAGTTCGGCAGTGAACCCGTGAAGATTACATTTGAGCGACACACCGTTCACGCTCCGAACGTTGCAGGTTCCGTCACCTGACGGTGCGGGAGTACCAGGAGGAGCTGGGCTACGTGACGCAGGTGGCGGCGACGAGCTCCCCGGCCGCGGCGGCGATGGTGGCGGCGGCCATGCAGCAGTCGCAGCAGCAGCAACAGCAGCAGCAGCAACAACAGCAGCAGGCGAGCTACCAGGCAAGTACCGCCGCGGGCAACGGCTCGGCGGCCGCGGCGGCGCACCCCACAACCATGGCGGCAATGTCCGCGGCCGCGGCTGCTGCGGCGGCGGCTGCGGCCGCCGCGGCGGGGCACCCCGCCTACCAGCACCTGGCGCAGCCACCCCCGCCGCCGACATCGCCAACGGCACCGCCCAGCACTACGCGGCCCTAGCACCCGAGCAGTACCTCAGGTGAGGCGCCCTCCGTGCCCGGCCCTTCCTACACGCTACCCGACCGAGTCTGTCGGTAAAACGCGACATTAGGCGGTCGTAGTCACTGCTGCCATTCTCGAGTGGCTGCTGCCGGTGGGTGAAGGAGCTGGTTAAGTACCGCACAGTCCATGCTACGTCATCGTTTTTCCTGATCTTCGGTGACTACTGGCAGGAAAAATTGTCTGCTGGTGGGATTCTTGTATATTGGGTGAAGCCATTAGCTGCTGGCAGGTACCGTTGATTGCTTTCCAGATATTCATTTTCAGTATCAATGGGCTCCAGGCTTTGCTCGATTGAAATCTAGCATCCGAGATATGGATTTCGACAACTTCAGTGGCCAACGGCTGTCGCCGGTAGACAACGTTCCCACCAGTAGTCAACATTTCCCACCAATGCCCATTGGCTGTTTGGGGAAAAGGATGACGTAGTGCATACTTAGCACAGTTTTTTAAGCAGCTCCTTCACCCAACTTCGGGAGCAACAGGACAGTGGCGGCCGGCACTATGATCGCCAAAACATCATGTTTTATTGGTGGACTAACTCGGTTACTTTCTCGAGATGATTTTATTCATATTCGACACTGAGAAAACCTCCAGTCTTGCATTCTATTTCATTATGGTTGTTTTGAAGAAAGTTAATTACTTAGCCACTTAGCTGCAGGATTATTTTAAAAATTTCTACAGTATACAGGGTTATTCAGAAAGAAAGAGCAGATTATGTGTTTTTATTTCTTACAAACTATAAAAGATATAAATACGTACCACACATCACTGTACAGAAGAAGGTTCAAACTGCCAGTTAGTTTCATTTATTGTCACCAACAACACTGTTGTCTGTTTACTTGGAAACAGCAATACTACAGGAGAAGTCAACCTCTAAGTGACAGGTTTTTTTTTTTTTTTTTAAGTATCTGTACTGTTGTAAGTTCCTCCTCATCATAAATAGATTTATGTTTGGCGTAAGAAATTTATAGAAGATGGGTACATATGCAAAGGCAAAAGGATCAAACGAATATGTTCCACGTAAACAGACAACGGCGCCGATGGTGGAAGGGAATGCAACTAATAGGCATCCTTCCTGTAACTAGTGATGTGTGGCACGTATTTGTTTCTTTTATAGGAGGGGTGATCAGAATCTAAGGTTACGGGACCAATATTCCTGGAGTTTCGTCTGTTATGGAGAAACTACTAGTGTGCAACAATTCTAAGACGTGTTTTTGGCTACTGTGCAGAGTTTCCGCGACCTGCCACCTACACCGCTAGCTGTAGGTAAACACAAATGACGACTCATTTAGAAAACTGGTCTCGCCATTCGATTTCTGCGAGTCGGTCATGTAACTGCGGCTGAAATCCACTGGCAGCTGGTAGAGATTTACGAAGAGAGACATCATGTCTCATCAGCATGTCGCAGAATGGTGTCGAAAGTTTCCGGACGGTAGAGAAAATGTCTCTGACGACGACTGTCGGCCATCCTCCCTACAATCTCGACCTCACTCCGAGTGGCTTTTCCCTCACTTGAAGGAGCCCCTAGAGGAGGTGAAACAATTCCCGGCAATGTGGATAAACTTGTGAGGGCAGATTTTTTACCAGGAGAAAATATTCAGACTCGTATCACAAAGCGACAAGTGCCTAAACCGATAAGGAGCCTATGTTGAAAAATAACCTAATGTGTGTAATAGAGGTTGGATGTACTGGTTGTATGAAATAAAATGTATACATTTCATTACAGACTTTGTAACCTCAGTTTCTGATCACCCCTTATACAAATACACCTCAGACATCATTAGACAGATAAAAGTTCAAAGTTTGTAACCCCCCACCTGTTAGTTCCATTTGCTACCACCAAAGGCACTGTTTAGATGGAAATGGTGCTGCCACAGGAAAAGTTGGTTTGTGTTCTACAGTATGCAAAAAGCGAATCCATTGTCAATTGCAGTGCGCATTCAATTGTAAGTTCAAAAACGTGCCACCTCATCATAAACAGATATACGATTGGTTTAAGAAATTGCTAGAAGATAGGTGCATATGTAAAGGAAAAATGACTGGTCGTCCTCGATTGTTAAATGAATACATTCCCGCTTAGATGACAGCACACCTGTTGGCAACGAATGGAACTAATAGGCGAGGAATACAAACTTTGAACCTTTCTCCGTACAGTGACAGGTGGCACATTTTGTATTTTTTATAGTTTGTGAGAAATAAAAATGCAAAATAATCTGCTTCTTTTTGAATAACCCTGTATTTTCTTATCTATTTTTTTATTAGATATCAAGAAAATTCTAAGTTTGTCATTCAAATTTAAACCATTTTCTCAAAACATTCTATTGCTATTAATCACACTATTCAATACTTATGCTTCGTTGTAGATTAATTTCATTAAAAAAACAACAATTATAGAGCACCATTTAAAAGTAAGATATTTAATTTTTCTTAATTGTGTAGGAAGGGCTTTGGGTCAGATGTATTAACAGGGAAATGTACAATGATGAGGATTATAATACTTATTCCCATTTGTTTGTTTATTGTAAGTTGTATTATCTGGAGAACACTATTTGTTAATATTCGTTCATGCCTTTGGGGTGTGTAAACATTTTTGGGGTAATGGTGATGCTGCTTGTGGCATCACTGTTTATACTGCATATAATTCTAATAAACTTGATTTTTCTGGTCCAGGTTTTGCTGTTATTAACAGTTTTACTCAGCAGGGGTTTCTGGTTACAGACTAAGTCAGTTACAATTTGTGTAGGTGCTCAGTTTGGGAGGTCACATTAAGTGTTACTGGATTGGCAACAGTAGGAGAAATAATTTACTCAAGGAGAAGGTAAGCTGGCAGCAATGCACCTCGCCCACCTGCCAAGACGCGCGTGACGCGAGCACGGCGACGCGCTGGCGCCTAGCGGTAGAGCGGCTCTGGGTGACGGCAGCGCGCGGCACTGCGGACGACTGGCAATCGCTGTACATAACTACAGCTTCCTGTGAATGGGAAGGGGCACTGCGGCATTGCTAAAACCAATCTGTCGAGCTTGTTCTGACGAGGAGGCAGCGCGCGGCATTTGCATTAGCGGTGGTGTGTGGCATTACTGCGGACAGCATTTATAGGAAGCAGTGCTGTTCCGACTGACGGGACTCGAAGTACGCCACCTGTCGAAGTGACGACACCTCGGACAGCACTAATGGTAGGATAATGCGAGCACTGCGTCTTAAAGAAAATAACGACAACAAATTGCATACTGCACTAGCCAGTTCATAAATGCTTGAGCCCTACCGGCCTGCACAATACCTGACATTGCTAGACTGCCTCGCTATGGCAGTTATTGCTCGCTGTATGCTACACAG
Source organism: Vandiemenella viatica (assembly GCA_031002005.1). Lineage (NCBI taxonomy): Eukaryota > Metazoa > Arthropoda > Insecta > Orthoptera > Morabidae > Vandiemenella > Vandiemenella viatica. Next base: position 3,033,179 of record JARYHS010006518.1, read on the forward strand.
GGCCAGCAATTGATTGGTGTGGCACTTACAACCAATACTTGGATTCAATGGTGCTTGCTATAAGATGCCCGGAATATGACACATAGCTATTGGGCTGCTAAGGTAAGATTACGCATCTGCTCAACCGAGTCTGTTGCCAGTCTGGTAATATTTCTGTTTGTTATACATGTTTTATAAAATGTTCTAAATTTTTATGTTTCTCATAATGTTAACTCTATGTAGCTGACAGAATGTTGTGCATAGAGATATTAATTAAACATGTGAGGATAAATGGCTTCATCAACTATCTTAGTGCAAGGCTTAGATTTTGGTTTAGGAGGTAAGTACTCTCGTTAAAGAGGCCTTAGATCCAGTATTATCAATATTTGTTATTACATTCAGCAAAAACATTATGAAGTGTTGAATATGTATGCTGTCGAACTAGAAGAGGAGGTATTGCACATCAATGTTTTCTGTGGCATTGTTCAAACAAAATGACGGTCAGATTTCTTTATAGTCCAATATTTAATTGGGAAGATGTGACAAGTGTGTATAGTAATTTGTTTAGATGTTGAAACAGATTTTGTGTTTTCAGGTCCTCTGAAATGTTTAGCAGTGTATGTTTTTGTGACAGAATATAAATTAAATTCAAGATTATAATATTCCTTTTACGGGTCTCATCTGAAAGTTTTCCACCGCTCAGGTTTAAGCAGGTGATGGATGGTTAAGTCATTAAAATTCCTGAGAAGGAAAAAGTAAACATTGAAATGGCACATTCGTAAGAACAACACACCATTCTGAGGGTTGGTGACACCACTTCACAGTTAGTTTCACTGAAAGTCTGCGTCACCAGCATTGAGGAAAGTCATACCACGGTTAGTTAGAGCATGTCAAAGTGGCTGAACGATTTGATATTAAAATGAATGACTTCTTTAAAATTGATACAAGTACTCAGATCCTTAAAATTGCAAGAAAAACTTGTGATAGCACTGCTGAACGAAATATTTAAATTGAGTTATCTCATAAAATGCTGAGGTTGGAATTCTTTTCTGCCATACAAGGAAATAGTAGTGACAAATTCTCATGTTACAACTTGAAGTGTAAAGAGAACAGTTAAATTTGATCAGACGGACATGATCTATTCTCAGTGGTTTAGTTATCTTGTCTTTATGATTTTAAGATTCTCTGGATTTGGCATGGCATTCTCGCTGTGTCTGATGTCGGAAAATCTTCAATATACCTTCAAAAAACGATTCAAAGGAAGCTCATCATGTACCAGATACATAGCAAATCACTTTTAGAATAATTTTGTTGGTTGGAAAGCATTGTAGTATGTCAAATGTAGACAATGAAGTTGTATAAAGGTAGAATCATTATTTGGAATCCCTATCTTTCCATTCATTTTTACAGGTACAGCATAAAATTACAATCAATTTGAGGTATAACATGTCCAAGCCACCGAGCCAAGCTACGTAGCTCAGTTAAAATAAGGTAGTGACTTGAAGGCTTGGGTCACACGTGGCTGGCGCATTTGAACTAACCGCAACCGATGGTGTATTGCTCTCCGAAAAACATTAGGCACACGGTATCTAAACCCAAATTCTCTCAAAGATGTTGCACGGGATTTTCCACACCATTTGGTATCGTTTTGATGTTTTGGAATAAAGGTGTTTTGATTTGCCCACATGTGACCACACCACTCGCTGATAAAATAATTCCAATTTTGTTCTGTCAAGTGAATATCGGTGAACCTTTAATTATAGGGCTCACTGAAGCATTATTTCAAGTTCAAAGTATGGTGTGAAAGAAATGTTTTTTCTGTGAGTGAGCAGTATCCAAAACGATGTCAATGAGTGATGGTATTGGTATATAATATTTTGCAAATTTTTGTTGAATAAGAGAGATAGTGAATGGAGTATGCATGGCAGACCAGCCCCAACTGTAGGTAAATAAGAGGGAGATTTTTAGGTTTTTCAGGTTTTTTTTTGTTTTTTTTTCTTTTGGGAAAAATTTCAGTTAGTTTTCTTTGGAAAATAACTTCAATTTTGGAGGGGCATGTAAGGTATCTGTCAAATTTTGTAACTGCGTGATAAAATTTTATTCCCAGAACCACGAGTTAGATTGAATATTAGTATTGCATTTCATTTCTAAAGTCAGTTTCTATGTTTATTTGAGCTAGAAAGCAGATTTTTGCAGTTTTCAAGATAATATTTTATGTTGCATCAGTTTTCAGCATTCGCCTGGAATAGGATTGTGAAAGTTCATATCTAAATTATTTATTTTCGGGTAAACTATTAAAGTTACGAAATTTTTTATAATAATTAAAGTTAACTATTTGCTACCAGATCTGGCGATTTGTAAAATTTCGGAGAGATAGGATTACTTTTAGTTTTCAAGGTTAACTTTTATGACGAAATCTTTCTGACATGCGATTTGATATGTGATCAGCCTTCCAGAAACTTCCCATGTGAAGCGATCGCTTTGCCGTTTCCCACGGTTCGTGAGAGAGCAGTCAGTCGCCAGGAATCTTCGAGAAGCGGTGAGCGCGATGTGATATAGACTCGTGCGTGCAGTTAGACAGTGCAGAAACTTTGAACGCGTCAAGATGTAACTCAGTCGTCCAGGAACCGCGCGCGCGACAAGATGTAGGCTAAGTAGGCTAGTCAGTTTGATACTAAGCACTTCTGTGCAAAAGTTTTATTTCGGCACAATGTAGGTTCGCGTATTTTAGTTTATTACAATGCAGTTTTGAGATAGCATTATGCCAAGTGGGGCCTCGGGATTTCTCAAGTTTTGGTCACCGCCTAACCAAGTGACGAAGTTTTTTTTATACATTCAAGTAATAATCAATGGAACTGTGAACTAGCTCGAACGGTTAATCGAACTTGCATTTTTTTTATTTATTTTTTTTTACCTGCTTAATGTCTCTTAACAGCGAGGTCTTTAGAGACGGGAAAGGATGGGGGGCAAGGAATGGGAATGAATTCGACCGTGGCCTTTTGAAGGAAGCATCCCAGCATTTGCCTGGAGTGATTTGGGACGAACTTGCAAACTTTACTCCTGTAACATTGTCTGATTGCCTATCCAGCTAATGACCACAACTTTTCAAGAATACAGTGTGTAAGGAACAAGGCCGATACCGGGGCTGTGGTATAGCCTTAGTGCCTCAACTAACAGTTTGTGGTTGACTCAAAGTTCTGTAGAAAATTTATGAAATAATTTCGACTTGACCATGTAGCCGGATAACTCAACGTAAATGCTTGAGGTCGCTACAATATTTGTTACACCACAAATAGAGAAAAGGTTTAAAGATAACTACAAATGACAAAACTTCACTTTCCGAAAATTCAAAGTTTTATTTTCAAAGTCAAAAAAATTTCAAATAGCATTTAACAATTGAGCTGGCAAATCGAACACACTTTTCCCAAGGTTGCAGGCTGTGGAGAGAAATTTGAACTGACCGAACCCCTTTAGTGAATTTACAAGTTCTTAACAGTCATTAAAGTTACTATATAACACGACACACCACATGGTCGAAAACAGTTCACTGACCAGCATAGCAAGTTACGACCTGCGACAAAACCGAAGTAATGTTCCTTCACATATTGTTCCCGAAGTACAGACCAGACAAAACCGAAAGCAAGAAAAGACAGACTACATTTTGCTAAGTTCATATTTTACACGTCACTGATAAAGTCATGCGCGGAGTTGCTCGATCACTTCCCGGCATAAGAATGAGACAACCGGTGCTTACCGCACGAACTATTATAGCCCTGTGTGCGCCTATGACCTTGACAAATCTTTCTTTAATTAATATCTTCAAAAGTATACGATGGTTTAATTTGAGATTTTTACAGGAACTTTCTATCATCCTGTTCTATCTATTTTAATTTAAGTTATTATTCCAAAAGGTTTCTATTATCTTAAAACTAAATTCATCATGTGACCAATCTTGGCGGACTTTGCGGTCTTTCCCGAACTTTCACCCGACAATTAGCAGCAATCTATTTTCAAAAACTTGATTACCAGCCAAATACTAAAACTTTTTTTTGGAAACCAATATATGTACGAAATCGTCTCAATTAGTGCTATCTACTGATGTAATTTTTAAATTAATATCTCTTTTAATAAAAAAAGCTTATTTTTTTCTCTTAATTAAAATCACTAATTAGACTTTACCAAATTATTTAATTTTACTGCCAAAATATCGGGGAAAGTGCTGACTACAGCTGGTGATAAAAGATCAGCTGTCGCTTTATTCGATTTAAAGATATTTCGAATCTTAGAATTTCTACCTTATGATCGCGTGTTTCAAAACCTGAACAAAGCGGAATATCTCTTAAACCAAACATTTCCCTATATGATAAATACACTTTAAAATGATTTTTATGGTGAATTGTAACTGTGAGCAAGATTACAGGAAAATACCTTAAAATGAAAATTACTCTTCTCGAAATTTCTAAGTCCCGCCTAAGCAAAACTAGAATTTGCCAAAATTCTAAGGTGCTTACAAGTGATTTTACTTCCAGCTAACTTGTGAACATTTATTTTGGCTGTACCTTTCCTTGACTTAAGGTAGTAAAAATTTGAAGTCAAGTGGCAACCTTGTATCAGTAGTATAAAGCCCTAGCTGGACTATCCAAGGCTTACGCACGGTCAGAGCTAAGACAAAAGCCTTTATGCAGAAGGCCCATGTCTTACATGCTGCAAAGAAAAAACAGCAACACTTCTTAGATTTTTACGAAGCAGGTATAGTTTGTTCTATTTTATCAATTAACTGCCGAGTTCCCAGCGTTGCCCGGAGTTGGCTATTTTCATTCATGCAATGAGAAAGATGTGTACAAAATTTTATAAAATTTGCACCAACCATTTTCGGAATTAAAGGAAACCTAGATTCACCTTCCCTCACCAAGTAAGAGCAGGGTTGAAATTTATTTACACATACTCTATTCCTCGTGCATTTGGCGATGTTTTTCTTCTGATCCAGGCCGTATTTCAACATAACCACCATAACTAAGAAGAAAACTGTTTTTTGTTTCCAAACTTGAAGAAGATACTTGCTGGGCAGAAATTTGAGTCGAATGAGGTGGCCTGCTTTGAAGATCTCCAGAAAACTTATTTGGTTTAAAGAAGTTGTAGCATCACTGGGTCAAGTGTATCGAGCTAAAAGGAGAAATAAATCGCCACTTTAACAAAAATTTTGTTTTTTCTTTTGTAGGCTAAGTACTTATCGGACCGCCCCCATATGTCTGTGTGTGTGTTGTTGAAGTGCTTATACTCTATAGTTCTCTGAATGATTGTGTGTTTTATTGTATCATGGTGTTTTAAGTAATGCTTTGTTGCGACTGCACTGTGATATTTGCCCAAAAACGGATTATTTTGTTCCAGGGAGAGGCAACAGCAGCATTATTAGCAATATTTCTCAGTTGATTGGTGATATGTTCAGGTTAGTAGGCTGGTATGTTTCAGACCCAAGAGCGATGTGAGACTCGCCAACCTGTCAGGATTCATTTTGGTGCCAGTCTGGTAAGCTTATAGCAGTAGAATGTACTTCTGTGGAGAAGATTGTAAGATAAATTTCATTACTGTCAGAATTGGTTGTGGCATAATATGAATTAGTATCTGTTCGAATTTAAATCGGCGTTGTTTGGTGCAGGATATCCAAGCAGTGGGGAAAGAAGAAAATTAAATTATTGGTACATTATTTGTGTATAAGAGCAACAGAATCGTCCAAAAAACGAGTACGTTGTGCCGATGTGATTTAAAACAATTATTTCAACTCTACAAGATAGGTAACAATGAAAGGAAAGAAATGCCGCGAGGCAATATTTATATGGAAAGGACTGATAAAATACACCCAACACTCACCAAAGTTGAAAGGAGGGCAGTAGCAACACAAAACAACACACAAACAAAGAAAATACAAGGTCCAGCAGGGAGGTGTTACATTTTTCAAAACATTGTTACGCAGATGTTTTTGAACAAATTTCAATTTTTATTGTCTCCACAGTTTACATATATGATGCCATTTAAGACATAATTGCTCAACAATAACAAATTGCAATTCACGTGTGAAAAATGACGTCATCCAAGTGGCGACCGGTCTCGTGCAGGCATTGTTGGAGGCGGGTGAAAAAATTGTCCATACATCTTTCAAGCATACAGCGTGGAATTTCTCGAGTTAAGGCATCCGAGAGATCTTCTAGAGTCCTTGGTTTTTCAGTGTAAGCCCGCGCTTTCAGGTAGCCCCATAAGAAATAATCACACGGTGAAAGATCTGGTGATCGAGGAGGCCACTCCACATTCCCACGCAATGAAATGAGGCGCCCTGGAAAATTGTCCCTCAAAAAAGCCATGAATTGTCTTGAGGTGTGACAAGTTGCCCCATCTTGTTGAAACCAAACCCTATCTAGGGCAATCCGATGTCTTCTTAATTCAGGTGTAAAAAATTCTCTCAACATTGTAAGGTAACGCTGTGAGTTGACCGTCACAGTCTTTTCGTTTTCTTGAAAAAAGTAGGGGCCTATTATGCCGAATCGAGCCATTCCGCACCACACAGTTAGCCTCTCAGTAGTAGGGGTCTTTGATGGACTTCCCGTGGATTATTGTCCAAGCAGTACCGACAATTCTGTTTGTTTACAGCACCTGTCAAATGAAAATGAGCCTCGTCACTGAATATCAGAATACTGTCATTTTCCCAGGTTTCGAGCATCGTTTCTGCAAACCTAAACCGCCGTATATAGTCATTGTTCTTCAGTTCTTGAACCAGCATGATTTTGAAAGGGTGAAAGTTGAGGTCTAAGTGCAAAATTCGGCGAACTGACCTGTCTGACATGTGCAATGCGCGAGCGTGTCTTACCGCTGGCCTCCACTGCCTGTCGTACTCTTTGAATATTTTCTGGTGTTCTAACGATCCGATTACCTCCACGGGCTGTTCCAGGTCTCACAGTTCCTCTCGTTCTGAAGTTGTTAAACCATTTCAGTATTGTTGGGCGAGATGGAACGGCACCATGTCGACCAACATTGAAATGAGTTCGAAATCTTCGCTGTGTCTGCACTACAGAATGACCGGTTGCAACAAAGGTGTCGTAAACAAAGACGCGTTGTTCAATTGTCCACGGCTCTATGGCTACTGAAATGGCAAACAATAACTAATATACATCAACTAATGCGCAACAATCAGTCCCCCTACCACGTATAGTATACCCGTCTCAAAAACGTAACACTTCCCTGCCGGACCCTGTACAATATTTTGGGTTAAAACCCCTTTTTAAAGTTAACAGAAGTAAATGGCTGAGCTTGCAAGACTGGCGTTCAATGCAGCCACTCCACTTACTTCTGTTAACTTAAAAAGGGGGTTTTAACCCAAAATATTGTTTTTTCTTTGTTTGTGTGTTGTTTTGTGTTGCTGCTGCCCTCCTCCCTTCAAGTCTTTTCCATATCAACTCCACAAGAAATATTTATGCTGTCAGCATGTTCACGTTTTATTTTGTTACAGTTGGATGTCTTCCTAAGATTGTTTTCTTAAATGTGAGAGGAAAGCTGGTTTAACACACTTAGTGTATTGGTTTTTACAGATGACATTGTTGTGTCATGTTGTAGTTGATATTTTGCTCATTTACTGAAGAAGCACGTATAATAAAGGCAAGTTATCAAATTGCTGATGATGATCCAGATACCAGGTTACTGCTACACGTTTTTCAAGCAGAGGTAAATTTCGTAGAGAGTTCTTCAGAACAGATTAAATTTAAATATAAACTAACAAGTACTATTCCCCCCCCCCTCCTTTTTTAGTTAGTTTTATACTATGCTCATATTCAGATCAAAATATCTTTGCGCTGTGGCAATCATAAGTCCCAGTTTGTTTCCCAAAATTATTTTTGGGTGAAAGCTGGTAAGATTAATGGGTCATTTTTTAATTGCCTCCAATACAATGAACTGACAATGCTGTACAGATAACAAAGTCTTTGACCCGTCAGGCTGAAAAGATAGCATGCAACAAGATTAATATGAAACTGGAAAGTGAATCAAGAAAACAATAAGGAACTATGGAATGAACAACAGGATATAAGATCTGGAGAAATTAACATTTGAGTAATAAGAATAAGGAATTGAATTTTGAAGAATAATACCATACGCAGAGATCAGCACCTCCTTTACATCAACAAGAATGATGTCTTAAGTTCTCGGAATGATGCTGTCAGCGATATTGTAATCAGGAATACAGGAAAGTGTTCTTTGCACATTACCAATGATTACTGCCGCTCAATAGAGGCCAGTTCATGAGCAGTCATTGTAGTAGGGGTGTCTATCCAAAATATTTTACCGCAATTCATCACAAATTACTGTTTAGTAAGTAAATTTCACTCTAATTTACGTAAACCATCAAGTTCTGTTGTTATTTTGTGCTCGGCTATTTGCCTGCAATGTGTTTGTGGTGCTTGTTTCAGCTGCTGGACACAGGAAGCTGCCAAAGCTTCGCAGCTGTACTGGGCCGCGTCGACGGAGGCGTCGGACGCGGCCGCCGCCGCGGCAGCTGCGGCAGCGGCCGCCAGTCGGTTAGTAAACGTCCACCTCGGGAGGGTTAGCAACACCTCGAGGAACAGCCAGTGTCGATATGCAGTAGTAATCGTATTTTTATGCAAACGTAGCTTTTCACGGTGATATCTTGTATATAAAAGTGAATGTTGTTTGTTTGTATGTTCATCTTCTATTGTGTTCCTATACAATTTGTCCGATTACAATGGTGACTCGTTGTGTGTGTCATAGCTCATTTTGGTCTAAGGCTTGTGAGCGAGTTACGCTGTTGTAGAATCCGATCAGGACCTAGGAACTGACCTGGGCGTTTTACTCCCACAGCTTGCCCCCCGCAATTTTCTCCCACTTCCCTGCTGTGCCGCGGCTAGCTAGTCTACTAATAATGAGGATGACTGACACCACATGGTTAAGGACATGACCCTTTGCCTTAGCACAGTACCAGGTCATCAACTATGCACTGGGGTATGACTAGCTACAGGTTCTTCTTACTACGAGGGCTGCCTTTTAAGTCTTTACAAAGAGTGAAACAGAAACGAACAAGTTTGAAACAAAGTGTTTTATTGCTTTTCAAAATATTTTCCCTTAAGGTCTATACATTTTTGCATACGTTAAAACCAATTCTGGAAACATTTTTTCCACTGTGAATCTTATACGAGGCGCGTCCAGAACGTAAGTTCCGCTTGGTAATAAAATGAAATTGTACACAGATACAGAAGAAATTTTTATTGCACAAAATTCTACAACTCTTAAACTACTGTTCCACATAACTGCCGAAATTTTGCAGGCATTTGTCATAGCATGGCACAATGTTTTGTATACCTTCTTCATAGAAATCTGCCGCCTGTGTCTTCAACCAGTTGGAAACAGTTTCTTTCAGCTCGTCATCATTGGTGAAGTGATGACCGCCAAGGAAAGACTTGAGATGTAAGAACAGATGAAAGTCTTGCCAGTTCTTCTGTAACCAAAGGTGGACGCCCACATCGTTCTTCATCGTGCACATCACTACGCCCGCCATTGAACTGTCGGACCCATCTTCTCACCATCGAATCACTCATCGCATTTGGTCCGTAAACCTCGCAAATTTGCCGATAAATTTCACTTGGTTTCACTTTCCTCGCATTCAGAAACCGAATCACAGACCTGATTTCACAGGCGGCGGGATTTTCAATCAATGCCGACATTTCAAACAAGCACAACAAAGCGTACGTAACTGACAGCGATCTCCAAATTGCGGACGTTCTTCCCCTTGATACACATCGTCTACAGCGCATGTGCGGAACTGCAATCGCAGCGCTGCAGTGGAGATAAATTGAAACGGAACTTACCTTCTGGACGCGCCTCGTATTTCAGAAACATGGTTTTGAAAGTCTTCAACAACTTCTTGAGGTGACGAAAATCGCTGTCTGCATATCTTTTGTTTGACAGTGAGTAACTTCCCATTGAAGACTGTAATCATACGGTAAACACAAAAAACTTTTCATCTGCAAAGACAAACAGAGTCAGGAGGCGGTGCATTAGGAACCTGTAAGTGAAATCCACGATTCACAGAAAAAGAACTCGTGCTAATTGAGCTAGCCACCAGTTTGTATATGGTCTGCAATATCAATGTTTTCTTTCTAAGCATTATGTGGATGTTGACTCCTCTTTGTATTTCTTCTGAACAATCCATATCACCTTTGCTTGTTTCTCTTTATATTAATAAATGTAAGTTTCATTGCCCTAAAAGTAATTTTACCTCATTTTTTTGTGGATGATTATAATTCCCCTGAAAATAATTGTATCTGTAAATAGATTGTTTAAAAAGGTTTTGCAAGTACCACTTCCGTGGCACCCAGTATTGAAAAAGGATACAATATGCGAATTTTTAAGTAATTGAGAGCGATAAAAACAAGTGGCTACAATCCTTACTCACCAGTACACCTCATATAGAGAGTGATAAAAACAGGTGACAATAATCACCATGACCGGAATTTGATGTGGGCCTGCCACCTTCCCTGTTTTACACCCATGGATAACCTTGCCTTTGAGAATCGCTTTCTTGTTCATGAGTAGCTAAGTGGTATCTGATTGGAGTGTTTAGTGGTCTTCAGTGGATCATTGTTGAGGCGTTTCAGTAGTCTTCATGCCTTGTCACTATCTCTTGTCAGGTCCAACTCTTCTAATGTCTTGATCTAGTGATTTCGTTTTGCTGCACTTGGATTGATTGCTCCATCGCCAAAATGATCATCTTCGAACTGTGAGTTATATCCACAAACTGGGCTGCTAGATCTTAGATGAGACCTGGGTCTTATGATAGACAGGGATGGAGTATCTGAAGCATTTAGGATTCTGGTGTTGGTTCAATAGTAGGCACAGCAGCATCCAATATTCCTGTGAAATTGGAATTTAGTTTAAAAACTTAGGCCGTTGATTGCTGTAAATACATATTTTTCAGCTTCTTTAACCATTTCGAATTTAAATGTGCCCAAATGATGTATACATATAAGTATGAAATAGTAAACAAACCAAAAGATCAACCATTGACTGACTCATTTTTAATATGAGCATTCAGAATGCACTGGGCGAAAGTCTGACTTGGGGACCATCAGACATATTTCAATCTCCTGCATATGTATTGAAGAATACATGTCCTATATATCTTTGGTATAGTCATTTCTTCAAATATGCTCTAGTTTTTGAGATACTTGCAAAAAAAAAAAAAAAATCTGAATGTCCTATAAATACCAAAATTATTGCCATATATTATCAAATGGTGGCGCAGTCTGAGCGATAAGATGTTGGCTTCATAATTTTCTGACTTTGGTTCATTTTTTTATATCCCTTCCCCCTCCCCCCAACCACCATTTTTCAGAAATTATCAGGCATGATTTTTTATTTCATTTCAACTTTAATACTGTTATTGCATGAAATAATATTTAAGACAAATCATATTACCTATAATAAAGCATCATTTTTTCCCATGAAAAACGTTTTTTTCTAAATTATGTCTTCATGGACATGCTGCCAGATAGTCTTTTCATAATACAATATGGCTGTAGACCTGTGAAGACTTAATTTCAATCAAATGTAAGGAATTCTCCATTCTTCGTTATTTTTTCACTTTTTGTAACTATATTTATTGTTTTGTTTTCAATTGAAATAGGTATTATTATGTAATTTATTTCATCTTTGTCATTTCTGTACTTGTATATCGCCAAGAAGTATTTTAGATGAAATACGTAGCATCAAGAAGATATTTTTTTCCCCCTACAGTTGATATGTTTAACTTGAAGAGTGGTTGTGAGTAAATGGTTGGGGGGGGGGGGGGGGGACGGACAAAATGGAGCTCAACCAGCTTTCTTACGGATGGTTGGGTTTTGAACATTTTCTTGTAGGCTGAATTTGGATGTTTCCATTCCATTCTCTGGCGTTTACTCTTTGGCTCATGATGATGGATCCATGTTTCCCCACCAGTGATGATTCTGTCTAACAAGATGTCACGCTCGTTATTGTAGCGATCCAAATGGTTTTGGCATATGTCGAACTGCGTTTGTTTATGTAATGGTATGAGTTGTTTTGGGACTCACCTTGCACAGACTTTATGAAACCCCAGTCTGTTGTGGATGATTTTGTAGGCAGAAGCATGACTAATTCGCAAACGATGGGCCACTTCATTAATAGTTACTTATCTAACAGAAACAGGTCACATGCACGCTCAATGTTTTCCTCATTTGTGGGGGTAAATGGTCATCCGGCTCCTTCGTCGTGCGTAACACTTGTACGACCATTTTTGGATGTTTCAATCCATTCACAGACACTCCACTGTGGCAAAACACTTACCGTACTCTACTCAAAGTCTTCGACTAATTTTGGCCCCCGATACACCTTCCGACCACAAAAAACAGATCACTGAACATTGCTCTTCTTTGGTTCAAGCAGAAAGCGCAGCAGCCATGGTCAATAGCAGGGCAGCGATACTGGAACTAACCTAGCAGTTGTAAGCTCTCTGTTAAGTTTTGTAACTGTGTGACAAAATTTTATTCTGAGAACCACGAGTTAGATTGGATAGAATATTAGTGCATTTCATTTCTAAAATTAGTTTCTATGATGATTCAAGATAGGAATCAGGTTTTTATAGCTTTCAAGATAGTATTTTCTGTTACTTTAGTTTTTGGCATTCGCCTGGAGTGGAAGTTCATATTTGAATTATTTATTTTTGGCTAAAATATTAATGTTACTGAATTTTGTGTAATAACTAAAGTTAACGTTTGATAAAAGATCTAGCTATTTGTAAAATTTTAGAGTGATTGAATTATTTTTAGTTTCAAGGTCAAATTTTATGTCAAAACTTTTTCTGACGTGCGATTTGATATCTGATCAACCTCCTGGGAGCTACCCATGTGAATGAGGAAAAGAGTTTGTTCCCACAGTTCGTGAGAGAGTAGTAACCAGGAATCTTCGAGAAGTATGGAGCGTGCGAGGTGATATAGATGAGTACATTCAGTTGCTCAGCCTCAGTCTGTCAGGAACCGCGAACGCGATAACATGTAGCTGAGTAGGCCTGCAAGTTTCATATCAAGCACAACTGTGCAAGTTTTATTTTGGAATAATGCCGCTTCTTTTATTCAAGCTAATCATAATGTTGTTGCAAAATAATATTTCGCCAAGTGGGGCCTCAGGATTGTTTGAATTTACTAAATTGTGGAACAATAGGAGCGTGTCATTCACTTTCATTTAATTTCTACAACTAATGGTTTGAATTGCGAACTATTGGGGTGTGGTCTGGCTCGAACGGTTAATCGAACTTGCAAACATTTCTTTGGTAAAATTGTCTGATTGCCTGTACAGTTTTTGGCTTTGTGACATTGGAAGAATATAGTTGATCTAATGGAAATGATCTAGTTAACATCATTGAACTTTTCCTTTCCACAGTTTTTTGGGTTAAAAGCTATGTGGCAACCAGGTCATTGTATTTAAGCATCCAAGGCTACGCACGGTCAGAGCTAAGATTCAAGCTTTATTCAGAATCCCAGCATAAGCTCGTCTCTTACACAGTGTCAAACCTGCACAGACACAACAACAATTAAACCAAGCAGGCGTCAGCTACGCAACGCGACAGTACTACGAACATAAACAATTGCGGGTAATAATTGAGTTACTCTCGTAAGGAGAGGAGAAAAAAGAGAGGGAGAATAATTAGGGAAAAGTGAAGAAAGGGGGGAAGAAATGACAGAGTGTGTTGGGGGAGACACATTCAAATCCCTGTCCCGCCATACAGATTTCAGTTCTCTATAGTTTCCTGAAACCAGTGAATGCTGGGATGGTTCCTTCAAAAAGCTGTAGCCAAATGCTTTCCTGTTTTTCGCCCCCAGTCCTTTCCTGTCTCTATATCAATGAGGCATAAAGCCAGCAGGACACCTGGAATTAGGAGAATACTTGTGCGAGTAACATAAAGTATGATAAGTGAATCTGACTGCTGTTCCGTTGTCACTAGAGAGTGTATTATTCCGTAGGTACGAGTACCCGCCCCCGATGCAGCAGCCGCCTCCCCCGCCACCCTCCCTGTGCGTCGGCTACGAGCCGGAGGCTAAACGCAGCCGACTCGACCAGGGGGCCACCGACTCGGCGCAGGCGCGCATCTACATGCTGGAGGAAGAGAACGCCATGCTGCGCAAGAAGCTCGACGAGATCAAGAAGCAGGTCAGTCTGCAAGTTCACGTGCGTCTACACCAGTGTTTCCCAACCTTTTTTTGGGTCATGTCCCACTTTTAACATTTTTTTGCCCCCCATACATAATTTTTAATAAAAAGTTATTTGTTATTAAAGAAACTCATATAGGATGGATCTTGTCATAAAACGCAGTAAGTAAAATTAAAAAACATATAATAAAATACTAAAATTCAAAAGATTTTTAATAAAGATTTATTATGGCAATTTAGTGTGATCCTTGCGCTTGATGCTTGCTACATACAGATTTTATATTAGACTCCAATTTAGTAAGCTTTAATCTCAAGTCTCCACGTTGTGTTATATCCAGTCGATTTCTATTTTTTATCAGTAAATCATTTGCTGCACTAAATCCAGATTCGGCTAAATATGAAGATGGAAAAATCACGAACAACGGCGTTATTGGCGTGTTTTAAAAGATTCGGGTTCCCGAGACAGGCAGAACATTACACGGTGAATCCCAAACAGGTCAAGTTGCCGACTCAAATCATCCAGATGATATATTTTGCTAACATCAAACAAAACTATATCTAATAATTATTTACAGCACTGTTTTAAGAATTTGCTTTTTTGCTATATTTTGTACCTATATCTAGCATTGCATTTAGATAACCCGAAGAGAAAGCTGTAAAGTCGTATCAAGTCAATTTCTAAATTGCCCCCCTAAAAAAACCAAATTGCCGGGCCCCACGTTGGGGAACACTGGTCTACACTCTTTATTTGATTAGTACTTAAACAATGTTACAGAAATATTGCTTTGGATTTTAAATCGGTGTATATATGGAATGTAGCCACGAGATTAGTCTCTTGCCTCACAGTTGGGAGGATGTGGTTTTGAATCATCCTCTGGCCATACAGCTTTCAATTTTCATAGTTTTGCAGAATTGCTCCGGGCGACTGCTGGAATGGTTTCCTCAAAATGCCATGACCAAATTCCTTTCTTTCAGTCTTTTCTTGTCTTTAGTGACAATGACAACAGGTAAAGCCATTAGAAAGATGAAAAAAGGACCACAGTAGAGTCCCGCTATTCCGAACCAATTGGGACCGGGCCTAGTTCAGATTACCGATTTGTTGGGATTAGCCGGAATTACAGTGACCAGTTTCTAGAATAAAGTATACCTAGCATGTAGGTAGGTAAACCAATGTAACAATTGGGAACAATTTGTTGTCGAGACATTTGAACTGTTCACCGAGTGTGGTGGTGTAACGGTTAGCGTTCTGGCCTTGCATTCGGGAGGATGGCGGTTCGAATCCCCGTCTGGGCATCCAGATTTGGGTTTTCCATGGTTTCCCAGATCACTCCAGGCAAATGCCGGGATGCTTCCTTAAAAAGGTCATGGCCGAATTCCTTCCCATTCCTTGCCCCCCATCCTTTCCCGTCTCTAAAGACCTCGCTGTTAGAAAGACGTAAAGCAGTAAAAAAAAAAAAAAGAACTGTTCAAGGTCAGTGGCTTGCAAACTGCTCAGTTAATGTTGGCTATTGATCGCTGGGACGCTTGGCGGTTGTATTGTATGCATACGGGTGTAGTGGTGTATTGTCGTCAAGAGTAAATGGAAACATACAGTGACGCGGCAGAAGCCCTTGATCTTGCGCTACACTATTTGGAGCAACAGGCCAACGCAACACCTGCTGATTTAATGTTTATCAGACGATGGCACAACTTTGGGTCATATAACGAGACTGTGTGTCTCCATTACACAAAAAAACAACAAGTTTTTGTCTTCTAAAAAGTATGAATAAAATGGGCACTTGTAAGCATTTTAACTATTATCGTAAGTTTGACAGTTTTCTTTCATTGTTATGCACTGTTTAAACTAAATATTTTCTTGCTAATTTTTGTAATACGTGTAAATGAAAATTGTGTGTATGTACAGCAGTTAACCGTGCAATTAAATACAGTATGAACTATATTTTCATGTATGACATTTTAGATTTTCCCGGTGTATTATTGAAATAAATAACTCTCGGGTTTTCTGCCGGTTAATTGATTTATTTTATTCTTTTAAAGACATTTCCACAACTGCCATCATTGCCTTCATCAGGTTAACTCTTAAATACAAAGACAAGACTGTGACTGACTCACGAGCCAGTCCTGGCTCCTATAAATAGCCTGTTGCCGAGGGAAGCTTCACGCTGTTCTTTGATTGGTCGACGATGCACGCGGCCTCAGACGGGGACAAACCAGTTTGGTTGCATCTCTGCATCTCGTAGCTCAGCAACTGGATGGCATTAAGTAGCTCCGTGGCAGTATCTTGAGTGGTCACCCATCCAAGTAAAAACCACGCATAACGTTGCTTAACAGTTGGCATGTGCGGTCACCCATCCAAGTGCTCACGGCATTGTCATCAACTGTGTTTTAATTCTTTTACTATTTTTCATACTTACTGGGAACCATCAGACCTGTTCAGAACGGATTTTGATCCCTCGAGTATACGCTGAAGCTTTTAAATAGTATACAAAAATTATAATATTTAAAATATATTCACATATGTTTCCGCGTTAATTTCTCGGTACCCAGGCCTCATTTTGAATAAATAATTGTAACACAGACATATGGAGTAAATACCCTTCAACATATACTCGGGGGATCAAAATCCGTTCTGAACAGGTATGATGGTCTCTAAGCTATACTAATTTAATCGAATGTTCAGATTAATGGGACTCTGCTGTACTTCCAAATCTCTAAGGCTAGCTTTTAACAATTTTTTGAAATATATTTTGAGTTTTTTTTTCACAATTTCTGTATGAGGGTGTGAGTGTTAACTATACTGAATTGTACATATTTTCTATTGTCAAAGTTTATTTTAATGAAGGTTTTTTGGTTGCTTTTGAATGTTAAGTCGTAAACATTTACTTGGGAGTTGCACAATGAAATTGTTATGGACATGTTATAAAACTAGAATTAATACCAAGTGAGTAACTGTACTTAATGCAGTTGTTGGCATTTCATTGGATGGAGTGCTCACACAAGGCCACGTAAGTGTTGTTAGTGGTCTTGCCATGTTGTTTGGTAACACTCGAAGCCCATTACCACGTCGGTTCTTGTGCCTGAGAGTTATATAGGCCACTGAGGCCATCTGGGAGTCAGTATTCAGTAGTTATTCAGTCAGTTCAAGTTTAACTCGAATCAGTCTAACTTGGGAACCATCAGACCTGTTTAGAATGGATTTAGATCCCCCGAGTATATGTTAAAGGGTATTTACGCCATATGTCTGTGTTACAATTATTTCTTCAAAATGAACCCTAGGTATCGAGAAATTAACACTCAATCATATGTGAATATTGTTTAGATATTATAATTTTAGTACATTTTTTAAAAGCTTAAGCGTGGCGTATGCAGTAAGTCGCTAGTTCTCCATTCTGCGAACCCGGGTTCAAATCCCCATACTGCCAAATATTTTTATTTCTTTTTTTATATCCAGTAATCATTGAGCATTGATTTTATTTCATTTAAAATTCATTTACGAATTTTTATTATGTAAAACAACAGACATTATGCTATTTTCAAACATTTACATGCTACCACCACTGAACGGAAATAAGTATAACTGTGGTAGGGGGGAAAAAACCCCGACCTTATGGCTGTAATATATTTACTTTACGATATTAATTGTACAGATACAAGTATAGAAACGATGAACATGAAATATACCTGTTTCATTAAAAAAACAAAAACCCCTAAACAATAAACTTATCAACAAATGATGATTTTCTAAAAAAAAAAGTTGGGACTGTATATTCTGTAATATTTTGTTTTAGAAGTTATTTCACATAATAAAAATTCGTAAATGAATTTTAAATGAAATAAAATCAATGCTCAATGATTACTGCATATAAAAAAAAGAAACAAAAATATTTGGCAATATGGGGATTCGAACCCGGGTTCGCAAAATGAGGAACTAACGACTTACTGCATGCTTTTAAACAATGTACTAAAATTATAATATTTAAACGATATTCACATATGTTTGCGCATTAATTTCTCAATATCTAGGACTCATTTTGAAGAAATACTTGTAACACAGACATATGGAATAAATACCCTTCAACATATACTCGGGGGATCAAAATCCGTTCTGAACAAGTCTGATGGTCTCCAAGAAAGACACTGGAATCTTTAACTGTAGAATATTTGGTAAACAGGAAGCAGATTTTTTTTTATGTTGTACGGTATGTATGACTGTTGACTGATTGCAGGTCCAGGATTTAACAGCAACCAATGAGTTCCTGCTGGACCAGAATGCACAGCTGCGCATGGCGAACAAGCGACCCGGTGCTAGCTCCTCCATGCAGGTAAGTCTGTAATACTTAAACGGTGTTGTTCTTCTGAATGTTGTTTCAAATATTTTAAATATATTTATTGTGTTACTAGCAGAGTTCCCAGCGTTGCCCGGTGTAGTTGGCGTAGATTTAACCGTACCCTACTTTTATTACCACAAAACATTTGTACAAAGTTTCATAAAACACGCTCCAACTTTCTCGGAATTAAAGCAAACTTACATTCACCCGCCCCCTACCAAAAAACTGGTGGGCTGACGTTTATTTGCACGTATACTATTTTCATTCGTCCAAAAAGATTCATGTAGGCTATATCAAGCTTCAATAATTTGGCTAAGAAATTTCATTACTACATTACTGAACAACCCTAGATTATGTTAAAAACTCACGTTTGATTCAATTGCGAAGTGAATGGCTATACTTGTGGCTCGAAACGCCAGATCCTTTAACTCTGCAGATAAAATATCAAAAGTGAATCCGGAATAATATTATCGTAAACAGAAGACTAATGCTGAAGGCCAGAGATATTGTCCAGAGATAGTGCTTAAAGAAAATCTCTGTTTTTTTACGGCTATCTATGTCGTTTAAAAATTGATATCCCGAATTAAAGGAAAGAATAGTTCAAGCTATGGTTTTTAAAAATTGAATATATCGAATTAATAGAAAGAATACTTAAAGTTTTGTTTAGTGTGCAAAATAGTTATTACTATAAGTTATCTTATTGCTTTAACTAAAGGCTATGGTCAGAGACATTGTGTTGTGTGTTTAGTGCGGAGTATGCGGCATCTAGTGATTCATCCTGTGGAATTTCTCACCATAAGTTTAGAATTTCATTTAATGCTCCTACATTATTTAAAGTTGAAACATAAGACATGACAGACAAGTGAATTAAGATTCTAAGCTTGAAAACGGTGGAAACTTCCATCGAAATCTGCCCCGTAGTTTCCGAGTTTTTATACGACCAATATGTCCGGTTTTCGTTATATAGATAGATATATGTGTACAGAGAACACATGATGTATTGAATTCTTGAACAACAGCTACTGTCTCAATTCACCCAGATACTACCACATACAAATTTCCAGCAGTTTCTTTAGTTTCAGCTGCTTTATTTTCTACCTCTGTAGCCTTGGTACCTTAATATTTAATGAAACGGCCGCCACAGGCTTGTATTAAATACCCCAAGATGAAGGGTGTAATTAAATAAGTTCTCTTGATACAGTTTATATTCTTGAAAAGTTGACTCTTACATTGTCAGTTTCAGAATCGTGGATAAGACATCAGCCAACAGTTCCTTTGAAGATTTACAGGCTAAACACATTCATACAAAAAGACAAACTCACTAAGTTCCCCTTAATTTAGTGACAATACTACTACGGCATGTTAAAATGTGCCACACCACCGAACCGCGTGGAGCAGTTCACTCAACAAACCGAGCGTGGTGGGTGAACGGTTAACGTTCTGGACTCGCATTCGGGAGGACATGGGTTTGAATCCCCGTCCGAGCATCATATTTGGGTTTTCCATGGTTTCCCCAGATCACTCCAGGTGAATGCCGGGATACTTCCATCAAAAAGGCCGTGGCTAAATTCCTTCCCGTTACTTGTACCCAGTCCCATCCCGCCTCTAATGACCTTAGCCGTCAAAGTAAAAAATAAAAATAAAATCACTCCACAAACCAACGCAAAGTTAACAGTTTCAAATCTGGTGGAAGACTAGTCAAATTCAAGATGGCTGCAGGGATTTTTATAAACTTTCCAATGCCTATGACGTCAGTAACTTTTTTCAGAAATTAATATCTCTCAATATTCTAAATGGTTTAACTTCCAATTACTACAAGGGCTTCCTATGATCCTATTCTATCTGTTTCAATTTAATTCACCAGTCAAAATGATTTCTATAAGATTAATCTTGAAGTCTCTTACGTCACTGGCTTGGCGCAATTTATCGCACGCCAACAACAATTAACGACAATCTAGCTTCTGAATCTTAATTATCTTACTAATGCTTAAACTTTTTACTGAAACCACTATATATTCATGATCGTCTCAATTTAGGGTATCCACTGATATAAATTACCTACTCAATTGTATTCCTTTTAGTTAATTTTCTCTCTCCTCACCGGGCATGGTGGTGTAACGGTTAGCGTTCTCGCCTCGCATTCGGGAGGACGGTGGTTCGAATTGCCGTCCGGGCATCCAGATTTGGGTTTTCCATGGTTTCCCAAATCACTCCAGGCAAATGCCAAGGTGCTTCCTTTAAAAGGCAATGGCCGAATTCTTTCCCATTCCTTGCCCCCCATCCTTTCCCGTCTCTAAAGAGCTCGCTGTTAGAGAGACGTTAAGCAGATAAAAAAAGTTTTTTTCTCTTAATTAAAACTGCTAATTAATCTTGGCAAATTGGTAATTTTACTTTCAAAATATTCTGGACAGTTCTGACTATAGCTGGTGATAAAAGATCAGCTGTGGCTTTACTCAATTCAAAGTTACCCCAAATCTTAAATATTTGACTTCCTAACACTGTGGTTTAAAACTTAAACAAACCAAATTATCTCTTAAATTAAATTTTTACAAATATACTTTAAAATGATTCTTATAAATGAGATTTAACTGTGGGAATTAATGCAGGAAAATCTATTCAAGTTGAAAATTACTTTACGTTAAATTTCTACGACCTACGTTACTTCAAAATCAGTCTATAGAGTATATTACTGCTTTTGGTGAAGTAAAGGGTACCTTACCACCTGTCCTCCAAAACTTACCCAGCAATAGAAGCTTTTTATGCCAGATTTTATAAAATATTAGCTGAGCACCTGTCTAGTTGGGGTGGATTTACAAATAGGCTATGTTTAGTCAACCAATGATAAAGATGTGTACAAAGTTTCATTAAATACACACCAGCCATTTCTGGAATTAAAACAAAGCTAGATTCACCTGTACCTTACTCAGATTATCCTTACACTATTTTTGTTCGTCTGATGAGAAATATGTGGGTTTGAATCTCCATCTGGCAATCCAGATTTTGGTTTCCCGGGAAATTCTATGATAAATGTACGAGGCATGTTTTTTAAGTAAGTACCGTTTTGAAATTTAAAAAAAAGACGTGCAAATATATATCAATAATTTTATTTTTACATGAAAGCCTGTACCTTACTCTACTTTTCTACATAATTCCCTTCAATATTGAGGCACTTGTCATAACGTAGTACCAGTTTTTGAAAACCCTCCTCATAGAAGTCTGCCGCCTGACTTGTCAACCACTGCATCACAACTGTTTTGACTTCGTTGTCGTCTTCAAGACGCTGACCGCCCAGGTGTTTCTTCAAGTGCAGGAACAGATGGTAGTCACTGGGCGCCAGATCAGGGCTGTACGGAGGATGATCAAGAGTTTCCCATCGAAAAGATGTGGTCTGATTAGCCACATGTGCACGGCCATTGTCATGCAGCAAAACGATGCCCTTGCTCAACTTGCCACGTCTTTTGTTCTGGATTGAACCATGCAGATTGTTCAATGTCTCACAATAAGCTGCTGCAGTAATTGTCTCATTACAAGGCAGAAATTCCACAAGCAATACTCCTTTTCTGTCCCAAAAAACTGTGCACACGATTTTCCGGGCAGAAATCGTTTGCTTGAACTTCACTTTTTTGGGTGAATCTGAATGCCGCCATTCCATGGACTGTTGCTTTGATTCAGGTGTGACGTAGGCCACCCATGTCTCATCGCCCGTAACAATTTGGCTTAAGAAATCATCACCATCGTTGTGGTACCGCTCAAGGAAAGTCAATGCACTGCCTAAACGTTTGGTTTTGTGCACGTCTGTTAACATTTTCGGTACCCAACGTGAGCACAATTTTCGGTAATTCAAGTGCTCGGTCACAATGCCATACAAATCGCATACGAGAAACATTAGGAAAGTCATCACACAAGGAGGAAATCGTAAAGTGTCTGTTTTCTCTCACCTTATTGTCCACTTTCTGCACCAAACTTTCATTAACGACCGAAGGACGCTCACTCCATTGTTCATCATGCACATTTGTGCGGCCATCTTTAAATGCTCTCACCCACTTTCTCACCATTCCATCACTCATAATGTTTTGTCCGTAAACTGCACAGATCTCACGGTGAATATCGATCGGTTTTAGGCCTTCGGCACAAAGAAATCTTATAACAGCCCGTACTTCACAGTCGGCGGGACTCACGATTATCGGAGGCATCTTAAACACTCAGTGAACAACGTAAACAAGGAAGAATTAGACTGTAATGGCGTCAGTGTGTAGGCGAGAGATGCAGGTACCCAGTGCGCATGCGCGGAACGCCGACCGTAGCGCTGCAGCCACGGTGTGACAAAACGGTACTTACTAAAAAATACGCCTCGTATATGTAGAGGTGTGATGAACTTTGTAATCGCGACTGGTGTGGGTGAAGATTTGAACATTAATTAAACTTTCAGTTATTAATACAAATTTTGTTATTCTGCTTTGTGTGATTCCCTTTGACACGGTAAAGTGGAACCATTGGCGACCGCGTCAGCAGAATTTCTCTCTTCAAACTTTTTCAATAAAATGTGCTAAATCCTACCATCTGAGAGCATTAGTGTGCGCAGCCGAGAGATAAGAAATATGACGTAGAATCTCTCTTTTTCTCCAAGTCTTTCTCAATGCAGTCCAAAAAACTTTAAAAAATATTTATTTGTGAATTTTGCTTTTACTTCATACTTCCTTTTCCAG